>CM059193.1:21363090-21460590 GCA_030323885.1 Branchipolynoe longqiensis | reverse complement strand
GCGGGTCACCCTGCCCTATGTGAGTCTACGCGTAGTCTGCTAAGTGACCTGTAGAATCTCTGCTTCTGGTTTCACAACTTTGGTGTAAGGCTAGTCTGTGCTAGCTGTCACATTCACACACATATACACACCTACACCAATAACATATATCACATGCGCAGATCAGCACACTCAACTCCCTCACACATACATATCCAAGGCACACACACATCACACATAGATCACATGCATTACCACACTCACCACCATCACACATACATATCCAGCACACACACATCACACATAGATCACAAGCGCATATTACCACACTCACCACCATCAGACATACATATCCAGCATACACACATCACACATGGATAACATGCGCACATCAGCACACTCACCACCTTCACACATACATATCCAATGCACACGAACATATTAGTCAGCACACTCAACTCCCTTATACATACAAATCCAGCACACACATCCAATAACACATAGATCACATGCACACATCGACCAGACGGGATGGCCGAATGAGTTAGAGCGTCCGTCTCCCGTGCTGGTAGGTCGTGGGTTCGAACCCTGGTCGAGTCAAACCAATGACTTAAAAATTGGTGCTTGTCGCTTCCTAGCCAGGCACTCGGCATTATTAGGACAGGGCAAGGACTGGTGTGCCAAGTGTCAGGATAATGTGACTGAATGGGAAACCAGGTCATTGTGCCGGCGGCCTGGTTTCCCAGTGGGACAGCACTATAAAGCCGCATGAGTGCGCACTGTCACAAGTCGGTACCCGTCCTGATATGACCTTAGATGTTGCTAGGACGTAAAACAACAACAAACAAACAAACATGCAGACATCACCACACTCACCACCCTCACACATATACATATCCAGCACAGACATCCAATAACACATAGATCACATGCGCACATCAGCACACTCAACTCCCTCATACATACATATCCAGCACACACGTCCAATAACACATAGATCACTCAACTCCCCCATACATACATATCCAGCACACACACACGTCCAATAACACATAGATCACATGCGCACACTCAACTCCCCCATACATACATATCCAGCACACACACGTCCAATAACACATAGATCACCCAACTCCCTCATACATACATATCCAGCACACACACACGTCCAATAACACAGAGATCACATGAACACATCAGCACACTCAACTCCCTCATACATACATATCCAGCACACACACGCGTCCAATAACACATAGATCACATGCACACATCAGCACACTCAACTCCCTCATACATACATATCCAGCACACACACGTCCAATAACACATAGATCACATCAGTACACTCAGCTCCCTCATACATACATATCCAACGCACTCACACACTAACACTCCCCAGAGCATATCAACACCCCACAACATGTATTCTGACACACAGGTACCAGCACCCACCAAAGCACACCTCAATGCACACAAGCATACATCAGCACATACAGTGATACACACACCTTTTCTCATATTCAAGATAAAGCTCGGAAATATTCTTCTGTCTATGCGAAGAAATTTATTTTTCACGACAACTAGGGTGGCTGTGTTCTGGTCCATGAATCAGCTGCACATAGCCGTACAGCCACAATTAAACTTATCGATATGTTGATGGTCGTGGCCTTTTCGGCCCGTTTTTGACTTAAGGGTTCAAGGTTCGAGTTGGACCAAAGCTACGATTCTGTGCTCAAAACCGTAATTTCAGTTTTACCCCTCGTCCCAAACTCCCCTCTCCCACAGACACACACACAGACACGCACACACACACAGACGCGCACACACACACGCAACCACACACACACACACACACACACACACACACACACACACACACACACACACACACAAAGCCCCTTCCCCCCAGAAATCAACAACAAACACAACTCTTTTTTTTTCTTTAAAAGGGGATGGGATGGAGGAGGGTCAATATCTTCACATGCCTCTCCTATCTCAGACAAAAGGTTGAAACTAAATAATGCAAACAGAATTATTATAAGGGTGAGTTGATTAAGTTAATCAAGCTAAGTAGGTCAATCAAATGGAACGATGGGGTACGCTTTTGGTACCCTTGAATTAAGTGAATTAATATTACCCAAGATCCACCTAACCTCGCCCAGGGACGCTTCCTCCACCTTGGTGACCTCAATACACTTAAAAGCTTACCTACCCAACGGTGATCTACCCCGCTGCAAAAAACTCTGCAATTTTGGACTGGTTTAGTCTGGGTTAAAAAAAGAAAGTTTCTTTGAGATAAAAATGGATGTAGCTCTCAGTGAACTGCACCCCAGAGTCATTGGTAAGTATGGAAAACTGTGCTTCATGAAACTGCAGTAGTACTATATAATATATATATATACCATATATATAGAAGCACGCTACCCAATAGAAGCATACCCCAGATTTCAAGATTGAAAGCATGCACAAATTTATGATCATATTCACACTGAATACACATAAAATAAGACAATCCCACTTTATTTCAGAGGCACGACAAAAACAAATCCATGTAATTTTTCAACTTTGAAAAGACGCGTATCCATGTGTCTGCACTGGCGCAGTGCACATCTATTGGGACATACATGTATACGGTATGTATATAGGCCTTGCTCCAAATTCCCCATGATGCTAAATCTTGCAGCAATTCTACTTTGATACCAATTAGGAAATACTCAACATTAAAAGAAAATGTGTTGGTATGCGAGTGCGTTTCTTGTTTATGACTTTTAATATTGGGCTTTGCTTTTAACGCTCTTTCCTTTTTTTTCAGACGGTTCGAATTGGAGTTGAATTGGAGTTTGAGATGTTTTCTGTAATCAGTGTTTCTTGTTTCAGTCATCGTGGCCACACCCTAGACACAATAGAAACCCAGGAAAAAAGGAGCCTCCCCCCTCTAGCACTCCTCCCCTAACCCCACCCCCACCCCTCACCCCCACCCCCGTGCCCGAAAGAACTTCCCTCCTCCCTCAACGAAAACAGAAAACAGACCTGAAAATCTGAAGGAGATAATGGATGACTTGGTGTAATCAAAGGCTATGTATGACAAGACGTTCCAGTCAATGCTTTCCCATGAAATACAGATGCAGTGCTTCCACCCAAAGGCAAACGAGGCAATTGGACAGGTCCCCTGGCCCAGCCTGACGGCTGTACCATTGAAACAAGGGACAGGTCCCGAGCCCACCCTGACTTCTGTACCATCAAAGACAATGTATGACAATTATAGCAAAGTATATCAATTATAGTCAATTTAGTCAATCATTATTCAATTATATAGTAGTATATAATTATTATTCAATTATAGCAACAGTTATAGCGGGAGATGTACACTGTGTAAATATAACATTTTAATTGCCATTTAATGTGCACCTTGTTTGCCGTGAGATGGCGCCACTGCATGATTTTTTCAGAAATTCCTATTTGAAAGCGCGAAGTGGCACGTCTTGTCGTACATTGTCTTTGGTGTAATCAACGCAGACCCTCGCTTAGCAGAGAATTTAGGACTTTACTGATTCACTTCTGTTTCCGCTGTTTCCGCCGACCAGCTGTTTGAAGGGATGAAGGCGTACAAGTCGGCGGACCAGAGGGTGCAGCTATTCCGGCCGGATTTGAACATGGCGCGCATGCGCAGTAGTGCTGAACGTTCAATACTGCCCGTGAGTTAAGCATCCGCCTGCATGGGTTCGGTCATCATAAGTGTTGACTGTCATCACGTGATGCTTTCATGTTGTGTGCAAAACACATAGAAATGATATGTTCAGTGCAGTATATATGTGTGTGTGTGTGTGTGTGTGCGTGTGCGTGTGTGTGTGTGCGTGCATGCTTGTGTATATATAACGTAGATTTATACACAGTCTCTGAATATAGTCAGATACCGTGAATATATATATACAACAGTTTAATGTGTGTGTGTATATATGGGTTCTTCTTTGCTGCTGGTCCTAATTGGTTGGTCCTCACATTGTAACTGTTTTTGTCTAAATTAATTCTCCTTTTCATACCAAATGAAGAAAATTCCTTTTATTATACCCCAAAGAAGCAATGACAGCAATCCAGTGAGAAAAAAATGTTTGGTTTATTTTTTATTGCAAAAATAGATTCATTTGTTACGCAAATATGACAGCTAAAAATGGGAATGGTGAAACAGTACTACTTGTGTTGGAAACTACTTCATTGTAGACCAAAATATTCAAACATAGCTAGTTTATTTGCAAAGTTGTAACATGCAAAAATGTCAGAAAACTAATTTTAGGACTATTGAGTGTCTGTGTGTAAAACAACGATGCTTGAAAGTGAGCATAACGCGTGTTTCATGAGGTGTCACATCATGAAACACGCGTTCACCTTTAAATAGGATAGCATCATAGATGCCTAGTTCTGAACACAAAAGTTATAATATTATTTCCTAAAATGCATTAAAAGTGAAATAAAAACTTTGTGTCACGGGTGAAACACGCGTAACGGCGAAAATTTATTTTGCGATACAAAATCCAACACTGGATCAAATCTCTTCTCGCCATGATTTTCAAATATATCGTGGGCATCTACACACCTACTGATGATGTGGTGTCAAGTCATAAACAGGATGTTGCGCTATGATGCTATTAGTGTGGCGTGTCACACTTCGATGAAGATGAAACACGCGTAACGGCGAAAATTATTTCGCGATACAAAATCCAATAATGGATCAAATCTCTTCTCACCATGATTTTCAAATATACCGTGGGCATCTACACACCTACTGATGATGTGGTGTCAAGTTATAAACAGGATGTTGCGCTATGACGCTATCACGTGTTCACCTGTTGTCATCTTCATCCTCTAAGTCATCGCAATATCTTTTTCTACATAAGAAAACTTATAACACTCAAAAGAAATATTTGCATACATGTAATGTGTACAAATAATGCCCTGAACAAATACATTTTTTGCATGCTATTAGCAGTGTCTAACCTAAGTCATTATTGAGTGTCACATGAAACATGCGTTACATGTTTCATGTGTTACAATTCCAAGAACATCAGAAGTTAGGGAAGTGTTCCAAGATTACTTTGAAATATGTCCACAGCATCAACAACTAATAAGCATAAATATTTTCACCATCTGTGGTGCTTGTTTCATCATGAAGGAACAACTTTTCCTTTCCATGTAACGCATGTTTCAGTGTCACAATTTTATATCTTCTCTGTTCTACTCTGAAGTGGACGAACACTCATAAAATTGCACTTAGTTACTCCTAGTGACTGCTGTTCAAAACCTAACTAGGAAATAATAAGGGTCTTGTTCTAAATATTACATAATGAAGGTTTTTGTGTCAGCCGAAACACGCGTAACATTCTCCACTTCGTCATGTTCAAAGCCACCCTAACTTGCAGTCTGGGTCCAAATTGTTTTTTTTTAAATTGTGTCTTAAAATTGGATGTATATGGAACACAACAAGCCTAATTGGGATAGGCTGTAACATATTTCAGTTTTGACCTCCGATTCCCCCTTTTTAGGACCAAAACTGAAGAAGAACCCATTATAAGCAAAACTTGTAACACTCAAAAGACATACTTGCATACATGTAATGTGTAGAAATAATACCCTTAACAAAAACTTCTTTTTTTTGCATACTTTTAGCAATTTCTGAGCCAAGTTATTATTGAGTGTCACATGAAACATGCGTTACGTGTCACATGAAACATGCGTTACAACTCCAATATCATCAGAAGTTATGGAAGTATTCCAAAATTACTTTGAAATATGTCCACAGCATCAAAAACTAATAAGCATGAATACCTTTTCATGCTCTGTGGTGTTTGTTTGATCTTGAAGAAAAAACTTTTCCTTTCCATGTCACAAATATTTCAGTGTTACAATTTTATAAGTCCTCTGTTCTACTCTCAAGTGTACGCACCCTCATAAAATTGCACTTAGTTACTCCTAGTGAGTGCAGTTCAAAACCGTACTAGGAAATAATAAGGGTCTTGTTTTAAATCGGACACTAGGCGGCTTTTTGTGTCACACCGAAACACGCGTAACGCTCTCCACGCAGTCGTGTTCAAAGCCACCCCGACTTGCAGTCGGGGTCCAAACTGCTTTTCTTTTAATTGTGCCTTAAAATAGGATATATGTGGAACACAACAAGCCTAACTAGGATAAGCTGTGACGTATTTAAGTTTTTACCCCCGATTCCCCCTTTTGAGGACCAGCAGCAAAGAAGCACCCATATATATCTCGTGCATGGTACCGTTTCAATATAGTGCTGCTGTCTGGTGGAATCCATCTGTACCATTATGCGATAAACCATATCGGTCATGCTATGTAATGGCGGAGTTAACACTCAAGGTTACGTGACTCAAAATCGATGCCACCCTGGTCGAAATGACCAAAGTTAGTAAAAACCATCAAAATTAATATGAAATGTGTTCGATAGGCACAAAGAAACATGCTATTAACAACCAATGCATGGCGAAGCACCAGTGGTTTATGATGATGCGCATAGGCAGCGCTGATTAACAGAGGAGCACTGATCAGAATACCCTAAAACGTAACCACCATTTGGTATTCTCCAAATTGGTTATGTAATCTTTTATTGGTAAAGATTTTCATGTGTATAATGTTATTTTTTGGTTTCCTGTGTATGCATGTGTGCTACTATATAGTACGCGAGAAGAAATTCTTAATGAAACAAATGCTAACAATTAAGGTGCATAATGTGGACTATCATGATTTCTGTGCAATCTATCATCTTTTTCTTTTAAAGTGAAATGTTGGCAGGTCTGTCGTTAGAGTCGATAACTGAGATCATTGTATGGATATATGTTGGGCATGACTTGAGTCAGTCAAAAATGTGTGTGTGTGTGTGGGTGGGTGGGTGGGGGGGGGTGATGTTGAATGCAAACAAATGAGGGCAACCAATGCATGTGAAGAGGACACTTGATTAACCTTGCATGTCTTAGAGAACGTGATTGGCAGAATTATTATTTAGCATTTATGTAAGCACGCTTGGTTACAGTTCGTATATGTTTAGCTTAAACTTAAAGTTGCATAGTCCGATGCTTTTGAATTTCTACCATATTTTTATAGATAAATATAGTAGTTTCTTTTAACATTGGAGATATTAGGAGTTAGTGAAAACATGCATATTTAATTTTTGGCATGCATTTTTAAATGTTGGATGTCATAGGCTTCGACAGTAATAGGTTCTATTAAATTATTAGTATTCCTTCTACTCAGCAGTAAATGCTTAACGAGTGTGCTAATATTGAATTTGAACGTGTAGGATCAAATCTAGGTCAGCGTTTGGTTTTCATAAACCTGATGTTTTCATCGTACTATGCAGCTTTAAGCGAGCCACTTTATGTCATAATAATTAATATTGTCAACTCGTTTCCATAAACGAATTAATGCATGTAAATAATATGTGACAGCGACTTATTCAAGGTTTCCTTGTTCTTCAGAAAACTAAATTAAGATTTATTTTTAGTTTCACTAATTGGAGATGATATGAATCAGGCAGTGGCGTATCTACGGAAAATAGCGCCTATGGCAAGTACTGAAATTGCGCCTTTGTCCAATTATTTGACGCTTAGCTAACTTTGCCATACATTTCAGCTCAAGTGGTGCCAAGGGCATATGACATACCTGCCATACCGTGGGTATGCCACTGGATTCAGGTCTAATTATATTGCTGAGGGGAGTGGGACGTAGCTCAGCGGTAGCATGTTCACCTATGAAGGTGTCTGTCATCCTATCGATCCTGCTCAGGGGACCAATTTGCAGTGTGGGCTATTTTCCGTTCCCACCAATGGTCCACAACTGGTTCATCAAAGGCTGTGTTATGTGATGTGCTGTGTCAGTGGGAAAGTGCATATAAAAGACCCCTTTCTGCTTATCAGAAAAGTAGCCTATTTGGCGGCAGTGGGTTTCCTCCAAAGAAATATGTCAGAATGACCATATGTTTGACATCCATGATGCCGTGCTGCCACATTGTGTCATAGGCTTTTTCGGGGTCGAAAAAGACAGCAACAACATGCTCCTTAAGGAAGGCATCCCTTATGAAGGTTTCCATGCAAACTAAATGGTCGAGGGTGCTACGGCCTCGTCTGAAACCACATTGGAGGTTGGACAGGTGGTGTCCTGACTCCAGTAGCCAGATGAGGCGGTTATTTACCATACGCTCCATGGTTTTACAGATGCAGCTTGTGAGGGCTATAGGATGATAGTTGTTGGCTTCACTGTGGTCTTTACCAGGTTTGGGAATCATTATTACTGAGCTTTCTTTCGTTCCTTAATAACCCCCCCTACAGTTGTCATCCAACCATGGAGGGCTGTGGCCGTTAAAGTCACCCATAAGTAAATATGAGGATGGTAACTGGTATACAAGGGCATCCAATTCTTGTATGGTGAGAACGGAGCTTGGAGGAACATAAATGGGACAGAGAGTTATAGTCTTATGTAGCATCAGCTACATCATGTAGTATTGTGTCTAACGCCACTGGCGTACATACAATGTCACATTTAACGAGGACGGAGGATCCGCCACTGGCTCGGTCTCCATCTGGTCCAAACTTGTTAAAATTAATGTAGCCCTTAAGACTACAACTCTCAGAAGCTCTTACATGAGTTTCTTGTAAACAAAGGGCAAGAAGGTTGAAGTTGCAGCACAGAAGAGATAACTCCTCAATGCTGCCCTTGAAGCCTCTGCAATTCCATTGAATTAGAGAACCACCTGTCACTGTCATTTTGGACCAATGACAGGTGTTCTCCCCGTCCCTTTAGCTTTGCGGGAGAGACTGTGGCCTCGACTAGTCAAGGCCTCAGCCACCTCAGAAGAGGCCTCAGCCATCTCTATATCTTCCAGCGCCTCGAATTTGTTTTGTGTTAAGGACAGAAACCCTTTGAGGACTCTGTCTGAAACAAAAATTGTTGTTTTACTTTTTAAGATTGTGGACTTTTTCGGAATCCTAGGCGTTTGCACCGACATTGTTTTCTTTGTCAGCTCAGTCCTAAGATGACGGACTGGGGGTACAACCTTGGGCTTCTCCCCAGTCAACCACGTTAATTCAGTCTGGCAGTCGACTGACCTGTTTGTAGGATTGACAATTGCAGCATAGCTCTTGGTGGGCGGTGAAGGTGTGTTACCTTCAACCATCCTCCGAGCTGCTGGATAGCTCAGCCCATTCTCCGTCTTTGCACATTGAATTGTCTTTTCTTTTATCCAAACAGGACAGTCTTTTGATGCGGCCATATGGTCACCCAGGCAATTGACACGTTTTGCCTGGTTATGACACTCAGTGCCATCATGAACCTTCTGGCCACATCAGAAACATGTTGTTTCATTACAACATCAATCCTTGCCATGACCAAATTTCTGGCATCGGAAACAGCGGAGTGGATTTGGTATGAACAAATCCACTGCAACACTGAGGTATCCAATTTTCAGATTCTTGGGCGGAACTGGTGTATCAAACATGAGGATGTACAACCCTGTTTTTATGGACTTGTTATCCTTCCTAATCACTATTCGTCAAACTCTTAATGCACCTTGGGATTCAAGTTCCTGCACGATTTCATCCTTATCACAATCATCCAAATCTCTAGAACTAGAGTTCAGTGTATGATGAGGAGAGGCTTTAATGGTGACGCCCACTAGAGTGCTTGCGTGTAGCAGATTGTCGGCATGAGCCTTCTTCACACATTCCACAAGAATGTGGCCAGACCGAAGTTTTGTTATCTCTTTAACTGAGCCGGCAATCCCCATGATGCCTTTTTGTATGGCAAAAGGGCAGAGCTTGGTGATTGACTTGTCAGAATCACTAGATTCAAGCATAATGAATCTAGGCCAATTCGTCTTCGGATCAGAGTCCGAGTCCTGTTTTCCTGATTGAATGCTGTGTCAGCATCAAACACATTTTCACAGCGAACCCAGAACATGTGCTGACTTGTGGTAGTGCACGCACACGCACAAACTAACACACACATGGTGGCTTTATAGTGAGTGCTCTTCTACTGGGAACCTGTGCCACCTGCACCACGACATGGTATCCTAACTTTGAGTCAACCAGTTCATGCCCTATCCTACTAGTGGCAATATAGCAACAGGTGCCAATTGGTCAAATGTCTTTTAGTTTGACTCGGCCGGCGATCGATCCAAAAACCTCCTGTATGCGGAGTTGACACCAACAACTAGCCCATCCCATCCGATAACGGGTTTATTATGAGAATCCAGATAAGAACGGCTGACTCTATTTAATTAGTACAATGCCTGCATCCAATCAGAGACCTCTTATCTCATTTTATGGCCACTAAATGATTTTAAAAAAAGAGCTATATAATAACAAATTAAAACTTGTTTTATTTAACAATGCCTCTAGAGCACATTGATTTTCGCATGATGCGATCGGCCTCTGCGGCCACCTTCCGATTTTCATCAAGAATCTTCTAGCCTTTTGCACCTCACCAGTTCAGAGCCTTTATGTCAAAACCAACGAACCATCACTTAACAACAGGAAAATCAAACTGGCCATGCAATACATAGTCAAATTAAAAACCAATGCATTGAATCCTGCATACAATTGTGTATTCGAAACACGCAATAAATCAAGGTATGAAGCCAGCCCGAATTATATCAGGCCTCTGAGGCTTCGAATGAAACCTCATTTGGAGGCTTTAGGCATGGATTTGGATGTGTTTGAGGATGCCAAAGACCCAGAACATTCTCCATGGTTGTTAAGGAAGCCGTCGGTTATCCTTCGACTTGCGGAACTGAGGAAGTCTGGGACACAACCGCTTGAATATCAAAGACTACATGCAGAGATTCAAAACCAGTTTGAAGACCATCTCTCCATATACACTGATGGTTCCAAAGACCAAAGCCGGGTAGCTGCTGCAGCAGTTTGCCAAGGGAAAAAATTTGGCGTTTGCATGCTCGATCAGAGCTCGATTTTCACTGCAGAAGCCCGAGGACTCGACCTTGCGTTGGAGTGTGTCAAGATTTCCAACCACACTAACTATGTTGTTGTTCGTTCTTCTGCCTCCAGGATGTTGCTGGACTGAAAATAGACCACCCTATGGTGGCAAAGGTCATTTTTATGAATGAACCAACTGGCAACAGATGGATATGACATCCACCTGTGCTGGGTGCCTGGCCATGCCGGTATCCGAGGAAATGAACGAGTTGATCGGGCTGCGAAGAAGGCTCTGAACTATGATGTTGAGTCGTGGCTGATCCCTCACTCTGATCTGAAATCACTAATAGCCACGCACATCAAATCCAAATATCAACATAAGTGGGATGAAAACATCGTTAAACTGCAAGAAATTAAACCATCTGTGGGAAAACCCCCACATACCCACACATGAGTTCAGCGGGACCAAGTGGTCCTTAGCCGCTGCAGTATTGGCCACTCTCGGCTTACACATGCTTTTCTGTTCTGTTCTTTTCTGAATGTATTGGGTATCAGTCCCCACTTACACTCAAACACATTTTATTAAGTTGTGTCAATTTCTTAGCCCTGCGCCAACAGTTTTACACTGCAAGCAGCATGCACAAACTTTTCACAAAAGTAAAACAAGAAAACGTTTTAGCCTCTTTAAGGGCAGCTGGTCTATATCATCACATATAGTCCATTAAACCAATTAGATCAATTAACAACCTTTAATTTTTATCTAAATTCTATTTCCTTTAGCCACAAATTATGTAACTGTGAGCTTTTAAATCCACAGTGTACTGACACAAAATTTATTATGTGCTTTTGCATTCTGTAAATGCGATGGTTGAATAAAAACCAAACAATTCTCGCCATGAATATGGTCTATGCTGCCGACACGGTGTAAAGAAACCACCAATCAATCAATCAATCAATTTGATGGTATGAGGATGTAAAACCCAATTAGAAAATGGAAACACACATAGTACATGGTCACCCTGTACTGCATCTACTGCTCGTGACCCCTGACCTACATAAGGCTGTTGGCCAATGGAGGGAGTGCACATGACGTCATCACTCAGTGGTCAGAGATCAGCAATCAGCCATCTTGGATTACGAGCACCCTTGCCTAGCCCTGTTGTGAATGTATGCTGATGCAGTTACATCATTTTCCTTGTGTTCTGAGCTGTTCTGGGCAGTTTACATCCAATGTATTTACTTTCAGCACTTTAACAACTTCTGAGGCCAAACTTCTCAAAACAGTGACAAATAAACCAACAAATAGGTAAATAAGCACAATGTAGATAGGTGCAAGCCTTCTGTATGTAATCCAATATGGCCACCGAAAGTTGCCTCGTGACGTCATTACACTCCTCTCTATTGCCTTAGGCGACTTACTTGTTTCTACGTTACCATGACAATGTTTTATGATGTCATCTGCCGTTTAATACATTGCACAGTCCTCATACACTTGGATGAAATTTTGTTATGTTATCATATTCAATGTAAATAACATAAGTTTTTTTAGTGATGACGCTGCACTTGTAGGGTTACTTGGGGTCTAACTTGTGTGGCTGAACAAAGCTGTGCTGCTGCCACCTAGCAGGAAAGTCCGACACTACGTAGTAAGTGGTCGCCTATGAATGCTATCAAGTGATCGCCAATAGACGTATTTCATATGACATCAGCATAGGTATTTAGGTCAGTGCACATGCAGCTTGGCTGCAGGACGACACGCTGTCACACTGCAAACAAAATGGCTATGAGCAATGTTCATAGAGAAAAGTTGAAATATCTCTAAAACCACACCGCCTAGAAACAAACTGCTTGGAACACATATATAGAAAACATGTTTAACAAACAGATTATTTTAATTTATAAGATTAGGGTTCTGCATTTCTATTAATTTTGAATAAAATTGATGTTTTGCACTGTGCGTACCGGCAAACTCAATGGCAGTGTCCCTAATTTCGTTCTGCAGCCAAGCTGCGTGCACATACACGATGTTTATGAACATTGAAAGGGGTCTATAGAAGTTAGAACCCATTTGGCTGTGTTCCTAACGAGCTTACTCACAATATTTTGTGTGGTACCCGCTGCAGATACAATTGTTTTTTTTCCAGAAGTTGACCGTCACGTAGGATCCATAGGCTTATCTTAATCATTCTTTCCCTTATCCTTTCTTGCTAAGTACCGACTGTCCGAGCAAGCATTAACCAATTAAGCTAAGTCCCTACTAAATTTCATATAGTATCCGCTTCCCATGAGGGGGTGGGTCGCGGGTTCGATCCCAGACTTACATTTGTTTTTCTTTAAAAAAATTAATAATTAAAGAACCCTTGTGGATGCATACATGTGCATTGGTTGAATATTGCAAATGTGATTGCGTGTGCTGTCGTATTAGAATGTAAGCAGATGGTATCTAGATCGGGCAACACTATAAAGTCACCACGAATGAATGTATATTGTTACAAATTGATACACGCCTGATATGACCACATGTTACCAGGACGGAAGACCCGAAACAATCATTCACTCACACATATCCTTTGAAATTCTTTTTAAATGCGTTTGAGATTGTTGTTGTTGACACTGATCGAACCAAAAATAATGATGTAGCACAAAAATATATATCCAGGTCTCAAAGTGCATTTTAATGTAATTTAATTTAACTTACATTGTTAAACAATTGAATGACGTCACGCAATTGAATGGAATTAGCAATGTTTAAAATCGGTATTATTATTATTATTATTATTATTAATATAATGATCATTATTTTCATTGTCGTTATTATATTCATTTAAAGATGCCAATTTTCAGACAGTTTCCCTTTAATTGTTAGGACTTTGATGGCGAAGAACTGATACAGTGCATGAAGAAGCTGATTAGCATAGATCGGGACTGGGTGCCCCCATCCAAGAAGCCCTACTCCACCAGCCCAACGCTCTACGTGCGGCCCTGCATGATTGCCACTGAGGTAAGGTCAACAGCAGCTGCTTTGTAAGTTAAAGAAGATATTGTATTTTAATTGATTACCTCCTCCCTCATCCCGCTTCCCTCCTTCTCTCCTGCCTGCTCCCTTCTTCGTCCTCCTCATGCCTCTCCCTTTCCCTCTCCTCCTTCTTCCCTCCTCCTTCTTCCCTCCTTCCTCTTCCCTTCTCACTCCTTCTGTCCTTCTATTCCTTCCTTCCTCCTTCCTTCGTCCTTCCTCTCTCTGCCCTCCTCCTTTTCTCCCTTCGTCTCCCTCTTGCCACTCAGTCCCTCATCCGTCCTCCTTCCTCTCTCATGCCTTCCTCCTTCTTTTCTCCCTCCTTCTCCCTCTTACACATTCAGTCCCTCATCCGTCCTCCTTCCTCTCTCATTCCTTCCTCCTTTTCTCCCTCCTTCCTCCTTTTCTCCCTCCTTCTCCCTCTTACCACTCAGTCCCTCATCCGTCCTCCTTCCTCCCTCATTCCTTCCTCCTTTTCTCCCTCCTTCTCCCTCTTACCACTCAGTCCCTCATCAGTCCTCCTTCCTCCCTCATTCCTTCCTCCTTCCTTCTTTTCTCCCTCCCTCCTTCTCCCTCTTACCACTCAGTCCCTCATCCGTCCTCCTTCCTCCCTCATTCCTTCCTCCTTCTTTTCTCCCTCCCTCCTTCTCCCTCTTACCACTCAGTCCCGCATCCATCCTCCTTCCTCCCTCATTCCTTCCTCCTTCTTTTCTCCCTCCCTCCTTCTCCCTCTTACCACTCAGTCCCTCATCCGTCCTCCTTCCTCCCTCATTCCTTCCTCCTTCCTTCTTTTCTCCCTCCCTCCTTCTCCCTCTTACCACTCAGTCCCTCATCCGTCCTCCTTCCTCCCTCATTCCTTCCTCCTTCTTTTCTCCCTCCCTCCCTCCTTCTCCCTCTTACCACTCAGTCCCTCATCCGTCCTCCTTCCTCCCCCATTCCTTCCTCCTTCCTTCTTTTCTCCCTCTCTCCTTCTCCCTCTTACCACTCAGTCCCTCATCCGTCCTCCTTCCTCCCTCCTTCTTTTCTCCCTCCCTCCTTCTCCCTCTTACCACTCAGTCCCTCATCCGTCCTCCTTCCTCCCTCATTCCTTCCTCCTTCTTTTCTCCCTCCTTCTCCCTCTTACCACTCAGTCCCGCATCCATCCTCCTTCCTCTCTCATTCCTTCCTCCTTCCTCCTTTTCTCCCTCCCTCCTTCTCCCTTTTACCAATCACTCCATCATCCGTCCTCCTTCCTCCCTCATTCCTTTGTCTATCCTCCCTCTTTTCTCGCCGTGGATATGACCTATGCTGCCAACAGTTGGGTCCTCCTCCCCCCTATCCTAGTTATGCTAAGTGCCAAGCGAGGTAGTAAAGCCTGATACATACCTCCCGTATATGATTAACGTGCTAAAACCCATCGCTCGACGCGACCCGACCCGACCCGACCTGACCCAATTCCCGACTAAGACTGAAAATGGGGGACAATACACATATCCCGACTGCTAAAAACTGGGGTGCTCACATATACCGTCTGTTTCGTGACTGGTCTCCGCACACCTGGCATCATTTGCCTGAACTAGACCAACATGAGCGCTTCCTATGACACCCCTCTTCCATTCCCCTCTTCCATTCCCCTCTTCCATTCAGGCAAGAGGGGGAATGCAGGGGGGATGGAAGAGGGGCAATGCAAGAGGGGCAATGCAAGAGGGGAGAGTGGATGAGGGGTAATGCAAGAGGGGGAATGTAAGCAGGGAATGGAAGAGGGGGGAATGGAGGAAATGGAATAGGGGAAATGTAGGGAACTGAAAAGGGGTAAGACAATCGAAGACTTGGAAGGCAGGTATCACACATATACCGAATAGCGAATAGCGAATGGTAGACAGGAAGTGTGAACACTTATTTGTCTCTCATTATATTTTTTTTTGGTACATTAGTTATCCCAAGCAGGGGAAATCCCAGTCACAGACGACTGGTCTAACCCACTCCACTGCTGGTCGATAGAAAGCCCGAGCCTACACTTTTACCGACCCAAGGGATTTTTAACCTCCCACACCACATAGACATGATATGAGAGCAACCGGCCTTTGATGACGCTGTAAGTTATACACAGCGGTGGAAATCCAAATTGGCAGAGCTGGGGGCACGGGGAATCGAACCGCCGACCCTCAGATTAGGAGTCTGACCTAGAAAAAAGTCAGACACTCTAACCACTCCGCCACAGAGAACGCCATACCATATAAGATACGACTGACCGCTCACATATACCGTTTTGATTCATTTTTCTAAACTTATAAGACTCTAGTCGTAAGCCCTAAAACTGAGTTTTATACACGAATTGGAAGCCTCAGGTGTGTTAGGGGGTCACACACCTAAAGACTGGAACCGATGAAAAACAGAACTTTAGTCTCAAAACGGGTGTTTTTAGGTTTTATACGGGAGGTGTGTACCAGGCTTAAGAAGTATACATTTTTTAATGTGTTGGTTTGACTTTCCCAGGGTTCTAACTCGAGATTCAAATCCTGCAGCCTGCCAAGCCGGACGCAGGCTCAATTCATGTGACCATCCTGAATAAATAATACTGAATAAATAATATTTAAATTTAAATAGAGACATTTAAATTTTAAATAAAATTGCATCGTCCGATGGTTTTGATTTTCTGTCATTTTTCTGCGATAAATATATTAATTTGATTGTTATACCTTACTTTAGTTTCAAGTAACTTTTATTTAAATGGCTTAGTTTTGAGATATTTGAACTACAAACATGTAAAATTACTTTTGACAAGCATGCCAAAACTCTGACACCATAGCAACTTCTATTAAACTGTCTCAGTATTCCCTTCTTTATGGCAACAAATGCTTAATAAGTGTATCATTATCTAATGTCGAATCAATTCTAGACAATTGCTTTGGTTTTGAAAATTTGATGCTTCATCAGACCTAGACACAAGATTCACCCCGTACTGCTGCAGTAGCCACAGGAGGGGTGCATACCAGCCCTATGTAAAAGCTGGCGAAAAAACGGGTCAAAGAATTGAGAGCCTAATTTAACAAACTAAGAAGCAACAATTATTCTTTACATATGTTTTATTATTTACCCGCTACCTTTGAGTTGAAAAATATAATATAATATATAGTTTAATAAGATTTAAAAGTGAAATCGACAGCGTTCTGCGGCCGCCATCTTGTCTTTTTTGCATTCTCTCCCATTTCACCAACTCTGTGCCTATATGCATAATATAGGTAGCCATTTGATACTGGAGCCACATACTGTAGCCTCACTTCCATATTAATGCTATTTTCCCCCGTATTTATATAAGGCTGGTCTTCACCCGTGTACTACAAGTACCGGGTGAATCTTTTATCTACATCAGACCATGCAGTTTTAAGGCCAGAAATACCCACTCGAACTACCTGTTAAATTGTTATGCTTCATTCTGGGAAGTCATGGGTTCCATACCTGACTGAGTCAAACCAAGGACCAAAGACCAAAGATTTATACTAGTCACCACCTTGCCTGGTGCTCGGCATTACTGTGATAGAGCAAAGACTAATTGGCTCAATGTCAGGATAATCTGATTGAGTGGGACATCAGATCGTGGTGCCAATGATATGATGACTGTAGATGTTGCTAGTGCCTAAAACCCTATGCTAATGAGAATCCTTATTTTCCAGCCAAGCCTTGGTGTAGCGAAGTCCAATCAGTGTAGACTCTTCGTGATGACCAGCCCGGTCGGGCCCTACTATCCCACAGGCTTCAAGCCAGTCGCGTTGCTTGCTGACCCACAGTATGTCCGCGCTTTCGAGGGAGGTTGTGGAAGATACAAGATTGGAGCGTATGTGCTACCTTCTATGTGTAATAGGTCACATATATAAACAACAACAAAATATTGCTTTTTGCTTTTCATGAAAATAATTGATGAGCGCAAAGATTAAAATGAGAATCACATCATTCCAAAATGTGCAATGAACATCTGCCTTCAGTAGTCAACACTGCATACACCACACCAGTTGTGGGAGAATGAACCGTTATGTCGCTTACAAACTCCATTAATATGCGGCTGAAGTAGATGATGGGGGACAACTATCATATATACTTGCCATCGCCTAACTTGCATGTGGGAGATCGGGAGTTTGGTTCCCGATGGAGTCAAACCAATGACTTATAAAATTGATACTTGTCGCTTCCTAGCTTGGTGCTCGCCATTAATAGGATAGGGCAAGGACTGGTTAACTTAGTGTCAGGATAATGTGACTGAGTGGGATATCAGGTCATAGTGCTGGTGGCCTGGTTTCCCAGTGGGACAGCACTATAAAGTTGCCATGAGTGCGCACTGTCACAAGTCGGTACCCGTCCTGATATGACCTTAGATGTTGCTAGGACGTAAAACAACAACAAACAAACAACAAACCCAACCCCGACGCCCCGACTTGACAATCAAATCCTACCAGTCTCTACTATAGCTATGCATCCTTATGTTAGCTCCATGTCTTTATGAACATTCATTATGTACAAATAGATATGTGCTCATAAATAGTATGCTGCCTAATGGCTATAATCCATGTTTCTACACAGTTTCTCTTGAAATAGTCAAAGTCAGAGTTACTGATTGTCAAGTCTTTTTTTTCTTTTCTTGAAGACTTATACTGCCTATCATGGATAAGTCTGAATAGACTTGTTTTCACCATTAGACAGTTTGGCGATAGAAAGCCCGAGCCTACACTTTTACCGACCCAAGGGATTTTTTAACCTCCCACACCACATAGACATGGTATGAGAGCAACTGGCCTTTGATGACCCTGTAAGTTATACACAGCGGTGGAAATCCAAATTGGCAGAGGTGGGGGCCACAGGGAATCGAACCACCAACCTTTAGATTAGGAGTCCGACCTAGAAAAAAGTCAGACACTCTACCCACTCCACCACAGAGAACACTACCCACACCACACCCGTTGTGGGAGAATGAACCGTTATGTCGCCATAGCAACCATCCAGTCAGTGCTTATATTATAAACAGCCACCACATGACCAGAAATCACATGGTGCCACTTGAAAAGTATCCTGATTGGCGGGCACAGGAAATAGCTATAAACATCAACACTGGCAGCAGCACCACGTGACCTCCTGAAGTAGGACACCTGCCCCAAATAAGGGGTGGGGAGGGCCGGGGTCTCACTTGACAACTGACCGGTTTGTCCGGTCAGTGAAACCCCATCCTTTATCTGCGTTGGTTAAAGAATAAATGAATTTCAATAAGAATTGTTTGAAACTAGACAAATAATTGAAGCAATCAATGGAAATACTTCCTTTTATTGGAATTCCTTTCCAGGGTGGGGGGGGGGGGGGGTAAAATCAATAACCCTGGCGATGAAGTGAAGACATACAGCATTTGTCTAGTGGTCTAGTGATAAGATGCCATTGCATCAGTATTAAACTATGATTTGGCAATAACCATGATTTAGCAGTGGCTGATTAATTAAGGATGAACTTTTGCATTTCGTTGTGATCCTGTCGTGTTAACCGTGTGAAAGCGAGTTACGTTAATTGGGTGGTTTGTTTCTATCTCCAGTAACTATGCGCCGACCATCTACATTCAGATCGAGGCTACACAGAAGCACAACTGCCAGCAGGTGCTGTGGCTGTATGGGCCTGAAGAACGCATCACTGAGGTGGGGACTATGAACTTCTTTATGTACTGGACGAACAACCAGGGAGGTAAGTCACCAAACACCTCTAAGTCTAACCCTCTTCCCTTCTTCCTCCCTCTCTTCTCCCTCTCCTCTCTTCCCACCTCTCCTCTTCCTATGTTAGTGACTAACCACCTCCAATACCTCCCTCTTCCCTGCTTCCTCCCTCTCCTCTTCCTTTCTCTCCTCTTCCTCCCCCTCTTCCTCCCTCTCTTCCTCCATATCCCCTTCCTCCCTCTCCTCTTCCTCCCTCTCCTCCCCTCATCCCTCTCATCTTCCTCCCTCTCCTCCTCCCTCTCTCCTCCTCTTCTTCCCTCTCCTCCCTCTCTTCCTCGTCCTGCCTCTCCACCTCCTCTTCCTCCACCAAGCTCGTTTCCCTCTCCTTCTTCTCATCATACTTCCCCTTCCTGATATGACCTTAGATGTTGCTAGGACGTAAAACTCCCAACAACCAACCAACCTCTCCTCCCTTTCCTCTTCCTGGCCTCCTCCCTCTCTTCCTCCTCCTCCTGTCTCTCCTCCTCTTCATCCTCCACCCTGTCCATATCCTCCTCCTCCTCCCTAAACCCATACAAATTATCCACTAAACTTCAAAGGTGTGACAAAAATATTTAAAAGACTAACATAGTATGTCTAGATTAAAACGCTAATTGCATTGGTACAAGCTATTACAAATTTTAACTATGTATAAAAATATAATCGAAAAACAAAAGAAAATGGAAATCAATCCATATGAATTATGACCACTACTACATAGCAGCGAAAACAAGTGAATGCACTTAACCGTTATGAGCAGAATAAACAAACGATCACTAAAAAAACAAAACAAAAAACATCAGCCAACATCCAAGTCATGTTGGTCTCGATACCTCTGACTATGTAATGTGATCTTGATCATGATGGTCCATTCTTAAGTTACATATGCCCTTGATGTCTGCAGAGAAAGAATTGGTGACGCCACCGCTTGACTCTGGTGTCATCCTACCCGGTGTCACAAGAAAAAGTCTTATCGAGATGGCCAGAGGCTGGGTAAGCACGTCCAAGGATGTTGTTCCTAATTTGTTTACTCTTATGTGAGGGGCCTCATTGCCTTGACCAGTATGCTTGCATTTATTTAATTTGTTGTGCTAGTAACTGATAGTGTTTGTTGAAATGTATCTTAAAGCTGCATAGTCCGATGAAAACATAACATTTTCAAAACCAAAACAATTATCTAGATTTGACTCTACATATCTAACTTAGATGCTGGTGCACTTATTAAACATTTGTCATCACATATAAGGGGACACTGAGTCAATTAATAGAACCTGTTACTGCAGAAGCCTATGGTGATAGAGTTTTGGCAAGCTTGCCAAAATTAATTTAGCATGTTTCCATTTCAAATATCTCAAAAGTTAGCAATTTAAGATAAAAGTTACTTCAAACTAAAGTAAGGTAGATTATAATGAACAACCTTATATGTTTATCTCAGAAAATGAGAGAAACTCGAAACCATCGGACTATGCAACTTCAAGTAAACTTGTTAGATATAGTTTGCAAAGAAATAAAAACGTAAACCAATAGATGAATAAAATGTTTACCAAAATAGCACGTGGATGCTTTACCTGAAATTAAGTAATTTTAAAAAAAACAAGAAAAGAAACTGCATTGCCTTTGCGTTTCGGAATAAATATGAATTAACGTGGCGTCCTTTATGTTGGGTTCCATTTCCGCTTGTCAAGGATGAGAATCTTTCGTGTTTATATCAGATTGTCTCTTATTTACCCAACGTTTGAGTCTACTTTTATTTAAAGCTGCATAGTCTGATGGTTTTGAGTTTCTCTCATTATTTTTAAAGATAAATATATTACGTTGATCGTTATAATCTACCTCACTTTAGTTTAAGTAACTAGATAACGTTAGAGATATTTGAAGTGCAAACATAGAAACCGAAATTTGGTGTCCATGTCAAAATGTCTACACTATAGATTTCAGCAGTAACAGATATTCCCTTCTACCCAACAACCACTGCTTAATAAATGGACCAGCATGTGAGTTACATATGTAGATGATATCTACAGGCATGAGCATTTCCCGCCAATTGGCTGATTTCCGCCAATTAAATGCTTCCTGAGCTGTTCACGAGATACGTGTAAATCCGAGGAGAACAAATTTCTCCATGGGAGGGGGGGTGGCCCCCCTCTCTACAACCTCCCCCCCTCCCTACACTCTCCCCCCCCCCCATCTAGGCCTTTGGCCAAGTTTTGAGGCATACACCCACAATCAGCTAATTTGTTTTACTTCTCTGCTCATGTCTGTATCTAGATAAGTGTTTTGGTTTAGAAATTGTGTTGCCTTCATCAGACGACGCAGCTTTAACTGTTAATTACACCAGTGTAACTATTTCAGTTATTACAAATACACAAATATCTCAAAACTATCTTCTTTTAAATTAATTTCTTTTGTTATTCAGATGAACACTTTAATCCACCCACAACCAAATATATTTTTGGATTATTAAAATGTTTTTATTTACAAAGCCCTTTAATTCTTGTTTTGGATGTGTTTCTTCCTCCTCTCCTCCAGAATGACTTCAAGGTGACAGAGCGTGAGCTGCCAATGGCAGAACTAATACAGGGGCTGAAGGACAAGCGAGTCCACGAGGTGTTTGGCGCAGGCACTGCTTGTGTCGTTTCAGCAGTTGACAAGATTGTGTACAAGTCAAAGTCGCTTTACATCCCCACAATGGAGGAAGGCGCACCGATAACGAACCGCTTCTTGACAGAGCTCACTGACATACAGGTATGACACATGTGCCTTCTCCTTAGTAACTATTATTATGCTGATGACCCACTAGTGGATTAGTGGATCATCAGCATAATAGTACTTGTGAAAACACTGGTCAAGATTTCAGTTAAAGGCTGCTAATGCTAGGCTGTAAAAGCTTTGCAAGAATCGGGACAAACAGGTTCTTACAAAGGCTGTGATACAATCAGAGCAAAATGCTTCATTTACATACAAGTATCACGATACAAAAGCAATGTATGACAAGACGTGCCACTCAGCGCTTTCCCGTGAAATACAGCAAACAAGGTAATTGGACAGGTCCACATGCCGGGACTGACTGCTGTACCATCAAAGACAATGTACAACAATTATAGTGTATTATCTCCTACTATTAATAATGAAGATTATAGTATAGTAAAATTTGATTATAGTATAGCAAAGTTCAAACATACTTTGAGCACATTAATATGTGCTGTGTAAAATTTGTGATTATGTCTGAGTAAGAAAACTACTACTACACCTGATCAAAGACAATGCACCTTGATTATTTAAGAAATTCCTATATGAAAGCGCTGAGTCTTGTCATACATTGTCTTTGACAATACTAAATAGAATATATGGCAGAGTTAGTTCAAAGGCCAGAGCTGGACTATATAAAGAGCACATGCCAGCAGTCGAGCATTCCCCTTGGCTCTTCAAGCATAACCAATCACTGCCAACCTTCCCAATGTCTATGGAAAACTACCCTAGAATTATCTGGCCAACAATGTGTTTATGAATATTCAGTGCATACAAATAGCTATTATTTTATGAGAAATACTATGTTGCCTATTCCTGGTTGTATATAATTTCAATCCAAACAATCCCTTATCTGAAATCTGAGAAGCTCCGAAAACCAAAGTTCTTTTTCCATACATCATATAAATAAACTTTAATACTATTTATATAGTCTTTATTTAGGCCACTTAATGTGAATATTCATACTTTTCTCTGCAGAAATATTAATATGTTTGAAGCTGTATTTTCTTAAGTTTTACCACATGTTTTTGTTGGAAATTAAATGTACTAGAGTATGTATGGTCTATAATTATCAAAGTACTTAATTTATCAGCATATTACTCTATTAATTATCTGTAAGAGTGTTTGTAGTCTAAATTTACCCCACTTTGTGTGAGTATTCATACATTTTTACTGCAGTATTAATGTTTGATTGCTAGCTTTATTCTGAAATTCAAATTTCTGAATTCCAAAACCCAGTTGACCCCAAGGATTTCATATAGCGAATTCTGGACCTGTAATGCCGAGCGCCAGGCTAGGTAGTAACAAGTATCAAACTTTTAGTCATTGGTCTGATTCAACCAGTTTTTGAACCGGGGGTTCAAATCCCACAACCTGCAAAACAGAAAGCGGACGCTCAGCTCATTCGGCCATTATCCTGTCTGGTTCAAGTTCTATGTGCGGTTTCCCTGATAAGTAACTGGCCTTAAAATGTTCTCTCTCATGTCCTAGTTTCCCACTGGTTAAACAGCGAACTCTCAGGTGCTTCTTTAACTGTGACACAGAGATGCCAACTGCTCCGATTTTGTAGGAAGACTTCCGATTTTGGCTACTCTCTTCCGATATTACGCTTCCATGTGGAAATCTCCCAATTTTCACTCTCACATGCAAAATCAGCTACTTACAGCAGCTTAAAGACATCGGCAGCTCACGGTGGCAAGCAGAGCCTAGAAAATGACACATAGACACATGGTGGGATACAATCTGGGCCTTGTATGAAAAAGTATATAATATAATTATATATACCGTATATGTCCCAATAGACACGCACTGCGTGAGTGCAGACACATGGATGCGCGTATATTCAAAGTTAAAGAATTTCATGGATTTGTTTTTGTTGTGCCTCTGAAATAAAGTGGGATTGTCTTATTTCATGTGCATTCAGTCGGAATATAATCGTAAATTTGTATTTGTTTTTGTTGTGCCTCTGAAATAAAGTGGGATTGTCTTATTTTATGTGTATTCAGTCTGAATATGATCGTAAATTTGTGCATGCTTTCAATCTTGAAATGGGGGGTGTGTGCTTCTATTGGGTAGCGTGCTTCTATTGGGACATATACAGTATATATTATATGTCCGATTGTCGTGCCGTGTGTTTCCACACCAAAACTTATCTTCCTAATAAAATGTTAAAACCTTCCTATTTTTAGTCACATAATATTGGCGTCTCCGTCCATGTTCTCATTTGTGGCGTTTCATTTTCAGTTTGGCGAGAAACCCAGCTCATGGATGGTGCCTGTAGACTAAGGGGTCAATCAAAGTTATCGCTTGTGATACGAAACTAACAGAGATGGCCGACTGACGGAGAGGTGCGCCACGTTCGATTGCTCCATGAGCAGTCAGGTGACCTACTTATTGGCTGCTGATTAGCCTAAGCCTATGTGATCTGGTCACGTGATCAGAATACGCGCTTGCTATTGGTGTAACTATCATTCGTCGATACTGAAGTTTTCACTCCTTAGGCTCCTCATCAGACGCCAAAACACCGAACATAATTATTATTCTGAATGCTGACCACTACGGTAGAGAACTAATATAACTTTAATGTATTAATTATTATCAATCACATGGTGTTTTATTTTCTTCTTAGCATAATTATGTAATTTCTCGGAATGAGTGCCAAGTATCCAGATTATGTCGCTTCTCGGCATCTGGAAGCGTGGCACTCATTCCGAGAAATTACATAATTATATATATATATATATATATATCATATTCATATCCTAAAATAAGAAATCTTGCGGGCAGGGAAGTGATATGTGATAAAAGGTTTTTGATGGTGATAGATCATACTCTTCAATTTAATGTGCATGGAGTTTTATAATTATATCTGGATTTTCAGAATATTGATCAAATTATATTCACGAGTGACATCTAATTACTTACATTGTTCTATCTATGTTCAGTATTTAAGGGTTCCCACGCAATAGTTTTGACTGGTGGGCATGAACCAGTAACACGAGTTTTCTAGCGAAAGTGGTGCCATTGATGCTCACCCTGCATATTTATTGAATCATAAACACATTTCTCTCTCTCCCTGTTTCTCCACCACCTTTAAACAAAAATAGGAAACAAATATATATATATATATATATATAATATATATATATATATATATAAACCCATATAGAGAGAAGTGACTGACCAGCCTAGAGCGCCGACGGAAACGGCCGTTGGCGGCGCTAGTGGGGGCAAATTCGGGCAGGTCAGCGATTGGACATAATATAGTATATATATATGTGTATTGTAGATATGTTATATCTTTTTGAAAAGAGAAGAGAGAAAACAAAGGAAGAAAGAAGTGTTTAAACACAATTCTAGAGTCATCTTGTACATTTATTGATGCATGCTCACCAAGTGCATAATACATATGTTGAACTGGAATTGCATGCAGTTACTATTACGACAAATAGTCAATTTATATTATGCTTCTATTATCGAACAGGTTTTTCATGTGGTTATTATTGCAACTGATATTGTCATTTATGTACCAACAAATTGTAATTAACGGCCGGAAGACCAGTGCTCTGGCGCTGACAAAAGACATTATTCGCTGAATAAAATACATTTAGTAAAAAAAAAAATATATATATTTGCGAATAACGTAATGGCAAATAATAAATAATAGAGGAATACTCCGCCTATTTATATCCGCATAATTAATTATACATCCCATATCTATAAAGCCATATATATATAATATATATATAAAATCATATATATATATATATATATATATATATATATATATATATATATATATAGTTAAAATTTGACCGTCCCGACGGGTCTATATGCGATAACGGCCAGACGCAGCTGGCATACAGTGCCTAGAGCCCCTCACAGGTGGCGCCAGTGTGGCCAATGAATATACTATTACATAGGGAACTGAAGATAGATTATAGAGCACATATATACATATTTATATATGTATATATATACACATATATATGCGTATATATATAAAACGGTGATTTATTTCAGACGATTTCACCGGTCCAATGATTCTAATTCTAAATGACGTCATCGATTGAATCATGAAAATAATTTGGTGGCTGCGGGAGACTTGGTGTTATATTTATGTATTAAAACTAAGTCTTTAAATTGTAATTCTCATCCAAGTGTCAACACTGATATTGTGTTAGATATTTGCCCTTTTGATGGTGCTGTGTGAATATGGCTCCCCAAAATTAAATTTTCCGGTTGAAATTGCACAGTCCAATGATTTTGAGTTTCTGCCGTATAAATTTAGAGATAATTATATTATGTTAATCATTATAATCTTCCTTGTGATAATTTGAACTAACTTTGACTATAAATGGCGAATTTCGGAAATATTTCGAATTAGTTTTAGAATGCACGTTGAAATGCTGGACACCATAGACTTCAGCAGTAACAGGTTCTATTAAATTAACTTAGTATTTCCCTTTATATGGTACAGGGATGAAAGGTCTCCACGATTACGCGGTTTCCGGGATTTTTCAATCCCGCAGCACCATCAGCGTATACTAATATGTGGTGCAGACTCCGCAGCACTATCAGCGTATACTACTAATACATGGTTCAAACGGCGCAGCACTATCAGCGTATACCAATATGTATGAAACCCGACTTCCGGGAATTTTCCGCGATTCCCTGACAATGCTAAACCTATGGGAGAACATCCGCATTTCCGCTTTTTTTCCCGGAGACCACTTTCATCCCTACTATACAAATGCTTAAAAGTGCGCCACTATCTAAGTATCGATACACAGGATCAGTTCTAGATAAGTTTAGAAACTGCTTTACTTTCACGGACTATGTAGCTTCAATCACAATCTAATTAATATTTTAATCCGCAATTTCGACAAATGTCTTCTAATCAGAAAAAGTTGTGTTTTGAGAGTTTATTTTGCTACAATCGTCTTTGCGTGTCGTTAACATGATTCTATGTCATGAAAGTGAATCTCAAATGAGTGCTCCCTGCATTGTGTTGGTTTCTGGAGACAGATCTCGATGTACTTTAATGAGTTTGGTTGGGTGGAACACCGCTCTCAACACGTGTTGTTCTTTTCATTTGGGGGCCGTTCAACGTTATCAACATTTTCACGGTCGTACAAAGCGTACAACATGGGGGAGGGGGTTGTCAGTAATCTTAGACTTTTAGCGTTTAATCAAATGATATTTTTCGATGATTTTCTTTTGGTTTGTACTGTAGTAGTAGGCAAGGAACCACATAGAGAGGTATGTGTGGTTAGGGTGATCACATCAGGGAGCTTATGTAGTGTAATGGTTAGCACACTAGCCCTGGAATGGTAAGACGTGTGGGTTCGAATCCTGTGCTAGGCATAATATTTCCCATTTTCATCATCTCCCTGATAGTACATTAGTTGATTAAGCAAGAATTTTCAATTTTGTACAATTGGTCTTCCTCATTACACTCCTCCTTGCCCTATCCTAGACCAGACGGGATGGCCAAATGAGTTTGAGTGTCCGTCTCCCGTGTTGGTAGATCGTGGGGTCGTGCATTCGAACCCTGGTCGAGTCAAACCAATGACTTAAAAATTGATACTTGTTGCTTCCTAGCCTGGCGCTCGGCATTAATAGGATAGGGCAAGGACTGGTTGGTTCAGTGTCAGGATAATGTGTCTGAGTGGGATATCAGGTCATGGTGCTGGCGGCCTGGTCTTCCAGTGGGGCAGCACTATAAAAGTTGTCATGAGTGTGCACTGTCACAAGTCAGTACCCGTCCTGATATGACCTTAGATGTTGTGAGGACGTAAAAAAAACACTAAAAAACCTTGCCCTATCCTAGTAATGCCAAACATCAGGCTATGTAATGACACATGTCAATTTTTAATTTATTGGTTTCATTCAACCACGGTTCACACACGGCGGTTTGAATCGCATGACCTACAATATCAGAGTCTGTAGTAAAATGTTGATGTGTACTATTTGGGCGGGGGGGGGGGGGGGGGGGGGAATGTGAGGGCCGGAAAAGTTGTACTCTCTGTATTACCTTGAAAATGTTGATAACTTTGGACGACCCCTTAAAGTTGCATAGTCCGATGGTTTTTGACATTTTGACATTTTCTGAGATAAATACATTAGGTTTATCATTATAATGTACCTTACTTTAGCTTGAAGTAACTTTTATTTTAAGTGTGTAACTTTTGAGATATTTGAAGTGCAACCATACTAAATTAATTTTGGCAAGCTTGCTAAAACTCTGACACCATAGCCTTCTGCAGTAACAGGTTCTATTCAATTGCCTCACTATTCCCATATGTGTGGTGACAGTGCACCAGTATCGAAGGTAGATATGTAGAATCCAATTTAGATAATTATTTTGATTTTGAAAATTTGATGTCATTGGACTATGCGGCTTTAACCATTTAACCATTTTTTTCACCATTGCAATAGAATGGTCAGGAATTTGTTTTACTTTTGTTTATCCTGCATTTTATGTGTATTTGTAGCCAGAATCGGCTACTTGTTCACTTTAAGATGCTCTAGATGAAAATGCATATCACACGTTAAACTAATTTTTGTTGTTATTTTTATTATTATTTCCCCCCATTTAAAGTTGCATAGTCCGATGGTTTTTAATTTCTGTATTTTTACTGAGATAAATATATTAGATCGATCACTAGTATCTACTTTACATTAGTCCAAAGTTACTTTTATTTTAAATGGTAAACTTTTGAGATATTTTGAGCGCAAACATGGAAAATTAGTTTTGGCACACTTGCCAAAACTCTGACATCATAGACTTCTGCAGTAACAGATTCGGTTAAATTGACTCAATATTGCCTTCTACGCAGAAATAGATGCTTAATAAGTGCCTCAGTATCTAAGTTAAATATGTCAAATCAAATCCAGATAATTGATTTGGTTTTGAAAATTTGATATTTCATCGGACTATGCAGCTTGAAGACAGGTTGTAAAACATGTTAACCCAATTAGAATGTGTTAAAAGGCCACAGCTGACTTAATAAGTTAATGACAATTGTTCCACGAGGTCTTTATTTAATACACGAATCTGTTTGTTGATAAGAAATGCACGGTTTGAAGAAAACCGTGGGTAAATATAAATATGACATACTTATTTTTTAGTGTAAAGGAAACAAGTGTAAAATCCTTAAACGGGCCCATTATAGGTCATAGCGATGGGAACCGTACGCCGACAAATGCTCTCCAAGCACAATCTTGCTTAGTTGTTATGTTTAAAAAACCAAATATGTGTGGGGAGAGTCTGAGGATGGGACTGTAGCTGGTGTTTTGAAAATGGCTGGTTGAGTGGAGAGAAGGGAGAGTAAAACTGAGGTATTTTCAATTTTATTTAAATTAGTTCAAATAGGAAATATGTAATGTAAAAATGTAAATGTAAAAAACATTTTTTTGTGGGTCTTGTGGGTTCAAACCCCCCTTGGTTCACTCCTTTTCACTCCTTTTTACATTCAACAAAAAAACGTTTTCCTTCTATATGTGTTTCTGATTGAAGTATGCAATGTAATTGTACTAACATATATTTTACATTAAAGCAAATATATTTCCTATTTGAACTACTCTCAAGAAAATTGAAAATACCTCAATTTTACTCTCCCTTCTCTCCACTCTCACCAAGCTGGGTCACTTGGCTAGTAACCTTGACCGTTATAAACTGTAAACTGTGTCAGAATGGAGTTTGGATGTACCGCGACTATTTCTAGGTCACAGGTCAGCACCATGCACCACCTGTGGGAAAGCTGGAAACTACTGGAACACAATGCACCACCTGGTGTTAAAATCAGCGTAACCAGAACGGCAAGCCACGTTGTTTATGACTACAACTAGTAAAGGGCCCTACACGCGACACAGTGGGCGTAATCGATTAATCAACTCGGGTCACCCGAACCACTTTTTGGCGCATGCGCACAGACTCGGGTCGAATAATCGAATACGCTTCTCCACGCTCGGGGTGGAAAAAATGATGGCTTAATCCAAAACCTTTTTTTTTGTTTCTTTAATAACCGAAAAAACTACAGCAAAATAGGATTTAAAGTATTTTATGATGGCCTAGTTTAGCTATATTTCCATTTCATTAATCTAGGTTATTCTTTTAAAGAAACATATGACTGGTACTGGTGGCTGTTATCCTGCAGGATGGTACCAGCGCAAATGTTACGTCATCGCTCGTAGCCAACCCCAGCCACGAGGTGGGTTACTGGGATCGGATCGTTTTGCACACGGCACATGTATTTGTCGACTCTACTCGTGGTGTTCGATTTGAAATACGGATGACTCGGGTGACCCGAGTCGCCCGGTGTGGCGGTTTCAGCCGTGTCCCGTGCTCAGCCGTGTACCTATACTCAAACTCAAGGCATTGTCAATGGTCGTGAGTAATTTTCATACAGAAAATACAGAACAAGTGAAATATCTCTAAAAGTACACCACCTATTAACAAATCGCTTGGTACACATATAGAAAACATCTTCACCAAAAAGATTATATTAAATTTATAAGGTTAGGGTTCTTGATTTCTATTAATTTTGATTAAAACTAATGTTTTGCACTGCGCGTACCGTCAAACTCAAGGCATTGTCAATGGTGGTGAGCAATCTTCATACAGAAAATTCAGGAAAAGTGAAATATCTCTAAAACCACACCACCTAGAAACAAATCGCTTGGTACACATATAGAAAACATCTTTACCAAAAACATTATATTAAATTTATAAGGTTAGTGACTTAAGACCATTGACAATGCCTTGAGTTTGAGTATAGGTACACGGCTGAGTACGGGACACGACTGAAACCGCCACACCGGGTTGTGTTACTAGATTACGGCCAGTGTGGGACTTAAAGCTATGCAGCTTATGGTATTCAACAAATTGACAGCTTGTCAAGTGTAGAGTGCGTGACAATGACAATGATTTATTTTGGCTTGCGACCCCACATGAGAGCAACATTATGAAGTACAAGTTTATAAAACACAGAATAAACAAGTAATGAGAGCAGTGACCTAGCAACGGTCTGGCGGCTGGCTTCTCGAAGGTTCTAAACCGGAAGTTGAGATCTCGGCGCCGGCACGCTGCATTGTGGGATACGTAAAAGCAAAACAAACCAGCGCGAAGCACATGGCAGATGCTAAAACAAATTTTTAGTTTTAAGGTCCTGGCAACATCTAAGGTCATAACTACGGTGGTCACTGTAAACCAGACTGGGTTTATAAGAATGTAGACGCATTAGATAGAATGTTATTGGATTGTTTTGGTGTGGGGGGAGGGGGTGAATGTATAAACCTCATTAGTGATTAGATCAAATGTTATTGTTTGTTTTTATTTTTTTAAATGTATAAACAGCTGAGTAATAGAGGGTATGCACTGACGTCATGCTAAACGGAAGTGCGGCCATTGTGGCGATAGTAACCACAATAATAAACACACTGTCACACTGCAAACTTAATGGCTATGAGCAATATTCATACAGAAAATGTGAAATATCTCTAAAATTACACCACCTCGGAGAATATTACAGTGTGACAGTGTGTTTTAGCTGCATAGCTTATGGTATTCAACAAATTGACAGCTTGTCAAGTGTAGAGCACGTGACAATGACAATGATTTATTTTGGCTCGTGACCCCACATTAGAGCAACGTTATAAAGTACAAGTTTATAAAACACAGAATAAAAGAAGGTTCTAAACCGGAAGTTGAGATCTTGGCGCTGGCGCAGTGCATCGTTAGATGCGTAAAACCAAAACAAACCAGCTTGAAGCACATGGCAGATGCTAAACCAAGTTTTTAGTTTTAAGGTCCTGGCAACATATAAGGTCATAATGACGGTGGTCACTGTAAACCAGACTGGGTTTATAAGAATGTAGACGCATTAGATAGAATGTTATTGGGTTGTTTTGGTGTGGGGGGGGGGGGGTGTGAATGTATAAACCTCATTAGTGATTAGATCAAATGTTATTGTTTGTATTTATTTTTTCTAATGTATAAACAGCTGAGTAATAGAGGGTATGCACTGATGTCACGCTAAATGGAAGTGTGGCCATTGTGGTGATAGTAACCACAATAATAAGCTGTGTTTACACGGGCAAAAAGTAAAACAATCTAGGCAAAGCGTTTTACCTGAATCGGTTTAGTGGTGCGTTTACACGGACCGAGTTTGAAGGCGGAAATCGATATCTGCGCATGAGCAAGTCCATACGAACCAGCGCCAGTTTCGGTTAGTCGACGTCGCCAGTAGAGAGTGGGTTCGACCAAGATCTGTATGGACTGAATCGTATTGGTTTGGAACGGTCAAAACTTCTGCTGGGCAGTGAAACCCTACAAATAAATGATGAAAAAAATATCTGTGGATAGCTAGCGGTTTCATAGACTAAATTCTATAATATGTGGTCTAAAACGTTTCACGTAAACCACCTCCCGAGGTGGTTTACGTGAAACGTTTCAGGTGAAACGTTTCAGCCTAAAACGCCTCAGCGGTGCGTTTACATGGGCAACTGTAAACCGATCTAGGCAACTGGTTCTACCTAAGGCGTTTTAACTCGCCTGTGTAAACGCAGCTATAAACACTGTCACACTGCAAACTTAATGGCTATGAGCAATATTCATACAGAAAATTTGAAATATCTCTAAAATTACACCACCTAGAACCAAACCGTTTGGAACACATATATAAAACATATTCAACGAAAAGATTATATTAAATTTATAAGGTTAGGGTTCTGCATTTCTATTAATTTTGAATAAAATAGACGTTTTGCGTTGCGCAAACTGGCAAACTCAATGCATTGTCAATGGCCGTGAGCAATCTACATACAGAAAAAGTGAAATATCTCTAAAACCAAACCACCTTGAAGCAAACCGATTGGAACACATATATAGAAAACATATTCACCAAACAGATTATATTAAATTTATACAGTTTGGGTTCTGTATTTCTATTAATTTTGAATAAAAATATACGTTTTGCACTGCACGTACCTGCAAACTCAATGCATTGTCAATGGTGATATCGCCACAATGGCCGCGCATCCGGTTGATGACGTCACGGAAATACCCTCTATAGAAACAAAAATAATACCTGCAACTGACTCTCTTAAAGAGATACAAAAAAAAATACATCTTTTATCTATTTCTTAACCCACTGAGGAGTTTTACATAGCGCATTTGCACCTTTATTCCAAACCAGTATATTAAAATTAAAATAACCACTTCGCTGTTGCTGAATGGAATGTGTGTGTATTTGTATTTTGTGTGGCCACGCCGCCCATTTACTAGTGGTTTACTTTGACGACAAGCATGAAATGTCTTCAATTGTAATGTTGCTACTGACGTATGTCTTAATGAATAAATAGTGCTGCAAATTAAACTGATCTGTCTCTTCGTTTTGCTGTCCTTCACTTTTTTGTTGTTGGTACATTAGTTGATTAAGAATGGGAAATTTCAATCGCGGAAAATGTTGTCCTCCTTATTCCACTGCTCCTTGCCCAATCCTAGTAATGTAGCTGACCAGACGGGATGGCCGAATGAGTTAGAGCGTCCGTCTCCTGTGCTGGTAGATCGTGGGGTCGAACCCCGGTCGAGTCAAACCAATGACTTTAAAATTGATACTTGTCGCTTCCTAGCCAGGTGCTCTGCATTATTAGGATAGGGCAAGGACTGGTGTGCTCAGTGTCAGGATAATGTGACTGAGTAGGATACCAGGTCATGGTGCCGGCGGCCTGGTTTCCCAGTGGGATAGCACTATAAAGTCACCATGAGTGCGCACTGTGACAAGTCGGTACCCGTCCTGATATGACCTTAGATGTTGCTACGACGTAAAACAACAAACAAACAAAGTAATGTAGCAACAAGTATCAATTTTTAAATCATTCGTTTGACTCAGCCAAGGTTCGAACCTGGGGGTTCGAATCCCACGACCTACCAAATCGGGAGACGGACGCTCAACTCATTCGGCCATCCTGTCTGGTCTCTGGCAGTTAGGAAGTGCACGGGGGGGGGGGGGGGGCGGGGGAGTTGAACACGTCAGAAAGTCTTGATTGAGCATATGTAACATACTTGTGGTGACAATTTCATTAACAATTTCGCTAACTTTTGATATTTTGAAGTGTAACCATGCACAATTAATTTAGGCAAGTATGCCGAAACTTTGGACGCCATAGGTTTCTGCAGTAACAAAAGTTTCTATTAAATTGCCTCAGTATTCTCTTCTATGTGGTGAAAAATGTTATGCACCAGTATGTTATATATATATCGAATCAAATCTAGATAATTGCTTTGATTTTGAAAATGTTTTGTTTTCATCGGACTATGCGGCTTTAACACATACAATATGCATATATATACTAATCTCTATCTTAATCTTAATCCATTCAGAATGTGTTTGAACTGGTAATATTTACAGTACACTATTATTAGCACTGTAGCAGCTCTAAAATTAGATGAGGCAGCAGTGAATGGGGTGCTAAAAGCCATTACACGCTTTGTTTGTGTGTTCAGGGCGGGGGAGGGGGGGGGGGGGGGAGAAGGAGGCGGGGTTTGGGTGGTGGTCAGAACAGGGTATAGCTGACCAGTCAGAACTCTGTATACATGTAGTTCCGGTGTCAGGTTGGTTGGTTGTGGGAGTTTTACGTCCTGGCAACATCTAAGGCCATATCAGGGCGAGTACCTACTTGTGAGAGTGTGCACTCATGGCGACTTGATAGTGCTGCCCCACTGGGAGACCAGGCCACCAGCACCATGACCTGATATCCCACTCAGTCAGATTATCCTGACACTGAATAAAGCAGTCCATACATTATCCTACTAATGCCAAGCGCCTAGCTAGAGAGCGACGAGATAAAAGATTCACCCCATACTTACAGTACAGGGGTGAATGACAACGTAGTCTAAATACGGGCGAAAAATAGCTTTAGTATGGAACAGGAAGTAGAATGCCTGGCACCAGTGTCAAATGGTTACTTATATCAACACAGAGTTGGTGAAATGGGAGAGAATGCAAAAAGACAAGATGGCAGCCAGAGAACGCTGTTGATTTCACTTTTAAATTGCATTAAAGTATATGTTTTATTATATTTTCTAACTCAAAAGTAGCGGGTAAATATGAAGACGTACATAAAGAATATATTGTGCTTCTTAAATTAAGAATTTACCAGCTCAGTTAATTAACCCAGCATGTCTAAATTCTTCGCCAGCTTTTCTAATGGGTTGGTTTTCACCCCTGTACTGAAAGTACGGGGTAAATCTTTTATCTAGGGAGCGACAAGTATTAATTTTTAAGTCATTGCTTTGACTCGACCAGAGTTCGAACCCGCCGATCCACCAAAACAAGAGACGGACGTCAACGCATTCGGCCATTCTGTCTGGTCTCAGGTGGCAGACAGTTGGGTGTGGAAAGGGTGGAAAGTGTTATTTTAGCTGATATAACAGGTGAGAAAGTGTTATTTTAGCTGATATAACAGGTGAGAAAGTGTTATTTTAGCATAAGCCGTGTTCACACGGGAAAAATGTAAAGCGATGTAGACATGGTGAATCATATGAATTGATTTAGTTTGAAAGTGTTTCACGTTCACACGGGCAGTGCTTTGAGTCGGTTTAAGGCGGAAGTGGATATCTGCGCATGAGCAAGTCCAGACTAACCAGCGCCAGTTTGGGTTCGTCGACGTCGGCACTAGAGAGTGTGGGTTCAACCTAGATATGTATGGACTGAATCGTATTGGTTTGGAACGGTCAAAACTTCTGCTGGGCAGTGAAACCCTAAAAATAAATGATGAAAAAAATATCTGTGCACAGTTAGCGGTTTCATAGACCAAATTATATTATATAGTGTGACGTCCTTAATCCGCCTCAAGTAAGTCGGTTGCGTTCACACAGGCAAAATAAATCGATTCACAGAAATCGACTCATGTACACTACTTCGACAGGTGGTTTACAGTATCCAGATCACAGGATTCAAATCAGCCTTAAACCGCCTCAGCCGCGCGTTCACACGCGAAATGTAACCCAAACTATACAAGTTGCTTTCTACGAATCGATTTACATCGCCCGTGTGAACACGGCTTTATATAACACATTCGCTGCGACAATTTCACTGCAATCTTCATTTGAAATGAATGGCAATAACCCTACCGAATTGGGTCAGTAGGGCCATAATCGATTAACACGACCGGGGCGACTCGGGTCACCCAAGTCATCAGAATTTCAAATCGAACACCGCGAGTGGAGTAGACAAATACACGTGCCATGTGCAAAACGACCCGTTCAGGGTGGGTCTCGGAGGCGCCGCGGAGACGCCTCCCTTTTCAGATAGGAGACAAAAAGTGCCTCGAAAATGGCTGCCGTATTCAGTGGTTTCAGCCAATCACAGCGCAGCTTTTCCGTTGCAAATGGTCACTGCCTATGGGGACGGCCATTTTCGAGACAACAAACTGCTTTTGCCGTTCAGACTAGCGTGACGTCAGGGCCATCTCTGAAGCGCCTCCTAGATGGACCCTGAATGCGGCCTAGTAACCCACCTCTTGGCTGGGGGTGGCTAGGTGCGATGACGTCACATATGCGCTGGTACTGTCATGCAGGATAACAGCCACCAGTACCAGTCATACTTGTTTTTTTTGTGGTAATAACATAGATTAAGAAAATGGAAATATAGCTAAACTATTCCATCATAAAATACTTTAAATCCTACTTTGCTGTAGTTATATCGGTTATTAAAAAAAAAAAAGATATTGGATTAAGCTACCATTTTTTCCACTCCGAGCGTGGAGAAGCGAATTAGATTATTCAACCCGAGTCTGTAGGATGTGCGCACGCGCCAAAAAGTGGCTCGGGTGACCCGAGTTGATTAATCGATTACGCCCTAGGAGGCACGTGGTTATAGATGCAAAGTGAGTTGAAAGTTATGAGTCTATAGACCTATTTCAATGTACATAAACATCGTGTATGCGCGCGCAGCTTGGCTGCAGAACGAATGCACACTGCCACTGGGTTTGCCGGTACGCGCAGAGCAAAACGTATATTTTATTCAAAATTAAGATAATTTAATATAATCTATTCGGTGAATATGTTTTCTATATGTGTTCCAAGCGGTTTGTGTCTAAGTGGTGTGGTTTTAGAGATATTTCACTTTTTCTGTAAGAAGATTGATCACGGCCATTGACAATGCACCGAGTTTGCCGATACCCGCAGTGCAAAACGTAGGTTTTATTCAAAATTAATAGAAATGCAGAACCCTAACCTTATGAATTTAATATAATCTATTCGTTGAATATGTTTTCTATAAGTGTTCTAAGCGGTTTGTGTCTAAGTGGTGTGGTTTTAGAGATATTTCACTTTTCCTGTATGAAGATTGCTCACGGCCATTGACAATGCATGGAGTTTGCCGTACACGCAGTGCAAAATGTCTATTTAATTCAAAATTAATATAAAAAAAGGTGAACCCTACCCTTGTGAATTTAATATAATCTATTCTGTGAATATATTTGCTATATGTGTTCCAAGCGGTTTGTGTCTAAGTGGTGTGGTTTTAGAGATATTTCACTTTTTCTGTAAGAAGATTGCTCACGGCCATTGACAATGCACTGAGTTTGCCGATACGCGCAGTGCAAAACGTAGGTTTTATTCAAAATTAATAGAAATGCAGAACCCTAACCTTATGGATTTAATATAATCTATTCGTTGAATATGTTTTCTATATGTGTTCCAATCGGTTTGTATCTAGGTGGTGTCGTTTTAGAGATATTTCACTTTGTCTGTAAGAAGTTTGCTCACGGCTTTTGACAATGCATTGAGTTTGCCGGTATGTACAGTGCAAAACGTTTATTTTATTCAAAATTAATAGAAATGCAGAACCCTAACCTTATAAATTTAATATAATCTATTCGTTGAATATGTCTTCTATGTGTGTTCCAAGCAGTTTATGTCTAGGTGGTGTCGGTTTAGAGATATTTCACTTTTTCTGTATGAAGATTGCTCATAGCCATTAAGTTTCCAGTGTGACAGTGTGTCGTCCTGCAGCCAAGCAGCGCACGCACTGACCTATATACCCATGCTGACGTCATATGAAATAGGTCTATAGTGAAGGATAGTAGCAGTTGCAGTCTGAGGGACCAGTGGGCAGGAACTGGGAATACAGTATAACCCCGTTAAACCAAGCTCGGTTAAACCAAATGATCGGGTAATCCAAACTTTTTTCGGCGGCCCGGCAAAATACTATCATTTGTCATATAAAAAAGTTGGTTAAACCAAAGTAGGTTAATCCAAATTATCGGTTAATCCAAACAAAATTTTAGTACCTCAGGCTACTTCCGGTACAGTTAAACCAAACTTTCATGTGGTTATCAGGTCATCTGAGACCCCACCGACTTTTTTTATATGATAACTGGTAGTATTTTGAAGGGACCCTAGAAATTTGTTTGGATTAAACGATCGTTTGGGTTAACCGAGCTTGGTTTAACAGGGTTATACTGTATGTACATAAAAAACAATAATCAAAGTTTCCACATACATTGTATATTAAATGTGCAATGCACGCTTACTGAAAGTAAAAGTCAAAGCCAATCGGTTAATCCAAACAAATTTCTAGGGTCCCTTCAAGTTTGGTTTAACAGGGTTATACTGTATATAGCATCCACTATTCACTCGTGTTACACAGTCTGTTTATAAACCCATGTGCACAGTTTGTTAAAGCCTATCCCTGTTTATTGTGCTTCATGGCAGGCAGAAAAGAAATCCGGGAAATTATTTATTGACTGCATTGAGGTGAACGGCCCCAAATAAAATAATGTGTTGGTCTATGCGAGAGTTCTATCGAGCGTATAGCTATTGTAGAAGGGAAGCTATAGTTTTCATTTGTCATCATTAGAAATACAGGCTTGGGACTGGACCGTAACCAGATTATCTAGTGAATTGCACAGTACGATGGTTTTGAGTTTCTCTCTTTTATGTGTGTCTTTTTTGTCTTCATAGACAATAAAAGTTACTTTAAGCTAAAGTAAAGTATATTATTATTAATTCCTTCCATAACATAATAGATAACAGAAACGGTGACAAGTCAGATTTGTATGGATCGAGCCTATACCTCTGGCTGGCCCTTAAGGTTGCATAGTCCGATGGTTTTGAATTTCTATTTTTTTTCTGAGATAAATGTATTAGATCGATGACTAGTATCTACTTTACATTAGTTCAAAGTTACTTTTATTTTAAATGGTAAACCATTGAGATATTTTGAGTGCAAACATGGCAAATTAGTTTTGGCAAGCTCGCCAAAAACTCTGACACCATAGACTTCTGCAGTAACAGGTTATGTTAAATTGAATCAGTATTGCCTTCTACGCAGAAACAAATGTTTAATAAGTGCATCAGTATCTCAGTTAGATATGTAAAATCAAATCTAGATAATTGGTTTCGTTTTGAAAATTTGGTATTTCATCAGACTGTGCAGCTTTAAGATCTACCGTTAATTTTATTGAACTAAATCGTTGGTGAAATGGGCAGATAGCAGGTGGGTGAGGCGCCGCCTGGAGGAAAGAAGGGGAATTAGGGGAGCTGCTTGGAAGCAGGTCTCCCAGTCTCCAGGCCGCACCCCAGCCTCCAGTAACCCATAGTAGAAAGGAGCATATCAAAAGGAAAGTTACAGGACCAATATCAGAATAAGATTGTTTGTTTGTTGTTTTACGTCCTAGCAACATCTAAGGTCATATCGGAATAAGAACAATAAGAAGACAGGAGAATTACATACATAATAATATTTGTATAAGTGTGGTATACCTCACATAACGATCGATCTAATATATTTATCTAAAAAAGAAGAAGCAGAAAGTCAAACCATGATTGCGTTGCTCAGTGTCAGGATAATATGACTGAGTGGGATTTTAGGCTATGGTGCCAGAAGCCCAGTCTTCCCGATGAAGCAGCACTATAAAGTCGCCATGAGTGCACACTGTAATGGTATGACATTAGATTTGGTTGGTTGTCAGAGTTTTACATCCTATCAACATCTCTTTCGGCCATCCCGTCTGGTATGTTCCATTAGAACAAACAATCTCCCCATCGTACCGGACGCGGTGGCCCAATCGGTAGAGCGCAAGCCTCGCGTGCGGGAGATGGGGAGTTAGGTTCCCGGTCCAGTTTGCCGGGTTTTGCATCAAATCCCCCCCCCCCCCCCCCCCCCCCCCCCCCCCCCCCCCCCCGCCCGCACCCGCCCGCCACCACCGCCCACCGCCACGCCACCACCACACACCACCACCACCATCACTGCCACCACCACCACCACCACCATAACCGCCACCACCACCACTGCCACCGCCATCACCACCACCACCACCATAACCACCACCCCCACTACCACCACCGCCACCACCACCACCGCCGCCACCACCACCATCACCTCCACCACCACCGCTTCCACCACCGCCACCACCACCACCACCACCATCACCCCCACCCCCACCCCCACCACCACCACCGCCTCCACCACCACCACCACCACCACCACCACCACCACCCGCCTCCACCACCACCCACCACCACCACCACCACACCGCCGCCGCGACCGTCACTACCACTGGGACCACTACAATGGAAGGTACGACCAGAACAGGATCGGCCCAGTCTCCAATTTGGATCATTACCTTATTTATATGTGGATCTGCGAGTTTTACCAACGGCGCATGGCAGGCACACACGTATTGGAACTCTCGCTATGGCTCAGAGACGGGCTGGGTTTCTTATGTACCCGGTAGGCAGTTTGCTTATTTGTTTGTTTTTGTTTTTGAGTTGGTGATCGTCATTTTGATCACTCAAATCAGGGTTGGGCGGGTGGTTTTTATTTTTATTTTTCTCCCCCCCCCCCCAGTATTTTTTTACTTGATTTCAATGGAATAAAGGGCGCATTCCTTACACGCGGTATGCGAATGCGAATGTGGCAAAAAATCGAACCACCTTGAAGTCTATGGGCTACATTCCTTACACGCAGTATGCGAATGCGAATGCGTCAAACCGATCGGTCCATGTAGCGATCGGTGCGGCATGTGGCATGTGGCATGCGCCATGGGGGTGCGAATAGAAAACCATCAGTCACATTTGTCCATTAGTTTTAGACAAGGAGAGGCGACTGAGCATTATGGAACGGTCACACACAAGGGTGTGGAGGGAACACACAGGCCTAGAGGGACGGTCCTAACATGGCTCAGTTTAGCTTGCTCTGAGGGATGTTAGGACCGTCCCAGATTTTGTTGACCAAAAAGGACAGTCCTAACATGGCTCAGTTGAGGATGTTAGGACCGTCCCAATCGGGAGACAGACGGTTACGGGAAAGCTAAGAATGCTACCATATGCACAGAAATATGAATACTTATCTATAATTTGGTTATAATAAAGGTAGGAACCCCCATGTGACGTATGAAAAGGTACATAGATATAAATGCAATATTTGGTCATATACAGTGCAGTAAGGAGTATACTTGTTTATTTTTATTTTTTAAATAGCCAGTCATGTGCCGCATGCCGCATGCCGCATACCGCGTGTAAGGAATCATGCCATTCGCATACCGCATGCCGCATACCGCATACCGCGTGTAAGGAATGCCCGCTTTAAATAAACACCAATTTCAGAGCATGCACATGGTGTTACAGTGTTGATCGCAGTCCATACAAAGTTACGTATAATGTCTGAAAGTTGAATTGCTGCTAGCCCGACACATTTTTAACAGGTTTGTTTTTCATACAATCAAGGGCGGGCGATTGTTCAGGCACAGGCGGAAACAATCACCATTAAAATTGTTTTATTTGGCCTGATGCTAGTACCAGGCTATGAGGGGCGTTGGGTTAAATTTGTTTGCAAGGTGGTAGGTAACATTAGCCTACAGTTCCATGCTTAGAGTTATATGGGGGGGGGGGGGGGCGGCGCCAGTCTTAATTGCATGGTGGTGATTGCTATATACTATATAGGCCTGTGCCTGAACATACTTATGTAATTCACTTTGAATTAGTTAAATAACACCTTCATTTTGTGGTTTGGCATGCTTTTCTCATTTATTATTCTAATAATGGCTACATTTGTGAAGTATATAACAAGCAGTTCTGCATTTGTTATAAATAGTATGTGAACTGTAGCTATTGGTCTCCCTCCTTTGGAGAAGTCCCTAATCAGTCTAATAGAGTCGCATAGAGAATTCCCATTGTAACCCCCAAGTCTAATCTATCAAAACAGAATAGAAATTCCTTCAGTTATTATGGCTATTTTTGTCTCCGTTGGTACTGGGATGAGGTGTTTGTTCGGGATTTTCGTTCTAACAACATCTAAGGTAATATCAGGACGGGCACCGACTTGTGACAGCGCACACTCATTGCGACTTTATAGTGCTGGTCCATTATGAGGCCAGGTTGTTGGCACCATGACCCGATACCCCACTAAGTAACATTATCCTCATACTGATTTAACCAATCCTTGCCCTATTCTAATCATGCCTAGTTGGCCTGATTTCCCAGTGGGGCAGCTCTATAAAGCCGCCATGAGTGCGCACTGTCACAAGTCGGTACCCGTCCTGATATGACCTTAGATGTTGCCAGGACATAAGACTCCAACAACCAACCAACTAATCATGCCACACGCTGGGATAGGTTGCGAAAAGTATCTATTGTGTTGGTCATTTGTTTCACTTGGCTGGTTTTTTTTTCACCCTCGTCTTTCCGTCCCTGAAGTCAGTGCTCTAAAGCCTGGTACACACCTCCCGTATACGATTCATGTGCTAAAACTCACTGCTCGACACGACCCAACCCAACCCGACCCAATTCCCGACTAAAATTGAAAACAGGGGACAATACACATATCCCAACTGCTAAAGACTGGGGCGCTCACATATATACTGTCCGTCATTTCGTGACTGGTCTCCAGACACCTGGTGTCATTTGCCTGAACTAGACCAGCATGAGCGCCTCCTATGACACCCTTCTTCCATTCCCCTCTTCCATTCCCCCCTCTTCTATTCCCCCATTTTGCATTCCTCCTCTTTGAATCCCCCTCTTCCATTCCCCCCTACTTGCATCCCCCCTACTTGTATCGCCCCTACGTGCATTCACCCCTCTTGCATTCCCCCATCCCCTCTTCCATTTCCCCTCCCCTATTCCCCCTCTTCCATTCACCCCTTCCATTCACCCCTTCCATTCATCCCCTTCCCATTCCCCCCTTCCCATTCCCCCCTTCCCATTCCCCCCTTCCCCCTTCAATTCCCCCCTTCCATTCCCCCTCTTCCATTTCCCCTCTTCCAATCCCCTCTCTTCCATTCCTCTCTCTTCCATTCCCCCATCTTCCATTCCCCCCTCTTCCACTCCCACCCCCCACCCCTACACCCATCACTTTCGTTGAGGGGGGAATGGAAGAGGGAGAATGGAAGATGGGGGAAGGGAAGGGGGAATGGAAGAAGGGGAATGGAAAAACGGGGAATGGAAGAGGGGGAAATGGAAGAGGGCGAATAGAAGAGGGGGAATTGAAGGTGGGAATGGAAGGGGGAATGGAAGGGGGAATGGAAGAGGGGGGAATGGACGCGGAGGGAATGGGGGGAATGGAAGAGGGGGGAATGGAAGGGGGAAGGGAAGGGGGAATGGAAGAGGAGGAATGGAAAAAGGGGGAATGGAAGAGGGGGAATGGAAGAGGGGGAAATGGAAGAGGGGGAATGGAAGTGGGGAATGGAAGGGGGAATGGAAGGGGGAATGGAAGAGGGGGGAATGGAAGAGGAGGGAATGGAAGAGGAGGGAATGGGGGAATGGAAGAGGGGGAAAAGAGGGGAATGGAAAACTTGGATGGCGAACGGATGGCTGGTATCACACATATACTGTATAAGATACGACTGAGCACTTACATATACCGTTTCTCGAAGGGCCCGATTCATTTTTCGAATCTTATAAGATCCCAGTCTTAAGCCCTAAAACTGATGTAAAGTCCAATGCTCGAATCTGTGGCTGTATAGGTAGGCTATGGTGAAATCTATACAGACAAAGAGAAAGGAAGAGTATAAAGTGTAAAGAAGAAGAGAGAGTCCAGCCCTCTGGTTTATTATTTATATGGTTACATGGGTTCAATGCAGAGTATCACCCCACATCTTTCCCCCAATGGGAACGACAAGCATTCTTGGCCCTACCCAATATGGATCCAGCAGTCCTGGTCCCCATGGATACCAGTGGGTCTAGGCCCACCACCTTTCTTCGGGTGACATCTCATTAATTAAATAAAAAAAAAATTAATATTTAGAATAAAAAACATGAGCTCAGAGGAAGTAAGTCTGCCTAAAATACCTATAAACGTAAAAAAAAAAACATTCTCCTATATACTTTCAATTATAAATAAAAAAAGATTGTTCATCCATGGAGAAATTGTTATACGCTGAAATGGCCCCATGGCCACCAAAACTGTTACCTTTGACTGTGGTGATCCCTAGCCCAGCCTAGAGGGTATAGGCCCTGAGTGCAATCACACCCAGACCTGCCAGCACCACTATGTCTATTTACATCCCACTCAGGCACCACCAACCCATACATATATACATACATGTGCCTGGTCACGTACACCAAACATTTGCATTCCCCCCGATGCTGAATATCAGAATATTTTACACTGAGTTTTATACACGAATCGGAAAGCTCAGGTGTATTAGGGGGTCACACACCTAAAGACTGAAACCGACAAAAATACGAACTTTAGTCACGAAACGGCCGTTTTTAGGTTTGATCCGGGAGGTGTGTACCGATTCGGTCACCGCGCCTGGTGTTGCAGTTTCCGCGGTACGCCAGTTTGCGAGGGACACATCGCTTCTGCGCACACGTCAAAGTCGAACAGCATCATCACTAACCTTATCAATTTAATATAATGTTTTCGGTAAAGATGTTTTCTATATGTGTACCAAGCGATTTGTTTCTAGGTGGTGTGGTTTTAGAGATATTTCACTTTTTCTGTATTTTCTGTATGAAAATTGCTCACAACCATTGACAATCCCTTGAGTTTGACGTGTAAAACACTAGTTTTATTCAAAATTAATAGAAATCAAGAACCCTAACCGTATAAATTTAATATAATCTGTTTGTTGAATATGTTTTCTGAATGTGTGCCAAGCACTTTGTTTCTAGGTGGTGTAATTTGAGAGATATTTCACTTTTTCTGTATGAAGATTTGCTCACGGCCATTGACAATGCATTTGAATGTATGTGCCCCTCGCAAACTGGCGTACCGCAGAAACTGCAACACCGGTCTGGGTGAGGAGAGTGGTCACTAAATGCGTTGGATTTTCACGCTGTTTTGATTCATCACTGACTGATTGAAGCGAGTTTATGAACATGGGTTGGTTTTTTGTATTGCTAACATAGCATAATATATATCATTAAATGTTGTTTCATGCTATAATATAAGCCTCTTTACATATAATTTATTAAGATATTGATTTGTGTCAAAACGGGCTATCAAATAATATAAACACTACTTCTACTCTGTAGACATACATGAACAATTACTATAAATCGATACCATAAAGTCACGCATAGTTCCGTTATGCAATGGTTGAGAGTTAATCAGCTTGTGGCAAAAAGTGTTTACTGAGAATTGGATAGACGTGGATTTAATTATAATGGCATAATCCCCCAACAGGAACCAGTGTGAGTAACATCCAAGCTAATACCATAATTGGCCTCAGTTAGCTATTATTGATAGCATAGGCAAGTCTAGATAAAGGATTCAGTCGGTACTCGCAGTACACAGGTGATTACCAGCCCTATATAAAAACGGTCGAAAAAGCGGGTTAATGAAATGAGAACCTAATTTCACAGTCTACGAAGCAACATTTATTCTTTGTATGTCTTCATATTTCCCTGCTACCTTTGAGTTGAAAAATATAATAAAATATCTCGTTTAATAGGATTTAAAAGTGAAATCGACGGCGTTCTATGGCCGCCATCTTGTCTTTTTGCATTCTCTCCCATTTCACCAACTCTCTGCCTATATAAGTATCCATTTGATACTGGAGGCAGGCATTCTACTTCCTGTTCTATACTAAGGCTATTTTCGCCAGTATTTAAACTACGTTGTCATTCACCCGTGTACTACAAGTACCGGGTGAATCTTTTATCTAAGGCAAGGCATGTTGAAGTATTATATTACCTGAGTAACAACCAAGCCTATACCATAATTGGCTTCAGTTAGCTATTATTAATAACATAGGCAAGGCGTGGTGAAGTATTATATTACCCGAGTAATAACCAAGCCTGTACAATAATTGGCCTCAGTTAGCTATTATTGATAACATAGGCAATGCGTGTAGAAGTATTATATTACCTGAGTAACAACCAAGCCTATACCATAATTGGCTTCAGTTAGCTATTATTAATAACATAGGCAATGCGTGTAGAAGTATTATATTACCTGAGTAACAACCAAGCCTATACCATAATTGGTTTCAGTTAGCTATTATTAATAACATAGGCAAGGCATGTAGAAGTACTATGTTACGGTAGTTTCTTCTGTTATCGGATCAGCCATTTTTAATTCATAGGTCGGTGACTAGCCTGACATGCAACCAGTCGGGGGTGAAATTCTGGCCCAACAGGCCCAGGTCCATACCAACTCCCTTTAATTAAGATACAAAACATGCAACAATAGAAGAACGCCTTCGGTAAACAAGTGTTAGGAGGGGTGATGAAAATGGGAAATATTGCTCATAGAGCAGGAATCGAACTCACATCGCTTGCATTCTGGGCCAGTGTGCTAACCATTACACCACCTAGGCTCCCTGATGTCACCGCTTACCTGTCAATGCGGCTCCTTGCCTGAGAGGTCAGTGCAGACTACTACACTCGTCCCCCTGTAATTGTAAGTATTTTAAATGGTCATTTAATGCTTAAGCGGCTGTCACACATCACCGGATTGAGCAATGGACAGAATTGTCTAGTCCGGTGGTGTTCGGGCATGATAAGTATCAAAATGTAATAAAATGTGTCAAAATGTTGCGATATCGGGTCAAAGGCTGCTGGACGAACGGACATGAAACAGACATGAACGGATAGCCAACGGACGAAACAAACTCAAACCGGACAAGAACTGTAGCCGTCAATCCGGCGGCATCCATTCCAAGTTTTGTGCATGTTCAAAACTTGTACGGACACAAACCAGACTTTGCCAGATATCAACAGACTTTGTTCAGTTTCTTTCCATTTCCCCCAATCCGGTGATGGGTGACAGCCACTTTACAATTACATACACACAGGCAATGCACTTACATATACATACACAGGGTAGGTTCAACAACCGTATGGCACATAGCTTGTACAGGATCCTGGTCACGGCACCAGTGTTATGGGGGGTGATGAAAATGGGAAATATTGCGACTAGAGCAGGAATAGAACTCACATCTCTTGCATTCCAGGCCAGTGTGCTAAACATTACACCACCTAGACTCCCTGATATCACCGCCCTACCCACACCTACCTGTCTATGCGGCTCCTTGTCTGAGAGATCAGTGCAGACTACTACACTAGTAAGCATATATACAACAATACCCAGTCCCTTAAACAATGGTTGGACCCTAAGTAACTCCTAGAGAATAGCTTGTTTCAAGCTATACAAATTAGGACCAGTCATATTTTATCACGCCAATTGTCAATAACAAAAGTTGTTTTGGCATGTTACAGACCCTTTAAAATAGTATGAGTCTACAGCTTGTCATTCGAAATGGTGAAACCGTTAATAAAATATGAACATAACTCATAAGCAAATAATTCATCACAACAGTATCCGTGTTTTCAAAGGTAACTCAATTAAAGTTAAATGCATCCCACTTGGAAATAATGCCTGCCATATGTGGTTTTGTAATTTTAGCATGTGGAGTTCCACTGTCATACGTCGGTCCCAGTCCTCATACTAGTGCTAGAACTTCATATGTTGCTAAGACGTAAAACCTTTACAACATAAAATCAACTTTTTGAGTTATTACAAACAGATGAGTTTATTTTACATGGGCTTTGTTCACACATTTCAAGCCTATCGGTATATCACAGCAGCAGGATAGCACAGGGGCATCAAACTGCCATGACTGCACCAGTATCTAACTTAGATTTTAAAGCCCGGTACACACCTCCCGTATAAAACCTAAAACTTCCCGTTTCGTGACAAAGTTTGAGTTTTAGTCGGTTTCAGTCTTTAGGTGTGTGACCCCCTATGACACCAGAGCCTTCCGATTCGCGACTTAAAACTCAGTTTTAGGTCTTATACGGGAGGTGTGTACCGGGTTTGATAAGATTCGAAAAATGAATTGGGCAGTTTTAGTCGGGAAACGGGACGGGTTGGGTTGTAACGGGTACTGTCAACACAGTCAGTTTTAGCACATGAATCGTATACGGGAGGTGTGTACCAGGCTTTAATCTAGCTAAGTATTTTGGTTTAAAAAAAATGATATGCGGTTTACGTAGCTTTAATTGTGCTGACTGTCATTTTGGACCGGTCATCGGATAGGATATGGTCAGTGACCTGGTTACTTTATGTAGATCGAGGCCAGGGGCATAGCTAGACCTTTAACGATGTTCACTCCTAATTTCGGCAGGGGGTTTAGGGGGCCGCTTAAGCTTAAGCTGGCGGATTTTACACATTTTAGATTTGGGTTTTCGACACTCCGGACTACTACATGCCTCCTCTCTCTCTCTCTCTCTCTTTATTTATTTTTTTTTTTTTTGGTGTGGACAAAACGATGTGGACGTTTTGGTGTACGCGCGTATGCCTAGCTACGCCCCTGTAGGCCTATGTGTGCTGAACTTATCGATCTATCTCTCCCACCTCGGAATTTATCAGAACACACACAGAACTTTAACTACACACAGGGCGCCTACTCTCGTTGACTTTACACTTACTCACACGCACCCACACAGACACACACACACGCACACAAGCAAACAGTCACACACAAACACACACACGCACAAGCATACACATAGGCATATACACACGCATGCATACGCAAACATGCTGACACAAGCATGTATCATGTGTACAGTAAAACCGCTCTAAACGCCCTGTCACACCTCACCGGATTGGGGGAAACGGACAGAAACCGAACAAAGTCCGTTTTGTGTCCGTAGAAGTTTTGAACATGCAAACGGATGCCGCCGGACTGACATCTACAGTTCTTGTCTGGTTTTAGTTCGTTTCGTCCGTTGGCTATCCATTCATGCCTGTTTCATGTCCGTTTGTCCAGCGGCCTTCGCAACACTTTGACACATTTTAATACATTTTGATACTTGTCACCACCGGACTAGACAATTCTATCGATTGCTCAATCCGGTGAGGTGTGACTGGGCCTTAACCGACCATCTCCACAGATCGACCACTCCCCTATATCGGTCACTTTATTTGGGATCCAACGATACCAGTGTAACCATATTCTAACTCCCTAAACCGACCACCTCCCTAAATGGGCCACTTAAAATCGGTTCCATGGTCGGTCGATTTAGAGAGGTTTTACTGTATTAGGAAATCAATCTAGCCAGGTGAGATGGTCAAGTGAGTTGAGCATACGCTTCCCATGTGGCAGGCTGTGGGGTTCAAAACCTGACCTGGTCAAACCAACGATAACAAATCATTACGCGTGTAGCGGTACCTAGCTGTTCAGCATTATTAGGATAGGGTAAGGATCAGTGGAATGAGAAAGATCAATTGTTCGCGATCGAAATGTCTCCTGCTTAATCAAATAATATACAAAAGAAATTTAATATTAAAAAAAAAAATCTGTTTAATAATGTAGTAGTCTGCATTGACCTCTCAGGCAAGGAGCCGCATAGACAGGTAGGCGTGGGTGGTGTGTTGATATCAGGGAGCCTAGGTGGTGTAATGGTTAGCACACTGGCCCAGAACCCATTTTCATCACCCCCACGACAATAGTTTAAAATTTTTTTATTATTTTTTAATCCCGCACTAACGTAGCCTATATGTTGTACTAAGTTCGACTTTTTAATCGCCCGACACTCCCAACTTAATCCGAATTAGCAGCACCAGTCTTTGTTCCCAGCCACATATAGGCCCATGTGTTACCAGAAGATGGCCATCTGCCAGAACCTGTCTAATTTGCGCTAAGCAGGGGCGGACCCAGGGGTAGGACTGACTGGATACAAAGCTGTTGAAACTGGTGGGAAATGGACGTATTCCACGAGCCTACACTGTCATTAGAAAATGTTATTTTCTTTTGGCTGATGGGGGGTGGAGGTGTGTGTGTGTATGTGGGGTCCCCCATGCTCCTCCCGTAAATCCGCCACTTCTAAGGTACTAACTAAACATACCAGCTGACAATCAACCCACGCGAACTGGAGGGAAAGAAACTTCGTTTAGTTAAAGTTGCCTAGTCCGATGGCGTTGGAATCTTTACCTTATTTTTTATATAAATATATCAAATTGATCATTATAACCTACTAATCATTAGTCCGGAGTAATTTGGATGAAAACTTGCTAATTTCGGAGCAATTTGAGTTGAAAGAACCCAAAATAATTTTGACAAGCTTTCCAAAACTGCTATTGACAACTCGCGAAGATGATGTGGAATGACCTAATTCAAATATAGCCTGGTTGGAATGAAAGCAAGGCTAATGAGGCCACGAGATTGACCTAATTGGTTAATGGTGACCCTCTTTAATGGCTGTCTCAAAGTAGGTGTCCAAAGGGATGCGGTAATAAATTCACTGATTATTCTGTCCATGCTGTCCCAGAACCTTAGCTAATGCACCAGTATTTACATTGGATATATATAATGAAATATAGACAAATGTTTTGGTTTTGAAAAAAAAGTTTTGGTTTTGGTTTTGAAAAAAAAAGTTTCATCGGACCATGCAACTTTAAGTGATTAAATGGTGGTGGTGGTAGTCGGGGAGGTGGGGTGCACGGCGGTCATCGGCTAATAGACTACATCACGGTTCCAGCGGCGCGGTGCATTGTGGGATGTGTCAGAGCAAAACAACCCCCCCAAAAGCACATGGCACATGCTAATACACTGGGTGCAGCAATGAAATGTGCTAGTTTCAGCTCATCTCAGCTCTTCTTTGAAACATAGAATACCAACTAAAAAAATATATATAATAAATTAAGATATTAATCTTTTATCCAGCATTGCAATTTACATCAATATAATCAGCACATCTTATGCCATGTGCATTTAGATTTAGAAAGTTCTAGGCACTCAGACTAGTGTTATGCCATGTACACACATACCGTATAAGATTCGCGCACTAAAACTCCCGATCTGCTTAAAACTGAAAACGGGCCGATTCATTTTTCGAATCGCGAATCGCAATCGTAATCCTAGCGCACACATACCGTTTTAGTCCTAAAAATCGCGAATCGCAATCGGTAGGTGTGCTAGGGGAGTGCACACCTCACGATTTTTGGCCAGTTTTAGATCGTATACGCTAGGTGGGTGCGGAAAAACGATCGTAAACGGTAGGTGTGTACCGGGCATTAGAGCCACAGCCAGAGTACTCAATGCATTGTCAATGGCAGTGAGTAATCTCCGTACAGAAAAAGTAAAATATTGCTAAAACCACACCACCTAGACACAAACCGCTTGGAACACATATAGAAAACAGGTTTAACAAAAAGATTATATTAAATTGATATGGTTAGGGTTTGGGATTTCTATTAGTTTTGAATAAAACTGACGTTTTTCAATGTGCGTATAGGCAAACTCAATGGCCATACGCCTTTGCTTTGCTCCCAAGGCCGTTTTCGGCGCATGCGCAGTCGGAACCGTGATGCAGTCTATAGGACCCCTAGACCAAATGCCCACCCTACACCTTAGATACAAAACCTTAGATACAAACCCTTTGGAATACGTTTAGAAAACATATTCAACAAACAGATTATATTAAATTTATACGGTTAGGGTTCTGAATTTCTATTAATTTTGAATAAAATTGACGTTTTGAACTGCGCGTATCGGCAAACTCAATGCATTGTCAATGCCCCTGAGAAATCTTCATAGAGAAAAGGTGAAATATCGTTAAAACTACAACACTTAGAAACAAACCACTTGGAACACATATAGAAACATATTCAAAGAACAGATTATATTAAATTTATAAGCTTAGGCTTCTGCATTTCTATTAATTTTGAATAAAACTGACGTTTTGCACTGCGCGTATCGGCAAACTCAATGGCAGTGTGCTTTCGTTCTGCAGCCAAGCTGCGCGCACATACACGATGTTAGTAAACATTGAAATAGGTCTAATCATCAACTTAAAATTTTGACACAACATGAGGGCGAGATTCTGCCATTAATGAGCGCTGAGTAGCACTAGAGTTTGTGCGGCCACTATGTGTACTGTGCACTGAGCTGATGGCTGGATCAACTAATGGTATTGTATTGAAAGTTTGATTAAGCTTTGAGGACTTGTTTATTTATGTTTATGTTGATCCATCACCATGGGAACTTGACTTTGGGGGTGGTTTGTAACCTTACGACGGTTACTGGTTGCAAAACTGCAACATAAATAGAGAGGCTCTGATAAATCGGCCCAATCTTTGGTTGTCTTTACAACATTGTAACGGCGCAGCGTTGAGACGGCCCCGAATCTCTTCGATCCGGCGGTAGTTGAGCATTAGTTGGCACTTGTATCCAGTCGACAGCAGCAAGGGTTTTGAGGAAAGGCGGGTAAAGATGGGTGTAGCGGTGGTTCCAGCAACGAGAACAAAGCAAGAGAAAACGTAAAGGTAAAGGGCCCCACCCAAGCACACAACTCCCCTGGTCAGCGGGAGGAGTATGCCTGTGAGAAAAAAAAAAGGGTAGAGTATAGGAAAGAGAAATGAGGAGAGTTGAGTCAAAGGACCACATCTATTTGCTCTATGGAGACCAACCAACGAGCCATAGACACAGACACAGACAGAGTAGAAAGTGAAATGCCGGCAGGCTCCCCCTCCTGGAACTCTTTACAGACATATCAAGGAGGAGCAAGGCTGGCGGAGAGGAGATAGAGAGAGGTGTGGACAGAGTGTGGTCCGGACAACAAGTGTCTGCCATGGCAACCAGTTTTTTTTAACCCGGTCTCCAATTTAAACCCAGTAAGAGGTGTCTATTCCAAAACATCAGTTAAAAATGATCTCTCCTTCCCACCATCACCCTGAGATTTGCGGATATTATTATAACACTTACGTAGATCATTATTGTACAAAACATGCTTATTAAATTTCTTAAACACAGGTATATACTAAAAAAAAGGAATTTTGATCTTCACTCCAGTCTCCTTTTACCACTTACGCCACCTCGCGGAATTCCGTTAGAACTAATAATTCGGAGAAGGATATTGCAATAGTGCAACCTTATTGGAAGACAATTAATACTAACATTCTTACTAACAGTACAACCGTCCGATTATTTCATATTCGTATAATTGTTATACGTCACATATTCTGAAATACACTGGCGATAACTCTTGTTTTAAAAAAAATGGTATTTTTCATATATTTCAGAGGATACCCAAAATGGCTTCTGGTCAGACTACACGGTACGAAATCACTACGGTTTGTCCACCTCCACCTATATTGGCACGGCCTGCTCTGGTTGTAAGTGCGACGAGATTAACCACGTCGTTAAGGATTGCTCATCGACCTCCATGTAGGTTCAATTCATTAGTAATTATCATTTAATGCAGACAATTTTTAGTCTATATGAGTTAATGAACATTTTCTTAATACTATTTCTGAATCGTACAAGAGAGTTAATTTCATGTAGCCTATATATATGTTGATCAAGATCATTCCACAATGTTACTACACCATTGATACTTGTATGATATTTGTATTTGTATGGAATTGAAATATCTATATGCATCGCTAATAAACAAGTTGGCTTCTATTTACAGAGTCATTAAGGGGAAGAATGTTCACAACTTTACCCAGAGCAGCTTCACCAACCTTGCCATTACATCCATGTAAGTACAGGAATACACCTAGGGTCCTTTAATATCAGAACTGTTAAAGCAGCAGTAATATGACCAACACAATTTTACTTAAGCTAAGATTCCATATATGTGGTATGTGGTATGCGAATGCGACAAAAAATGGTAAAGCATATAAATGCACAGTGGTGCTTCCATATGTCGGGATACGAATGCGAATACGAATGCGGCAAGTGGATCACTCCATGGACAGATCGGTGCGATTGTGAATGTGAATGCTGCTGCATTTGCTGTAGAGTGAACAGGAACTTTGACTTTCCATCACAAATTTTGAGCAAGAAAATCCTTCTTGGAAATATGTGAGAATTAGGTCACGGTCATGTCCAGGTCTACATACGTGAAGAGCAACACTCTCGCCTAAGAAACAATCGACACACATTTATTGGGCAAGAATTCTGTGACGCCATACCTAAATACACCGCTGTGTATAACTTACAGCGTCATCAAAGGCCCGTTGCTCTCATACCATGTCTATGTGGTGTGGGAGGTTAAAAATCCCTTGGGTTGGTAAAAGTGTAGGCTCGGGCTTTCTATTGATCAACTGTCTAATGGTGAAAACAAGACTATTCAGACTTATCCATGATAGGCAGTATACATCTTCAAGAAGAAAAAAAAGTCATGTGTGGCTCCCATCTTAATATCTCTATTAGCGATACACTAGGTGTGCGGGTATGTTTTATTATCTAAGAAAAAATGGAATTCTCTATGTATTTAAACATTCGTGTCATATACTGGAAGGTCCATTCTGTTCATTGCTGATCCATAGTTAAACATGCAGTGAACTTATTAATAGTGGGCTATAAAGCATGTTGGACATTAATTACTAAAAAAAAACGAAGCTTGTTTTATTTAACATGTCTAGAGTACATTGATTTTATCATTGGTTATTGGATGTCAAACATATGGTCATTCTGACAATATTTTGGAGGAAACCTGCTGCCACCACATAGGCTACTCTTTCCGATAAACAGCAAGGGGTCTTTCATATGCACTTTCCCACAGACAGGACAGCACATACCACAACCTTTGATTAACCATTTGTGGACCACTGGTTGGAATGGAAAATAGTCTCAACTGCAAATTGGTCCACAGAGTAGGATCGATAGGATGACAGACACCTTCACAGGTGGACACTCTACCGCCTGAGCTACGTCCCACTCCCCGACATTACTTACTAATGCCCAGTGCATTGTGTAGCATACTACAGTAAAACCTATCTAAATCGACTGACCATGGGACCAACTTTAAATGCTCCATTTAGGGAGGTGGTCGGTTTAGGGAGCTTTTTTTTATCGTTACAATGCTAGTGTATGGGCGATCGTTTGGGATCCAAATAAAGCGACTTATATAGGGGAGTGGTCGATCTGTGGAGGTGGTGAGTTAGAGAGGTTTTACTGTACATACAATAATTAATAATATGCACGGTGAGCTCTGTAGAGGACTAAGATATAAGACGGCCTAAATTGGTGTTGTGTAAAAGTTGGACATTATTAAGATTTCTTCTCTTCTTTTTAACATTTAAAAATAAAGTTATCTTGCATCTAGCTATTCGTGTATTAAAAGTTGTGGATTGTGTGTGGACGATTCTGTACATTGATCAGATTTAAGTGTGACATTATTGCTCGTTGCAGAATGGTTCTGAACTGTCCCAACTTCGTGTTCATTGACTGGGACGCCTTTTACAATCTTACCCTACTGAAGACATTGTAAGTATCAAATGCAGTCTGTGAGTTTTTGGTTCCTTTTCCTTTTTTAAATTATCAACCACAGTTATATTAAAGCTACATAGTCCGATGAAAGCATCAACGTTTTCAAACCAAAAGACTAATCCATAGTTGATCCCACATATCTTACTTAGATATTACCATTTTTGCTAAATAGGAGGACATGCTAAAAGTCTATTTTATTTTTTAAGACCTGTTACTGTGAAGGCTAGGATGTCAGAATTGTTATGTGCATGCCAACATTAATTTAAGACCGGGCAATGTGGCGAATCGGTAGAGCGCAGGCCTTGTGTGCGGGGAGAGATCGAGAGTTTGGTTCCTGGTCGAGTCAAACCAATGACTCATAAAATCGATACTTGTCGCTTCCTAGCCTGGTGCTCGGCATTAATAGGATAGGGCAAGGACTGGTTAGCTATGTGTCAGGATAATGTGACTGAGTGGGATATTGGGTCATTGTGCTGGCAGCCTGATTTCCCAGTGGGCAATACTATAAAGTCACCATGAGTGTGTACTGCCACAAGTCGGCACCCGTCCTGATATGACTTTAGATGTTGACAGGACGTAAAACTCCAACAAACTACCAACCAATCTACCTGATCCCTGGCAGCAGAACGAAGAACTAATGTTGTAGGTCACAGCTCATTCTGCAGAATGAACTGCGGCAAAAAGTTTTATAATAGAGGATTTCCACCGTCAACCTTCCAACTGATGGCGGTGGGAATAACTAATGTAGGTAGCAGCTGAAAGCACATGGTTCCGGAAAAAGGTATATTGCACACAAGTGTCCACTGTTGGAACCAAATTCCAGCAGTAAAATATATGATCAATTAGTATTAATAGTATTATTTAAATTCTGCACCTAGTATTATCTGCTTCATACCGTGTGCCAAGTTAGGCCAGATAAAAAAATATATAATTGTTTGGCCTCAACCCATTAAAGTTTTTCCAAGTTGGGTGGGAGTGTATTTATTAATTTTTGTTATATGTAGAATGGTGGATCACAGGAAGAAGAAAACTAACCATGTTAGTCATAGTCAGAAGGCATGATAGGAAGGTAGAGAAGAGCATAGACACTTTCTAGCTAGAAATTGAACAAGAAAACATTAAAATTACTATAAAAACACCAGGATGAAGTTTGTCAGTTATTGCACAATCATTATGACAGGCGGGAAAGCATTGTTTTCAGTTTTAATATTTTATTTGAAGGTTTTAGTAAAAAAAAAAAAAATATATATATATAAAAATGTGTGGGGGGGGGGGGATTTCACAGGTCGGGCTGGGATGCTAAACAAGTATTTCTTTTTATGTGGCCTTATCGAGTTAGCTGACTTGACTGTCATGGATTGTGATGTTTTCTTTGCAGGACGATTCAGGTGACAGGGTTGACAAACATTCCAGATCTCAGTAGAACTGCCCTGAAAACGCTGTGAGTATAGTAGTAGGCATGGCAGTTGTATACATGTTTCACATGCATTTTTGAATGGTGCTACGGACATGAACAAAGCGAATGCGAAATTATGTATGAATAGTTTGGTGGCCATGCCTCAGTTGGTTCTCTTTCTATAATTAAATAAAACACTTCAGAGTATGCATGTACTTCATTGATTTGCCATGTTGTACGTAGTATGCCCTATGTAGTATGTAGTAGGCCCTATGTAGTATGTAGTATGTAGTAGGCCCTATGTAGTGTGTAATATGTAGTAGGCCCTATGTAGTGTGTAATAGGCCCTATGTAGTATTAATATGTAGTAATCCCTATGTAGTATGTAGTAGGCCCTATGTAGTATGTAGTAGGCCCTATGTAGTATGTAGTAGGCCCTATGTAGTATTAATATGTAGTAAGCCCTATGTAGTAGGCCCTATGTAGTATGTAGTAGGCCCTATGTAGTATGTAGTATGTAGTAGGCCCTATATAGTATGTAGTATGTAGCATGTAGTAGGCCCTATGTAGTATGTAATATGTAGTAGATTCCCATTTCCTTTTACCGGACGCGATGGCCGAATCGGTAGAGCGCAGGCCTCCCCTTATCGGGAGTTCGATTCCCGGTCGAATCAAACCAATGACTTACAAAGTTGATTCTTTTTCACTTCCTAGCTCGCGCTCGGCATTAATACGATAGAGCAAGGACTGGTTAGCTCAATGTCAGGATAATGTGACTCAGTGGGGTATCAGGTCATGGTGCTGGTGGCCTGGTCTCCCAGTGGGGCAGCACTCAAAAGCCGCCATGAATGCGAACTGTCACAAGTCGGTACCCGTCCTAATATGACCTTAGATGTTGCCAGGACGATAAACTCCAACAACCAACCAACCAAATGTAGTATGTAGTAGACTCCCATTTCCTGTCACAAGTCGGTACCCATCCTGATATAACATTAGATGTTGCCAGGACCTAAAACTCCAATAACTCACCAACCAAATGTAGTATGTAGTAGACTCCCATTTCCGGTCACAAGTCGGTACCCATCCTGATATAACATTAGATGTTGCCAGGACGTTAAGCTCCAACAACCAACCAACCCGATGTAATATGTAGTAGACTCCCATTTCCTTTTTAGAAACCTGAATGAGAATAAAGTCAAGTTTCACTCGGGCTACAACGACGGCATGCAGCTTCCGCCCACGTTAACCAGAGTGTGAGTGTCACTTCCCACGCGGCAGGTTGTGGGATCAAGCCAAAGAATTTCCAAATTGATATTTGCTGGTACCTAGCCTGGTGCTCGGCATTACAACGCGGCAGGTTGTGGGATCAATCAAAAGAATTGCCAAATTGATACCTGCTGGTGCTTCCTTGCCTGGTACTTGGAATTACAATGTTATTTAGTACATTAGTTCTGTGTTATCCTGACAATGCCAACTTATTATCCTATATTTATCGGAATATTTGATAAAGGTGCATATCTATTTATCTTATGTTATAATGACCCTGTATAGTGATGATTCGTTTAGCACTGCATTTGTTTAAACCGTATTTCTAGTGTGCTAAATAAACAGTGGTCGACAACTGGTTCATCGAAGGCTGTGGTATACATGTGATGTCCTGTCTGTGGGAAAGTGCATATAAAAGACCCCTGATTGCTTATCGGAAAGAGTAGCCTATGTGGTGGCAGCGGGTTTCCTCCAAAGAAATATGTCAGAAGGACCATATGTTTGACATCCAATAGCTGATGATATGAATATCAATGTGCTCTAGAGGTGTCGTTAAATAAAACAAGCTTAATTTTTTCCTATATCCTATATATATCCTATATATATCCTATATATATATCCTATCTATCCTATATATCCTATATACCTTATATATATATAGGATAGAGAATGGATGGGGGTCAGTGATTACTAACTTACAGATTGACTTACAGATCCTCTTCTGGCTGATCTAGGCCCTATTGGGCCTCTAATGCCAGCTCGTTATTGTAAAAGAGAACTTTTTTTTTGGCACACATATGGAGGTGGACAGAGCCCTGAAGTCATATAATTGTGGGTGTCCTCTAGTCTGAATTGTCATTGTCGTGTTTCGTCATGAGAAATACCAGCTACACATAATCTACAATGTTATAATTAATGGAATAGGGGTATATTGAGACTTATTTATAGCCCTGTCACACTATGACGCATCGCACAAGCGCCAACATAGGTGATTTTGTGCCAATATGTCGGTGTATGTCGATATGCGTTACTCAAACGTTACGCATTCGTTATGCGTACGTTGGTATACGTCGATGTAAGTCAATGTTCGTCGTTATACGATGTCGCTCATTAAGGGGTCGCGAAAGTTTTGTGCATGCACAAAACTTTCCGATGTTCGACAATGTGTGGCTTTTACGGTGGGAGTACATTATGTAAATGTTTGACATACGTCAATGTACGTTAGACATATGTTAAACAAACGTTGTTCACTACATAGCACTACTTTGACCTATGTCAGTCAGACGGAGAACCAGCAAAAATGTTCAGTCTGCGTATTGCCAACATATTGATAACGTACATCTAATGTATGTCTAACATACATTTTGTGTTTCTCCACCATGTCTTGATGTATGCAACATAAAAGGCATACTTCTGGCGATCGAATTACTTATATAACGTTCACTGGCATTCTAGGAGCATACCATGAGCGTATTGCGAGCGTATTTCACCAAGAGGCACGTTAGCCATACGTTGGCCATACGTTGGCCATACGCGCTGCTACATTGCATATGCGGTATGCATATGTCCAATTTTGACCCCCACGCTGAAAGGTTTGACCCATCTCGAGATTTGAAAGTGATTTTAGCCATTGGCCATGCACTTGTGCGATGCGTCATAATGTGACTGGGCCATAAATGACAGCTTAAATAAACTTCCGGAACTGACCATTTCTATTTCTATTTACAGAGCTCTGACCAACAATATGATCAAATGGCTTCCTTATGGCTTATTTACGGGTTCTGCTGCGAAAATCATGTAAGTACTTGGTGTGCTGGCTTCCCTTGTGGAAGGAAGGTTGGGTGTTCTATTTTCTAATCCCGGCAGAGTCATACCTATAGATAAAGGATTCACCCTGTACTCGCAGTACACGGGTGAATACCAGCCCTATATAAAAACGGTAGAAAATACGGGGAAATGAAATGAGAGCCTAATCTCACAATCTAAGAAGCAACACTTATTCTTTATATATGTATTCATATTTCCCCGCTACCTTTGAGTTGAAAAATATAATAAAACATATAGTTTAATAGAATTTAAAGGTGAAATCGACGGCATTCCAATGCCGCCATCTTGTCTTTTTGCTTTCTCTCCCATTTCACCAACTCTGTGCCGATATATGTACCCATTTGATCATGGAGGCAGGCATTCTACTTCCTGTTCTATACTAAAGCTATTTTCGCCCGTATTTACAATACGTTGTCCTTCACCCGTGTACCAAAAGTACCAGGTGAATCTTTTATCTAAGTCATACCATGCAATGATTTAAAAAATTGCTACTTGTCGCTACCTAGCCTGCCACTCAGCATTAATAGGGTAGGATAAGGACTAGTTAGCTCAGCATCAGGATAATGTGGCTGAGCGTAATATTGTGTCATTGAGCCGGTGGCCTGTTCTCCCAGTGCGTCCGCACTATAAAGTCGCCAATTTTGTGCAAATTGGTACCCGTCCTGGTATGACCTTAGATGTTGCTAGGACGTAAAACGCAAACAAATATAGATATGCAAAATAAAAATTCAGGTGTGTTCTCTCGTCTCTCTCTGTGTCTCGGTCAGCAGTGACCGTCTCGACAGTCACGCCCACCACTCGCCTAGCGCGACAGCGCCGTCTGCCGAGTACAGGTGGCAATTTGATCATGAAATATAGTAGTAACAATAAACACAAGGGGGAGCCTCCGTGCTACCCCCAGACTAGTTCTCGCCTGGTGCGACCCAGGCTGTCAGTAGCAATCATAGATAAGATAGTAGCAACCATAGCTTAGATTCCTTACACGCGGTATGCGGCATGCGGCATGCGGCATGCGGTATGCGAACGGGTTGGGTCCTTTCACCCACACCCACACCCACACATAGTGTCAGGTTTCTCTAACACTGTTGTCTATGGGCATTCGCATTCGCATGCCGCACCGATCGCTACATGGACTGATTCAGTATTCACATACTGCATGCCGCATGCTGCATACTGCGTGTAAGGCATCGCCCCCATTGACTTAGATGCTTTTCGATTTTTTGCTGCATTCGCATTCGCATTCGCATACCGCATACCGCGTGTAAGGAATGTAGGCTTTACCCAAGGGCGGGGTGAGGTGGGGGGGGGGAGCTTCTGTGCTGTCCCTACACCAGGATATAAGGGTATATCCAAGCTATATATATATATACATATATATTTATGTGCTCTATAATCTATAATGGAAATATAAACAAGGACACTATCATCTTCAGTTATATTTGTATTGTTATTTGCGAACACTAGTGGAAGCCAGTGATTAGTTCCAGGTTTGGCCACACCGGCGCCACCTGTCAGGGGCTCTGACCACATATACAGATATAAGCCAGATGTGTCTGGTCGTTATCGCCTCCAGACCCACTCAGATGATATATATATCATCACAGTATGCGTCTTAATAGCACATGTTTGTTATGGAGAAAAGGGTAGAACCTTTGATTTTTGATTGACGTCATTTACAAAGTCTAGAAATGCCTAAGGAATGATATAATTTTTAATTTCTAGACATCTCTAAAGCTTCCTCATTTTTTAAAGCTCTACCCCTTCTACTAAAGTATACCTAAATGTTTTGAAGTCTACTTTTTCACACGTCAGTACTTTTAACATTTACAATCATGTACGGATATATCGAGTCTACCAAGGACCTCCAATCTAAAGTCTATGATCTTATAATTTAATTGATCTTTTCTCTATGGAAATAAAATGTTTAAAAATAAATTCTCGTTAATTTTCCCAACTTACAAAACTATTCAACATCTTCTGCTGGCAGCGCACTGGATCAAAACCGACTGAAATTCTTTCCGTCAAAGGCTGTCATTGGAGCGAATGACCTTATATACCTGTGAGTCCTGAAAGCATTTCTATTTCTCCCGCCGAAATATTTAAAATATTTATTTCTCTGCCGCCTAAGCATTTAAATATTCACATTTCTTCCACGTATGTATTTAAAGAATCCCTATTTCTCCAGCCTAAGTTTTTAATATATTCGTATTTCTTTAGCCTAATTATTTAAAATATTTCCATTTCTCCCTATTTAAAGTATTCCCATTTCCCCCACTAATTATTAGAAATATTCCCATTTTTCCTGCCTAAATATTAAAAGCATTTTTGCCCCCCCCCCCTTCGTATAGAATTCATATTTCTTCCACGTAATTTTGATTGTGTCCCCCCGCCCCCATCATCCTCATTTATTCTTTTAGGCATTGCGCCTTTCTCTAGCTGTATTCAGACTTACTTTGAGAAAATAGTATAGTAGTCTACACTGACCTCTCAGGCAAGGAGCCATATAGACAGGTGGGCGTGGGTATGGTGGTGATATCAGGGAGCCTAGGTGGTGTAATAGTTAGCACACTGGCCCGGAATGCAAGAGATGTGGGTTCGATTCCCGCTCTAGGCGCAATATTTCCCATTTTCATCACCCCCTATGACCATAACAGGATGTCGTAAATATGGTTTTTATTCTCGTGCTGGACACGTGACCACTGAAGAGATGAATGAGAATGTTGAAGGTGTTGGACTGGATTGTTTTCAGTGGTTTGAGTCAGAACCTGATGACGAAGATTTCTAGGACGAACATGATGTCAATCAGTGCCTCCACCATTCAGCATTTGTAAGTACAGACCGGCAAGGGATTAAAGATGATAATATTAATATTAATATTAATAATAATAATAATCAAATGTTGCACAAAATGGGAAAATTTGGAAGAACATTTGGTTCATATACATTCATACATACATACGTACATACATACATACATATATTTTACCTCGGTAAACAGCCTCAGGCTAGCCTCAGGCTAGGGAGAGGTAAGCACGTCCGGTACCAGCATTTAGCATATACAACTCACGACTGGATAACGTGTCGTTGGGTTGCTCCGGCAAAATTAGTCTACATACAAGCAAATACGCAGTAAGTATAATAAAACTGTGGTTAGCTTAATTATGATGCATTAGAGCATCATTATGGAAAGTTTAGACTTTCGTTGGTCCAATTTGGACGAGTTATTTGGTTATAAACAACCAAGGATAGAACACTCGAATGGGTTTCTCGAAGGAACCAAACCGGTCATTAGCGGTTATGTCAACACCCGGGTCACCGTGTGACTATGGGTAGAGATGTGGGTTTCGCCCTATCTCATGTGGAAATTCTCTCGTACTCTAATAGAGAGTAATGTTGGAGATGCTCCTGGGTTTCTTTTATAGACTCCCCTAGACAAAACTTTTTCAGGCGTTTTCTCCGAGTTTCGTAGCATTTTCTCCAACTTGTTGACGTTGTAGTCACAGGTGGGAGAAGTGTGCGGAACAGAGGATGGGCAGGGCCGATACACTGGTCCCGACCCCCACGTAAGGTTTGGGCTTGACCCACAACCCACGCACAAATTTAGCTTATTACGCCTGTGTTATAACGGTATAAACACGTTCTTTAACACCAATAGATGTCCAAATGAGTTTGAAACAACCATATTGTGACCTAATATATATACCGAGGACTGACCAAAAATTTTTGTTTCAGCTCCCCGATGGCCACGAAGCGGAGTAAGCGCGGTGCAGCAGCAGCCGAGGGGCGTGTTCCGAGTGGAGTGGACGAGGAGTACGACTCCTCACCTGTGTTGTCGGCAGGGCCGTCGACACAGCCCCGGGCGCATATTCTCTCCGACCCGGACGAGGATGCAGTGCCTGATGTGCCTGCGCCTCCAGATTGGGAGGCTCGCTTTGCAAGATTGGAAAGCCACATCTTGACTGCCAAATCGCCTGTGTCTTGGAAGCGGCGTAGGCCGAGTGTCCAAGAGGATTTGTTTGAGGATTTCTTGGACACAGACTCGGCGGTGGAGCTTAAGGCTCCTCCTCCTCCTTCTCCTAAACGGAGGAAGAAGAAGAAACAGGTGATTATTCTTCGGGTGATGAATTCACCAAGGAGCGGGCAGAGACTGGTTTTTCGCAAAAAAGCGGAAGACTAAGTCCAAAAAGAAGAAGAGGAAGAGGAAATATTCTTCTTCTGAGTCGTCCACTGAGTCTACTTCTACGGAATCAGACTCAGACACCGTATATGAAGGGGTCTATGCGGGACATTGGCACTAAAGTGGCTAAGAAGGTGGAGAAGCCAAAGGCTAAGCGGGTTAAAACCACTACGCTTATGCGCGAGACCACGTGAATGGTCATTTTCGCACGTTCAAAACCGGCGGAGGTTATCTCCAAGTTAGGAGATGAGTTAACAGGCATAAAGGGTGTTCCCAACATCCATCATTAAAGAAATGGATCGGGGATGTCAATATGACGGATGACCGTAAGAAGTTTGAGGATGTGTTGCACACAGTGCATAAGGCAGTGTTGGCTACCCTAACAGCTATTGTTCCTGTGGCTAATAGGATGCAGAGTGAAAATAAGTTCTCGTCTTTGGCTTAAGACAATGGACAAAGGCATTGCAGTGCTAGCGGCGGCAGGTAAATTACCTGTCGTTTCGAAGATATGAAAATGTCTTCAAGTCAGTTTGCACAGATGCTGGCAAAGAAGTGGCTCGCTCTAAGAAGGTTACCGATAATGAGGGGAAGGAGTTTACGCTTTATCTTGCTCCAGAGCCGATTTAAAGGGAAACCTTTAGATAACACCAAGATGTTTGGCGGTCAACTACAATACCTCTATAAAGAGGTAGAGACTGCAGCCAGAGTGGCAAAAACATGGATGGCAAGAAGAAACAGGAAGCTCCTCGTTTCAAAAAGTCACGAGGGGATTTTCGTCCACGACGGTTCACCAGAGGAACCAGACCAAGGGTTTCGGGGCCGGGGCCGGGGCCGGGGCGCTCGCCCAGGCTGGACCGACAACACCGCACGGCCAATAGGCCGAGGGTTCAACTCGTCGAGACCTTTCCCCAGGGGCGGGTCCAAGTAGAGGTCCAAACACAAACTTTACAAGTCCCTGCAGCCTCTAAAAACACACAAACTGTAAGCAACTTTGTGGCTGGTAATATTACTAATCATATTTTCTGAGTGGCACAAAATTACTAGTGACCAAGAAAATTATAGAAATAGTTAGGGGTGTTCACATTCCCTTTACACAAATTCCTGTACAAAGTATAATACCTTTTCCATATAACATTCAACCAGTTGAACGAGACGCACTAACTAAACAGGTACATAAATTCTTTGAGAAAGGAATTATACAAAAAGTGACACACTGTTCAGGACAGTTTATTTCAAACATTTTCTCGAGACCGAAGCCTAATGGTGAGGTTCGAATGATCCTGGATTTAACAATCCTTAATAAAAGGGTGGAATATCGACATTTTAAAATGTTCTCTCTAGATACGGCACGAGATCTGATTACACCAGATGCGTGGATGGCTAGTGTTGATTTACAGGATGCATATTATACGCTTCCCATAATGGAACAATACCGGAAATTTTCTTCGATTTATTTGGGATAACCAACTCTATGAGTTTACCTGCATGCCGAATGGCTTAGCTTGTGCGCCACGTTTATTTACTAAATTGCTTAAACCTGTTTTCTCGGTAATGGCGAGGAAGGGTCACATAATGTTTCCATACATAGATGATTCTTTTATTATAGCATCAACACAAATTGGTTGTGTGAATGCAGTTTTGGATTTATGTGCATTACTCACTAAATTGGGGTTTTATGTACATCAACAAAAGTCAGTGTTTAAACCAACAAAACAACTCAAATGTTTAGGGTTTATTCTGGATACACAGTCCCTTACAGTGTCGATAACAGAACAAAAACTAATTAAGTTTATGACTACAGCGACTCAGCTTATTAAGTTATCAAAAGCCAAAAATTAGACAGGTTGCTGTTCTTATTGGCATAATGACCTCATATGCACCTGCTGTGTTATATGGGAAGGCCCATATTAAGTCGCTAGAAATAGATAAAAATTTAGCGTTAACACAAACTAAAGGCAATTTTGAGCGAAAGATGTTTATTTCGCAAGAAGGGTTACAGGATATTGGATGGTGGATGCAACATATAGCAAGTTCACCAAATCCAATCCGCATGGCGGAACCTAATACAGTAATTACTACTGATGCTTCGTTAGAAGGTTGGGGAGCTCATCGAGATAGGGTCACAAACAGGAGGTAGATGGCTTGATGATGAAAAATCAGACTATATTAATGCACTAGAATTGCGTGCTATTTATCTGGGCTTACGTAGTTTAGTAAAGATAAATAAATCACAGGTTAGAATACTAACTGATAATACTACTGCCATGGCATATATTCGTAACATGGGTGGAACCAAATCAAAGTCTTGCAATCAGTTACCTAAATTGATTTGGAACTGGGCACAGGCTCAACAAGTCTGGCTGACTGTAGCGCATATTCCAGGGTCACAAAATACACTTGCAGATTATAAAAGTAGAAATTTCCATGACCATTTAGAGTGGTCTCTCTCTACACATTTGTTTAACTTCGTTTGTGAAAAATGGGGTACACCTGAAGTTGACTTATTTGCATCACGAAATAATAACAAGTTACCCTGTTATGTTTCTTGGCATCCTGAACCGGATGCTTGGAAAGTAGATGCGTTTGCTATTACTTGGGAAAATAATTATTTTTATATTTTCCCACCATTTAGCATTATCAGCCGAGTAGTGGAGAAAAATCGGCTTGGAAGGGACACATGCGATACTGGTGGTGCCCGATTGGGACACGCAACCTTGGCTGCCAGCAGTTTCACAACTGGCAAAAGATCGTATACGATTCCCAAGAAAACTCGGGAATCTGACGCACCACGGACCGCTAGTGGTTCACGGCGACGTGTCAACGACGCCCCTATTGGCATTCCTTTTCTAAGGAAGCAGCTACAGCAATTTGGATTGGACAGAATTACTGAGGATAGGATAGTATCGGATGCCTGGAGGCCAGGAACTGTCAAAATGTATACAACCTATTTAAAGAAATGGGGTGGACATTGTTTGTTAATGAAAGTTAAACCAACAAATCCAAAGATTTCACAAGTAGCTCGGTTTCTTCGTTCTCTAGAGGATGAAGGACTTTCCTTTGGATCGATTAATGCGGAGAGGTGTGCGTTATCAATTATATTACCTAGAATTGATGGCGAAACAGTTGGAAAACATTATGTTATTTGTTATTTACTTCGTTCAATTTATCAAAGGAATCCTCCAAAACCAAAGTATAGTCGGTTTTGGGATGTTTCTATAGTATTTAAGTTGTTTCAGGCTTGGCCTCACAACTCATGGTTAGATATAAAACAGTTAGGTTTTAAGGTCGCGGTCCTGTTATTGTTAGTAACCGGACACAGAGGACAGACGATTGTTGCTTTATCCTTAACTGGATTAGAAATAGACAAGCAACAAGCTACGTTTGATTTAGAAAAATTGCTCAAATCGAACACGTTAGGTGACCCTTTATCAACGGTTCACTTAGACTGTTTTCCGAATGATCGGAAATTATGTGTTGTGTCGGCCATACGGGCTTATATATACAAGACAAAGGATTTACGTGCATCACAACAACTATTAGTGAGCTTTATAAAGCCACATAAGGCGATTTCACGAGACACACTTGCCAGATGGACAATTACGGTGTTGAAATTGGCTGGAGTGGATACGAGTAAATACTCTTCCCACTCAACTAGAGGAGCCATGGTCTCCAAGGCACGGGTGCTTGGTATTTCTGTGAAAAGAATACTAGCGCATGCAGGCTGGAAGACGGCTAAGTCGTTTGCAAAACATTATAATAAACGACTAGAAAAGCCTACCGGCGTTGCAAAGCGTCTTCTCGCCAACTAACAAGAATAGGTGAGAACAAAAATTTAGAATGTTATAATAATAAGAAAGAATGATATTAAGGATAAAAATGAATTATGTAAAGGTCTCCCTAGCCTGAGGCTAGCCTGAGGCTGTTTACCGAGGTAAAATAGTATAGTTATACGAGTCTTACCTTGGTACAGATGATGGATAACTGTTGTTTTACCGAGGTATAAGCCTCGGATAGATGTGGGCTAGGGCCCTCCCGCCACACCCTGCCACATCTATTCCGTTGGTGTACCTTTTCGGTAAAGTGATAGTATCCATTGTTTGAAAGTCATTTTTATCCTCAATAAGTAGGTTAAGATTGCTGGTACCGGACGTGCTTACCTCTCCCTAGCCCACATCTATCCGAGGCTTATACCTCGGTAAAACAACAGTTATCCATCATCTGTACCAAGGTAAGACTCGTATAACTATACTATACATACATACATAATAAATATATACATACAGTGATAAATACATACATACAGTGATACATACATACATATATACATACATACATACATACATTCAGTGATACATACATACATACATACATACATACAGTGATACATACATACATACATACAGTGATTCATACATACATACATACAGTGATACATACATACATACAGTGATACATACATACATACATACAGTGATTCATACATACATACATACATACAGTGATGCATACATACATACAGTGATACATACATACATAAAGTGATACATACATACATACATACAGTGATACGTACATACATACATACAGGGATACATTCATGCATACATATGCGCATACATACATTTATGTGTGTACGCATGTATACATGCACGCACATACATACCTAAGATCAAAACCATCGGGCTATGTAACTTTAGGTAGTTTTTGGGAGTCACTTTTAGTTCACCTTAAGTAGTTTATAGAGGGTTACTTTTAATAATAATATTACTTAGTTCCTTTTCCGGAGTAGGCCTACTTGGAATGACACTGACCGAATGTAAAATGCCCTTTCTCCACTAATTTGCACCTTGCGAATCATATTTTATATTTTCAGAAACTTGAGTAATAATGCATTGACCTACATCGAGCAGGAAGCTCTCAGTCTGGTAACGACACTCAAAGTACTGTAAGTTACTATCACATGACCTTTAAAGTACTGTAAGTTACTATCACATGACTTTCAAAGTACTGTAAGTTACCATCACATTACCTTTAAAGTACTCTAAGTTACTATCACATAACCCTTAAAGTACTGTAAGTTACTATCACATGACTTTCAAAGTACTGTAAGTTACTATCACATGACCTTTAAAGTACTGTAAGTTACTATCACATGACTTTCAAAGTATTGTAAATTACCATCACATTACCTTTAAAGTACTCTAAGTTACTATCACATAACCCTTAAAGTACTGTAAGTTACTATCACATGACTTTCAAAGTACTGTAAGTTACTATCACATGACTTTTAAAGTATTGTACATTACTATCACATGACTTTCAAAGTACTGTAGGTTACTATCACATGACTTTTAAAGTACTGTAAGTTACTATCACATGACTTTCAAAGTACTGTAAGTTACTATCACATGACTTTTAAAGTATTGTAAGTTACTATCACATGACTTTAAAAGTACTGTAAGTTATTATCACATTACTTTTAAATTATTGTAAGTTATTATCACATGACTTTTAAGGAGGGCGAGTGCCTGAGGGAGGCCGGCGGGCGGCCTTATAAGGGAAGGGGGGACGGGCGACAGCAGGTGAGTTGTGAAAGCTGCCGGCCCGGGGGAGGGCGAGTGGGGGTGAGGAACGGGCGTCGGGTGAGGCGCGAATGCTGCGCGACACGGGGGGCGGGGGAGGGAGCGGCGCGCGGCGGCGTCCGGGTGAGGTGTGAGCGGCAGCGCGACAGCCCGGGGCGGGGGAGGGTCTCTTCCTCTCCTCGCATCAAACGTAGTGCTTCGCATTACGACCGATGCGCGAAAAGGAAGAAAGCAAGGCGGGGGTGGAGAGAAAGGCGTTTTTATTAACGCCTCAACAACAGAGCATACAGAGGAACAGATAATAAGCAGGGTGAGGAGGAAAAAAGCAAGGAAGGGCTCATGAGGAGCAACAATAAACAGGCTCATGAGGAGCAATGCAGTGAAGGGCTCATGAGGAGCAGAAAGAAGGATAAATACAGCAGGGGCTGATAACGAGCAATGTCAGAGTTCTGGTGAAGGGGGGGCCGAGGAGCCCTCCGCCAAAGAGTAGGAGAGGGCTCGAGGCGCGCCCGAGGCGGGGGCACGGGGCGCCCGAGGCGGGGGCCCGGAGAGCAGGCGAGAGGAGGGTCCGGGGCCTACGTGGAGGGGGAGCGGGTGGCCAAAAAAGGGGAGGCCCACTCCTGAGGCCTGGGGGGAGGAGGTCCGGCGAGGGTCGAGCAGGGGGGCGGTGAACTCCTCAGGGCTGGGCGGGGTGGGAGTCGGGGTCGGGTCGGGACGGCTTCATGAAGGCGGTTTTGTCGTGAGGGTCGGTGGCTGGGCTGTCTGGGGAGGGTCCCTCGTAAGGCTGGGCTGTGTCGTCTGAGGTGTGAGGTGCGAGGTGATGGTCCCCGGCTTCGTCTGGGTGGCGTTTCGATCGGTGTTCGCTGGGGGGCTGTCGGTGGACGTCGCGGGGCTGTCGGCAGTGGTTGGGGTGAGGCGCCGGGAAGGGCCCCCCGGGCAGGCCGGGGGGGGGGGGGCGGCGGATCAAAAATCCGCCGAGGTGGCCGGGGTCTGGTGCTCACGGGCTTGCTTGGTGCGGCATCCGGCCTCGCTGTGCATTGTTAATATGCGCCGTACGTTGGCGCAATAAGCCACAGGCCGGCGTGCGGCGCCTGTCTCCCACCTCGCCGTGGGCCTCCCCGAGGGGGGCCCGATCGCACGAGGCGGTATCGTGGTTCCAAGCGGAGCAGGGGGCCCCGTGAGCGTGCCTATCGTAGGCGGTGCGGGGTGTCCGAGTTGCTGCCGCGGCAGGTGTGCGCCTCGGGCCCCGTCGTCGCCTCGGGGAGCCTGTAGTTGCCGGGGTGGGGAGGGAGTCGATGGTCAGCATGCTGTCGACTCGGATCATGTTGAGGGCCACGGGGTCGTGCCACCCTTGGGGGAGCCTCCCATCCGCGATCCATGAGAAGATGGTCTCTGAGTACCGGCGGACGGCCGGCCAAGGGTGGACGAGGTTGTCCCTCATGATGGTGGTGTAGGCCCTGGAGAGAGTGGGCGGGAAACGAGGGGTGGTTGACCAGGGTGAGGAGGGCGAGGTGATACTCGTCCTTAGTGGCCTCACCCAGTTTCACGGGCTTCCGTCCCGGCCCCCTCTCCACCAGGTCGGAAGGGAAGACATAGCCTGAGGGGACACCTCGGCCAGGGGCGCCGGACGGTGTGGTGCGCCTCGGCGGAGGCCAGGATCTCGCGGACTGCGTCGGCCGCGGATGCTGGGCTGTGCTCCACCGTCTCCTGGCGGTAGGCGGGCGGCGGGGCCGAGGCGGTGGCGAGGCGGTTGTACCCCTCGTACTGCGGATGCACCGCCCCGGGCAGAGTCGCTTGAGGTGGTGGAGGCAGTCGGCTCCCGATCGCGGCATGGGCCCGAGGCGCTGGGCCGGGCGGCAGGGTGTAGACGGCCTCCCGCATTGAGGCGGGCTGGGGGCTGTCCGGGTCTCCTCGGGCAACCTCGGTCTCGACGGCCTCCAGGCGGGTAGAGAGCCGGCTGATCGCCTCGAGGAGGAGGTCGGTGTCGCTGGAGGGCCGGCCCGAGGGCGCCGAGGGTGAGGCCGGGGCCGAGCGGGGTGCGGAGCCTCCCGGCATGGCCATGACGGTAGTCCTGGTGCTCCTCCGGCTTTTCCCTTTTCCGCACCCGGGCATGATGCATCGGTCCGAGGAGGAGCGGCGGTCCGAGGTGGAGCAGTCAGGAGAAAAGGGAAGAGAGCTGGAAGGCGGCAGGAGGGCGAGTGCCTGAGGGAGGCCAGCGGGCGGCCTTATAAGGGAAGGGGGGACGGGCGACAGCAGGTGAGTTGTGAAAGCTGCCGGCCCGGGGGAGGGCGAGTGGGGGTGAGGAGCGGGCATCGGGTGAGGCGCGAATGCTGCGCGACACGGGGGGAGGGGGAGGGAGCGGCGCGCGGCGGCGTCGGGTGAGGTGTGAGCGCAGCGCGACAGCCCGGGGCGGGGGAGGGTCTCTTCCTCTCCTCGCATCAAACATAATGCTTCGCATTACGACCAATGTAAATTACTTTCACATGACTTTCAAATACTGTAAATTACTATCACATGACTTAATATACCGTAAGTTAGTCATATGACTTTCAAAGGACTGTAAGTTACTATCACATGACTTTAAAATAATGTAAGTTACTATCATATGACTTTTAAAGTACTGCAAGTTACTATGACATGACTTTTAAAGTACTGTAAGTTACTATCACATGACTTTTAAAGTGCTGTAAGTTACTATCGCATATGTCAATAGAACAACAGTGAATTATCATTGACACTCCCCTTTTGACTTTTAAAGTACTGTAAGTTACTTGTGTCAATAGAAAACCATTGAATTATGCATATTATATGTAACACTAGCTTTAGCCCCGTGCATGAGTCAAAGCTAGGCTCTGCATCAATCCTTGGACCAATATTATGTTGAACTGTCATTATGTACCATCTAATTTATTATGCGGATATAAATAACGGCAGCCTCTTAAATGGTTCCCAGTAACTACCTTATTCCTTGTTATTTACTGCGGAGCGGGGCATTATCTACTCCCCCGTCTCCTATACCATGAAACAACTGTCACTCTGCTCACTTTCAAACTTATAAATCTATATTCACCGTCTCTGACTATATTCAGAGACTGTCTATATATCTAAGTTCTCTGCTATATTTCGGACCCATGCATGATCCCGTTTCAATGTAGTGCTGCCATCTGGTGGAATCCATCTGTACCATTATGCGGTAAATCATATCGGTGGCACTATCTAATGGTTGAGTTACTAACACTCATTGTTACGTGACTCAAAATGATGCTACTCTGGTCGAAATGACCAAAGTTAGTAAAACTCGTCAAAATTTATATGAAATCTGTACGGAAGGTACAAAAAAACATGACATTAACAAGCCATACATGGTGAAGCATCAGAGGAGTATGATGATGCATGTTGGCAGCGCCGATTAACAGAGAACAGAGGAGTAGTGATCAGAAGGACCCTACAACTTACCACCGTTTGGTATTATATATAGATGGGTAATTCATGGGGCGGAGGCAACAACCACCACCTTGCACTATTTCTCAATTTTATTTTCAGTGAGCTGCACCAGAACAGCTTCCAGAGACTTCCATTGCTGTCTCTCTACAACATGCCGGAACTGCTACACCTGTAAGTTAACAACGCATGCGCACTTGGAAGTGTGGCCTTCACTTAGTTAGTGAATGCTGTTCACACCTTTGTATTTACTCTCACTCTCCCAGGGCATATCTAGTTATATAAATGGAGCGGTTAGCCTTTAGAAATACCTTTGCATTTCATATCACTCTCCCATAGTATATCTGGTTATAATAAATAGAAATGTTATGCTGTATAAATTTTAAATGGCATAATTATTTCGATGGTATTGAGTTTGAGCAAATAATTAAATATGTGAACAATATTTATTAAAGTCAATACAAAATACAATGCAATTAATATTTCTAGGTTTTTAATATTTCGTTAAAATATAACAAATAATTAAATGTGTGAACAATATATATTAAAGTCAATACAAAATACAAATTAAAATATGTAAAGAATACAGCTGACACGATTTTTTAAATATTAAGTCCTGAGAAGCAAAGAGATCTGATCTAATCCCATAAGTAAGACGACTCACTCACTATGATATATATATATATGATATATATGATATATATAGTGAGTGAGTCGTATTACTTATATATACATGTGTGTAATGCGAGGAGCGCGGTTGGATTTTAGTGTCCTGGGCACTCGCAGGTGGCGCCCTCGTCGCACCGATCCGCACCATTGCGCGACTCCCACTAGCTTGGATAAAACATGTAAAATTACAATTAGAATAATTAACGAACCCGATATGAAGGTGGGTGCGCGACTCCGAATACTTGAATAATAAATACAATAATAAATGACAATTTGTTCCTCTGTTGGTTTATATTACTATAATAGATTATACTTCATATATCATAGTGAGTGAGTCGTCTTACTTATGGGATGAAATCCATGGTGTGCCCATTGCAGTGACCTGAACTGCAACCAGCTAAAGACGATTACGAGTAAGGCTATCACAGAGATGCCCAAACTGCTAACACTACGCCTCCACTCCCAGAAAGCGCCAAACCGAATGATTTCAATAGCCTATGACGCCTTCAAGAACATAGGCCAGAAACTAAGATACCTGTAAGTATTACTATATGCTGCTCACCGATTGATTGATTTATTGATTGATTGGTGGTCTATGTAGCCGAATAAAACATTGTTTTATAATATAATTATATATATGTTTTATTGTTATTATCATTTTTATTATTGCTGTGGTTATTCTTGTTGTTCTTCTTATTAATATGCTGCTCATGGATTGATTGGTTGATTGATTGGTGGTTTATTTGCATTGTGTCAGCAGCTTAGGCCATATTGACCGTGACCGCTCATGGAAGATGGTTACAATTAATATGGTTAGCAGAATATCGCTCTGACCGGACTCAACATTAAAAGCCCTGTCATTTATTTAACTTGAAGATTAGTAATTTTGTATCAGACTTCTATTAGTTGTTCGTAGATTGTATGTATAGTGGATGAGGTAACTATGTGAGCACATCCGGTTTATATCCATTACATCATACACACAACACAACCACTGCAGCACTGTTAGCAGTTATGTAGCCGAATAAAACATTGTTTTATAATATAATTATATATATGTTTTATTGTTATTATCATTTTTATTATTGCTTTGGTTATTCTTGTTGTTCTTCTTATTAATATGCTGCTCGTTGATTGATTGATTGATTGGTGGTTTCTTTGCGTTGTGTCGGCAGCATAGGCCATATTGACTGTGACCGCTCATGGAAGATGGTTACAATTAATATAATTAGCAGAATATCGCTCTGGCCGGACTCAACATTAAAAGCCCTGTCATTTATTTAACTTGAAAATTGTGTATTCTGTATCAGACTTCTATTACTAGTATTAGTGGTTAGTAGATTGTGTATATAGTGAATGAGGTATCTAGGTCAGCACATCCAGGTTTAGATCCATTAAATCATACACACAACACAACCACTGCAGCACTGTTAGCAGTTATGTAGCCTAATAAAACATTGTTTTATAATATAATTATATATATGTTTTATTGGTATTATCATTTTTATTATTACTGTTGTTATTGTTCTTCTTCTTCTTTAAGTTGTTATATTATCATTATTGTCGATATTATTATTATCATTATTATCACTATGATTATTATCACTATCATTATCATAATCAATTATAATCACCAATCATCATCATCAACAAATTTGGCATATTGTGTTTTAAATGGTAGGCTCTTGTAAGGTAATTAATTACATTAAGGTAGTCAGTCCTCTTTGACATTTGTATAGCTATATGTCTATTTTTAGAATCTGTTTGCATTGGTATTTAGGTTGAAATTCATAATCGGAAAAAAACAAAAAAACATCTGCAAAATATAATTACAAATGCATATCTTGCAGGTGGCTGAGCGATAACAGTTTGCCGACCTTCCCCCATGCAGCACTTTCTCAGGAGCACTACCCATCCATCAACACCATGTAGGTGCCTTTTGGTTTAAGCACACATTAATATTTAGTGGATGTTTCCTAATATTTCAACCGGGCTATTATCCACGTTGGATATGTATGAGCAACTTATGTATTTTGGTTAGGAAAGTCTGGTGCTTTCATCTGAAAATGCCGCTTTAATAAACTAAGCTGCCGTCATATTGTAGTGGGCATTGTGTCAGTCAACTAGGCTACTTGGTGATGGTCTTTACAGGTTCCGTACGGGACCTGGTAAGTCTTGAAAAGTCTTGAACTTCATTTGTCCCATTTCAAAACCTTGAAAAGCCTTGAATTTAACCGATTTTGGGTAATTAGTCTTGGAAAGCCTTGAATTCCATTAAAGTGTCCCCACTGATCTAAATTAGTCCAAAATCGCCATTCGCCATTGTTGATTTTTCTTGAAATTCTAATGAAAATACTCTTGAATTCCTATCAAAAACAGCCTAGAATAGCCTTTAAATAGCCTTGAATTCCATATCTTCACATTTATATGAAGAGTTCAGGTCCAAAACCCAGTAAACACCAATCCAAAAATTGACTTAAAATTTAAAAAAATTACCTGAAAGTAATTTGAATTCCCTCTAATTCCACATTCATTGTGAAGAACTGGTTATAGAGCAATGAACACACAAATAGGAATATCCAAAAATGAATTTTTTTGAAGGTGTGATTCCAATTTTATCTCAATTTTTGCAATGGCATTTACATGGTTTTGCGCCTGAATTCTTCATATGGACCTTGTCTTTGTATTATGTCCTATACCGTGCGTGGTGGCAGAATCGGTAGAGCGTGAGCCTCACATGCGAGAGATCAGGAGTTCCCGGTTGAGTCAAACCAATGACTTATAAAATTGACACTTGTTGCTTCCTAGCCTGGTGCTCAGTGTCGGGCAAGGACTGTTTAGCTCAGTGTCAGGATAATGTGACTGAGTGGGATATTGGGTCATGATGCTGGCAGCCTGATTTCCCAGTGGGGCAGCACTATAAAGCCACCATGAGTCTGCACTGTTACAAGTTGGTACCCATCCTGAGATGACCTCAGATGTTGCCAGGACGTAAAACTCCAACAACCAACCATGTAATATGTCCTATTTGTCATTGACAGCTGGATGAATGGCAACGCTATAAAGTCTACAGTGGAGTATGGAGCGGAGGCGTTCCCGAAGTACATGTACAACTACTACCTCCAGCAGAACGCCTCCTACCGGCCGTTCTCAACAGTCACCAGCCTCAAGCAGCTGTTAGTAGCATTCAACTAACACTTACACCACTGCTCTTGGAGCAAATCTCTGCCCCTTGCATATGTAGCGGTTTCTATTAACTTACAGATCCTTTTCTGGTTGATCTAGGCTTTATTGCGCCTCTAATGCCAGTTCGTTATAGTTATAACAACAATTTTAAAAACCTTTTTTCACACCTATGGAGGTGGACGGAGCCTTGAAGTCATATAATTGTGGGGGTCCTCTCCAATGTCTATCCAGCCTTCTCTCAAATGCTCTTTAGAATCTATGTTACCCTTGTTGAAAGTTTTTAAGTAGCAGAGTATTAAAATGAATATATTCCAATCACTTTCATCTTTTCTCCAAATAAAGATAACATTTAGACTTGATGAATTTGGAAATATAGCTGATTAAGTTCCAATATTAAGCGCACAACAGCTATGGGGTGGTAATTGTATCAATAGTATATGAGAATTGCATACGCCCATGTATGGTTTAATATTTTGTGTTTTTCTTGGAGGCATAACTAATTAATTAAAAGTGGTCTTGTATGGTTCATACGGCACTAATAAGATTGCCGGCATGAGAATTATTTCACTGTTTGCTGAGCCTCATTCTTGCACATGATTTATTCAAATGTATGGTTACAGTGTGGCGGCCTAGGTAGGGCCCAGTATTGAATCAGGCTGAGGCAGGGGTTCCCCCAGGTACTCTTATAGACACGAGCCTGCCTTGCCTACAAGACTCTTAGGTGCATGAGTGCCCCGTGTGATAAAGACCAGTTAGCCCAGGACCCCTGGGTAGACCGGGGGAGGGGGGCTAGGTAGCTGGACTTCTAGAGAATGGACAACATGTCCACACAACCTATAAACTAGGAATTAGACTCGTCCTTCCCAGCCCTGGAGCGAACTACGCCAGGACTACAGATGAGACGCAACAACAGCATATATATGGTTTGAATACTAGGAATTGGGTGGATCATCTAATCCTTTTGTCAATATATTGTGTGATACATGTTCTTAATGATATTGATACATTTCAGTCATCTTAGGAGTTCTATCCACAATATATGTTCAAAGACCTGATGAATAAATACCCCAAATTATGTGATGTTAATTAACACAACATATTGCAAAAAAAAAACGAGAAAACAGTTCTTTGTTAATAACAATTCAGGTATAAAGTGCACTGTTCAGAGAGTAGACTGAACATGAAAACTAGGTTACATAATCATGATTTGACACATATTTATGCGTATAATATATGAGACTCTCAAAATGTGCTAAGCAATATGGGACAAAAGTAAAACCTCCCTAACCTTGAATAGGTCGGCCACTCCCCTATATCGATCGCTTTATTTGAGTCCCAAACATCCCCCACACAATACCATTGTACCATTATAGCGATCAACATACTATCTGCTTATGCATTTGCTCAGGATAAATTGATTTGTTTTTTACATGGTGTTTCATAATCCCAATAGAATACATATTGATTTGAAGCAAATGTCCTTGTGCTTTACAGTGTAACGGGTTCTGTGCTGTTTTGTGTCAATCATTACAATGGACAAAAAAAAAGAAGAGTTATCACCTTTTAAGACAGGCTCATATTCATTGCAATGTTTGCGTTCAAGAAAATTCACCACTACAAAAAGAGGTTATGATACAAAAAAGATTGGACTAGATATTAGGATTGTTGTTGTTATTAGTTTATGTGGTATAATATCCCATGAGGAACAATTCACAAAATATTGATGGTTTTGTATGGCTTCTTTAATAAGCAACATTTTAATGTACCTAAAAGCAGGTTTTTTTCCTATATAACAAAAGCGACCAAATATATGATTCTATTGACCATATCGGATGCACAAGTTCATTCTCAGATCTAAATGGCACAATTCCGCAAGAATTGACCATGTATATATCAATATACAAACAGTAAAACCTCCCTAACCTTGAATAGGTCGGCCACTCCCCTATAGTGAACAAAAGGTGACCAAAGCGAACAAGCTTCTAGGCATGATACGCCGCTCGTACACGTATCTAGACAATGACACGGTGAAGACACTGTACACGTCACTGATCCGGCCGCACCTTGAGTATGGCAACACGGCTCGGACACCGAAGTTCAAGAAGGACATGTCAATGATCGAGAGTGTACAGAGACGTGCTACAAAGTTATCACCAACCATAAGAGAACTACCATACGAAGAACGTCTCAGGATTCTCAACCTACCCAGCTTATACTACCGAAGGGCCAGGGGAGACATAATAGAAGCATTCAAACACGTCACTGGAAGATATGCGGTTGATGCTAGATACCTGAAGCTGGCCAACCCTAAAACTAGAGGTCATCGATACAAGCTGAAGAAGGAAAGAGCAATAAAACCTGTCAGACAGCTATTTTTCAGTAACAGGATAGTAAATGCCTGGAACGCACTGCCTGAACATGTCATAGAAGCGCCTTCCGTCAATGCCTTCAAAGGCAGACTGGATAAGCATTGGAGGGGGCTGCAATATTGCACACATCCGGTACTCGATGCATTTAATCCTAGTAAATCAAATTTTGACATGCATCGACCTGATACAGGCTTATAAGCCTAACAAAATCAGAAGCGGATGAGTATGAGTATATCGATCGCTTTATTTGAGTCCCAAACATCCCCCATACAATACCATTGTACCATTATTCTAACTCTCTAAACCGACCACCTCCGTAAATCTACCCCTAAATCGACCATGGTCGGTCGATTTAGAGAGGTTTTACTGTAAAAGTAATTGTTGAACAGCTGTATTCAATTTGGGATGGAGTTTGATTTATTTTAGTTAAAATTTGACCGTCCCGACGGGTCTATATGAGATAATGCCCAGACGCAGCTGGTATTCAGTGCCTAGAACCCCTCACAGGTGGCGCCAGTGTGGCCAACACTGTACTACACAGGGTCAGTTAGATAGGATACAGTGAATATACTATTACAGAGGGAACTGAAGATAGATAGTGTCCTTGTGTTTTTTTGTTTTTTAATTATTATTGAGGCTGTATTTATACTGTCCATAGCATATAAACCTGGGTGTTCAGGCTTGTTTTCAATGCTGGCCAGCTGTAGTGTTGGTGTTATCTTATCACACAGTAGCTGCTGATAAGGTATTTGATTGCCTGCATTTCAGTAGCAGATAGATAGTTGGTTGGTCTGGTTAGTAGTCTATGTTAATTTGTTGGGACTTTCTTGGCATATATGTGTTTTATTTTTTCTACTCTTACTACTAGACTAGCCTACTCCTATTTACATATCATACATAGGCTTGTACGTAGCTGTGTGGTGTGCTATCTGGCTACTTTTGGCATGGTTACCTTCCATTGAGCGACCCGCTGGTGGGCCGTGACCTATCACATACCCCTTTGTTTATATTCACATCATAGTTTATAGAGCACATATATATATATATATATATATATATATCTGAATTTTATCATTAACTTACAATGCCCTTAAGTTTAACAAAGCATTGAGTATTGACCTCGATGCATTAGCACTGGGTACTGATGTGATTACATTGATTTTTTGGCCCTGCGCCAACAATTCTACACTGCAGACAGTATGCATGACCTTTTTACTAAAGTAAAACAAGAAAACATTTTAATGTTTTTGAGGGCAGCTGGATTGTACCACCTCATATAGTTTACTAAATAAATTCTATCAATTATTAATAAAACTTTTCTTTTGCTATGGGAATTTGTTTCCCTTGACCACAGATATATGATTGTGAGCTTTCTAATTTAATGAGTGTCTATTGGCACATAATTGATTGTCTACCTTTACATGTAAAGGCCATGGTTTGAACAAAAAAGAAACATTTCTCGCCGTGAATATGGCCTATGCTGCCAACACGGCGTAAAGCAACCACCAATCAATCAAGCAATCAATCAACTGATGTGCATTCTGCCCCACAGGTACCTGGGTCACAACCTCATCGGCAGGCTGGAGTCGGACAGCTTCTGGGATCTACGTGTGCTGGTCGGCCTCCACCTGGAGAATAACCTGCTCACAGAAGCAACCATCTCAGAAAGCACCTTCAACTGTACCCCCTCACTCGCCGTTCTGTAAGTGGTCTAGAGATTGGCAGGATCCTTGATAAATTTTGGAGTCAGTATTGGTGTAGTCAGTCCTCGCCACACAATCACTATATTTACAACAGGTCATATATATGGGTCATTCTCCTGAAAGCTGGCCAGAAGTGTCACATGGAGAGTTACAATCTAATATTTGAATTGTTAAAATTGTTTGGTTTCAAATGAAAGCTGGAAATCTCCCTTTTACATAGATCTGTGTAAAATATAAATTGATGAGATAAAAAATATAGGTGTAGTCCATGATTAAGCTATGTCTTATGGCAGTATAACATGTGTTGCTGAGATGTAACACATGTTTAGGACACCACACAGGCTGCTTAATAAAAATCTAAGCAGAATTAAATAATTTCATATGTAGAAGAATATTAATCATGGCATAATATACAGAAATATGTAATGCTTATATTGATAAAAAAAAAATTATTTCCCAGCCATGCTTTATTCACTGAATAATTAGTGTACAATATTTGTGTGGCATCCAGACACCACCGGTTACATGTGTGATGGAAATTTTTAATGTTATTTCTGAAGACATCAACATTTTAAAAAAAGAGTTAAGCATGCATCCATGTTAATAAATACTTCCTTTTTGATTTGGGAACTGTTTTTGATATATCAATGCAATACAAGATGTTAATAAGGATTCAACCACGTCCCAAATGTCATGTTACAAATGGCTGACTGTAAAATGTTTTTTTTTGGTACAAAAACACTTCATAACTAAAAGGACCAAAGTTGCACACAGTTTATTTTATTTCCCTTATTTCTTTCATCAAATCTGAAAATGAATATGAAAAGTATAAGGAAAATAATAAGTAGGAAGTTTTTTTATTGATGTTTTAAAATCCCATCCCGTGCTGACCAGTTTTTAGGAGAGTGACCCATATATCTAGACAGGCCAACTCTGTTAAAAGGCTATTATACCTAAATATATAAACAGACAGTATCGGTAGGGCCTACGGTCAGTCCTCGCCACACAATCACTATAATTATAACAGGTCATATATATATCTAGACAGGCCAACTCTGTTAAAAGGCTATTATACCTAAATATATAAACAGACAGTATCGGTACAGTCAGACCTCGCCGCACAATCACAATAATTATGACAGGTCATATATATATCTAGACAGGCCAACTCTGTTAAAAGGCTATTATACCTAAATATATAAACAGACAGTATCGGTACAGTCAGTCCTCGCCGCACAATCACTATAATTACGACAGGTCATATATAGACAGGCCGAATCTGTTAACAGGTTATTTTACCTAAATATATCAACAGAAGAGGATAAGTATAGATCTAAGTAAGGCAGGATTTGTAAGGTTTGTATGGGTCCTTCAAAACCTGGAAAGTCATGGAATTTGATAAATCAGGATTCCAGGCCTAGTAGAAATTCCTGGAATTTTTTAAAGATCCTTGAAAATCCTTGAAAATAAAAAATCATGACTATTTTTTCTTAAGCCTATGTTTATCATATATTTTTAAATCATAAATAGCTGGGGTGTTATGCGCATATGTTCCTTATTCATTAATCAGTAATGTTTTATATTTTAATTGATTTTTGTGGGTTATATTAAATACATATATTGCCACTTGTCTGGTGTAGGCCATGCTAGTAGTATATGGAAAGTGCACATTCCAACTGCTGGATATAAATTTAGTTATTGAATAAACTGGATAGGATAGCCGAATCGGTATGAACGCTGGGTGGGTTCCCATGTGGGATAGGACAGGACAAGAACTAGGCTGAACAGTTTCAGGATAATATGACTGAGTGGGATATCAGGTCATGGTGCCGGTGATGCGGATTCCGAGGGACACCAGTTTGCCAGGGACACTTCCATTCAAATGCATTGTTAACGGCCATGAGCAAATCTTCATACAGAAGAAGTCAAATATCTCCCAAATTACACCATCTAGAAACAAATCGCTTGGTACACATATAGAAAACATCTTTACCATAAAGACTATATTAAATTTATAAGGTTAGGGTTCTCGAATTCTATTAATTTTGAATAAAACTAACGTTTTTCACTGCGCGTACCGTCAAACTCAAGGCATTGTCAATGGTCGTGAGCAACGTTCATACAGAAAATACAGAAGAAGTCAAATATCTCTCAAATTACACCATCTAGAAACAAATCGTTTGGTACACATATAGAAAACATCTTTACCAAAAACAGTATATTAAATTTATAAGGTTAGTGACGATGCTGTTCGATTTTGACGCATATGCAGAAGCGATGTGTCCCTCACAAACTGGTGTCCCTGGGAAACCGCAACACCAGCAACTCGATCTCCCAGTGGGGCATCACTATAAAGTCACCATGAGTGCATATGTATCACTAGATAAAAGATTCACCCTGTAGTACAGAGGCATGAGTCAGAGGCGAACTTTTTATCTAATGTATCATCACGGGCTTTAGTTCTAAATGAGTGGAACTTGTCGCTACCTCTTAACCTCTTAACATCTTAGCAGCATCTGAGGTCATACGACAACTTATGACTGTACGCATTCATAGTGTTATAGTGCTGCCCCATAGGGATACCATGTTATCCACACCAGGACCCAATATCCCACCCGAATCTGTAGAGCGTTAGGCCTCGTGTGCGCGATATCGAAAGTTTGGTTCCCTGGCGAGTCAAAGCAATGACTTATAAAATCGATATTTGTCACTTCCTAGCCTGGCGCTCATGATTAATGGGATAGGGCAAGGACTAGTTGGCTCAGTGTCAGGATAATGTGACTTAGTGGGATATTGGGTCATGGTGCCAGCTGCCTGATTTGCCAGTGGGACAGCACTATAAAGTCACCATGAGTGCACACTGTCACAAGTCGGTACCCATCCTGATATGACCTTAAATGTTGCTTGGATGTAAAACTCCAACAACCAACCAACCAATCCAATATCTCACTCAGTCATATTATCTTCGACGACACTGAGGTAACCAGTTCTCTACCACCTGCAGTAACCTTGGATCGAATCAGATACAGTACGTGCCGGCCGCCATCAGGTCGAGCGACTATCTGCCCTCCATAACTGACCTCCGTCTCCATGGCAACAAGCTCACCTTCCTCAACACCGGCATTTTTTCCAACCTCTCTACCCTGCATTCCCTGTAAGTAAAATAAACCATTCATCACACAGCCATGATGAAGTGTCGCGCGCACTTCTTACAGACTTTGTCCTCAATGTAGCTTATTTAAAGGTCCACTAACGAGAGGCCTTTAACCTATTGACCTGGTGTCACGCTTACTTCTTACAGACATTGTCCTCAATATAGCTTCTTTAAAGGTTCACTAACGAGAGCCCTTTAACCTATTGACCTAGTGTCGCGCTTACTTCTTACAGACATTGTCCTCAATGTAGCTTCTTTAAAGGTTCACTAACGAGAGCCCTTTAACCTATTGACCTAGTGTCGCGCTTACTTCTTACAGACATTGTCCTCAATGTAGCTTCTTTAAATGTTCACTAATGACATGCCTTTAACCTATTGACCTAGTGTCGCGCTTACTTCTTACAGACATTGTCCTCAATGTAGCTTCTTTAAAGGTCCACTAACGAGAGACCTTTAACCTATGACCTAGTGTCACGCTTACTTCTTACAGACATTGTCCTCAATGTAGCTTCTTTAAAGGTCCACTAACGAAAGGCCTTTAACCTATTGACCTGGTGTTGTGCTTACTTCTTACAGACATTTTCCTCAATGTAGCTTCTTTAGAGGTCCACTAACGAGAGGCCTTTAACCTATTGACCTAGTGTTGTGCCTACTTCTTACAGACATTTTCCTCAATGTAGCCTTTTTAAAGGTCTACTAACGACATGGCTTTAACCCATTGACCAATTTGTGGAGTGCCACTGTTGAGAGTGAATTTAACCTTTCTTTTGAATGCAATCGAGGTCAGTGCTGAGAGATCTGCAATTACATGAAATGCTTCGTGGAAGGACTGCAACTGCAGCTGTAATTTTACTTGCAAATTTTCCCAACACAGTACTGAAAGATCTGCAGTTGCTTTAATTTTCAGCATTCATGTGAGGAATCTTTCTTTGTCTGTATCCTTGTTTGGAAATACATGAAAACTTATTGGAATAACACATTCACTACCTTATCCACATTTGCGTCCAGGCACACAACAATAAACTATGCAATTGCTAGGGTTTGGTAGAATCAGTTGTGCAACCAACATTGTTTTCTAATCAAGTGTGGTATCGGTAGATTCATGATTGAGATGACTATTTAGATTAACATACAGATTAACTTACAGATCCTCTTCTGGCTGATCTAGTCCCTATTGGACCTCTAATGCCAGCTCTTTATGGTAACACAAAAAAGAAGCTATTTTATTTTGCACATATATTTTATATATATTTATAATTTGGTATATATTGACATTACCTATTCTCTGGGAGTATCATATTATATATAATAGCAACATTGCTGTTATGTCTATTTGATATATTATATATGATAGCAATGTTTTATGATGATATTAAATTGGGAATATTAATATAAATGTTGTCCTTGGTTTCAGCCAGCTTCAGTCTAACAGGATCATAACTGTTGAAGACGATACCTTTCCACCCAATATTGCAACGCTGTAAGTAATATAGAAATGTAATTCAATTACATAGCTATGAACTGTTCACACTATTTATATTTGTAAAGAAAAAAAAAAGTATGAACGAGTTACATTCGACAATATAAATAGAAACAATGATGTTTAGAGGCTAAGAAGTGAAGAAATATATTTGTTTAAACAGTTTGGCCTTTCTGCTATTTAAAAAAAAAGAAGAATTTATTAGCTTGATCATTATAACTTACTCTACTTTAGTTTGAAATAACATTTATTTCAAAGGGTTACCTTTGGGGATCTTTGTAGTGAAAAGATGCTAAATTAATTTTGTGCACACCGAAATGCTGGCACAGAATTGATTGTCTGCTTTTACATGTTTGAACAAAAACAAACATTTCTCGCTGTGAATATGGCCTATGCTGCCGACACGGCGTAAAGCAACTCCCAATCAATCAATCATAGGCTTCAGAAGTAACAAACATGGTTAATGAGTGCACCAGTATTTACAATTATCAGTTGATGCAATGATTATTGATGCACAGCTGATTGAATAGTTGGATATGTAGGATGAAATCTAGCTAGGTAAAATGCTTTTGTTTCGAAGATTCGATGCTTTCATCGGGCTTAGTAGTCTTAAATGGCAATACTGAACACATACATTTTAAATCATAGCTTAAATTCCACAAATATTGTAAAGAAATGTTAGACTTTAGACTGACTACTTTCTTTTTTTTTGGTACATTAGTTGTTTAAGCCGGGGAAATTTCAGTCGCAGACGATTGGTCTTCCTCATTCCACTGCTCCTTGCCCTATCCTAATAAAGCCGAGCACCTGGCTAGGAAGCGACAAGTATCAATTTTTAGGTCATTGGTTTGACTCGACCAGGATTCGAAACCACGAAATATGAAAGAAATATGAAAGAAATATGAAAAAGTCGAAATGAAAGTAAATTTATTCTACGAAACTGGAAGATTTTGTCTCCCCCCCCCCCCTCCCCCCGCCCTAAGAAAAAAAGGTTACAGGTTAGGGAAGAGCTCTTATCCGGCTACCACAAATCTGGAATTACCGGAAACTCGACTGTTTTTTAATTGGCTAGTTTTTATATTGCGGGCTGGCCGTGGTTCGTTGTATGGACGCTTTGTTTTATATATATGTAATATATATTAATTAAATATATATATAATATATTTTATGTATATATTAATGTATATATATACAATATATAGTATATATCGTATATCTAGTATATATAGTATATATAGTAGATATATATAATATCATCATCATCATGCTGTCGGTCGCGGTGCGACAAAGACTGCTTTCAATACTTGACTGCCGCTTTCCATTTAGCTCTCTGCTGTGAGAGTTGCATCCACGAGTTGGTCTTAATGTCTCTCAGCTTCAGGTTTTCTGTGTTGCGTTGTGTTCCTCCTAGCTGATTTTCCGCTGTCGACGGAAGATGAGCTCGAGCAGCGCGGTCCTTGATAACCCGGGCGACGACCGAGCCGGTATGGTGTTTTGTGCGGTTGTACATTTCATGAAAGCTGCCTGCAAAAGTGTTGAAGTGCTGCTGGCTTTTGCAAGTTACCAGCGGCACTCTCTCGGGGAGCAAATAGAGGTTTCACACCGGCAAGAACATGTCAAGACAGGCGCAAAACTATTTGTCCCTGCAGTGGCTGGTCGGGAGATGTTGGGAGTTCCATACATCAACCGCCCTTAATGCTGCCACAGTGACATGGTTTTCTGTTTAGGGTTTGCTCCCTTAGCCTTCGGTTCTGTCAAGGACCTGTACCACAAGGCAGTGGTTTAGAACTCTGCAAGGCAGGGGCGTCAAACTCCCTGAGGTATTGCTATACCTGCATACCGTATAATAGTTTGCCTACATAATGAAACAAGAGGAAGACATGATAGTGGGTGAGAGTGTATTTACTCTGGCTAGAGTTCAGCGGTACAGTGAGTGGCGGTTACAGTGTGCAGGGGTGGTGGCACCACCATCTCAGCTGGGGTTGGGGAGGCTGGAGCAGTAGATGACTACGACAGACTCCATCAGTCCATGGAACTGAGTGAGTGATGAGGGAAATAGGATATTCCAGGTTATTATACTCGAAAATTCTTATACAGCATATATATATTATAATGTATAATAATTATTTATAATGAATATATATATGTGTCATATATATAATTATTATATATAATAAATAGATATATTAACTAATAGATCTATTATATCTTTACTTTTCATTGTTTTATTTTATATTTTAAGTACATCTTTATGCTATGTCTAAAAAAAACGAAAAATTCAGAAATCCGAGCCACTTCCGGTCCCAAACTTGTCGGATATTTGGTCCGGTACCTGTACTTATTATTGGATCCGATTTAGGGACGTGAGCAATAACGACTTCCGGTTCCTGAAGTCCCACCCGTTTGGGAACCTGACCCAGTTGACGCAGCTGCGACTTGACAACAACCAGATCACGGAACTGCCGGATGACGCCTTGCATGGCAGCACCAGCCTCACCAACCTGTGAGTAGTCCTGTCCCCATGGCAACACCAGCCTCACCAACCTATGAGTAGTCCTGTCACCATGGCAACACCATCCTCACCAACATGTGAGTAGTCCTGTCCCCATGGCAACACCAGCCTCACCAACCTGTGAATAGTCCTGTCACCATGGCAACACCAGCCTCACCAATTGTGAGTAGTCCTGTCCCCATGGCAACACCAGCCTCACCAACCTATGAGTACTCCTGTCACCATGGCAACACCAGCCTCACCAACCTGTGAGTAGTCCTGTCACCATGGCAACACCAGCCCCACCAACCTGTGAGTAGTCCTGTCACCATGGCAACACCAGCCTCACCAACCTGTGAGTATCCCTGTCCCCATGGCAACACCACCCTCGCCAACCTGTGAGTAGTCCTGTCACCATGACAACACCAGCCTCACCAACCTGTGAGTAGTCCTGTCACCATGGCAACACCAGCCTCACCAACCTGTGAGTAGTCATGTCACCATGGCAACACCAGCCTCACCAAACTGTGAGTAGTCATGTCACCATGGCAACACCAGCCTCACCAACCTGTGAGTAGTCCTGTCACCATGGCAACACCAGCCTCACCAACCTGTGAGTAGTCACCGGGAGGACCAAACTCAGTGAATGGCCGGAAGGAGCTGAGCGTCCCTCTCCCGCTTTGGTAGATCGTGGGATTTGTGTCGAGTTATTTTATTTGTTTAGCGATTGGGGGTCTGGTATTCCCTTCTATGCAGCAACACATCCTTAATAAATGCATAATTATCTACGGAAGATATGTAGGATTAAATCTAGATAATACCGAGCCCACAAGGGGAGGATAAGGACTAACACATACATATATATATACATACATAAACAGTACCCGTACTCATAGAGGTGGAAAATGAAATCACCAAAATCCAGCAAACGGAAACGGAAATAGCTGTACGTGGGCCGCCATTTGTATACTCGTTTTGAATCGCGTAATGACAGCGATTGGTTAATAATATACTCGTGCTGATATATAAATAAATAAATAATTTTCCGAGCGTTTAGTAGGAGTCGGCTCTAAGCATTGCTTATTCATGTTAAGTGTGCTGGTTTGGACAATTTGAAGTTTTCATCAGAATATACAGTTTTTAATTTCAGTGATCAGAGGAGATCAGTGACGTTTCCAACCGGGCTCAGTCATATCCGTTATTTCTGTTCAATTTCAGAATACTTAGTGGAAACCAACTGAGACGCTTAAAGAAGGTGCACTTCCAGGACAACCCACTAGGTGGCAGCATCTCTCTACAGAACAACGTCATTGGACACATTGAGGACGGTACCTTCGCACACATCAGTAGTTGTACCTCAATGTAAGCACTACACACACATAATAATTGATTAAATAATAATTAAGCGACGCCAGACCGACATAGGTTTGAAGTGGCATTTATTTTAAAGCCGATAATGGTACCAGCGAACAAAAATGGACATATAGTCTTAATGTAGGCTAACAGACGCTCGATAGCAAACAGAAATGAATATATAGTCTTAATTTAGGCTAACAGACGCTCGACCCTTAGGTCTAATCTTCAGTTTGTGGTGGGTGGGAGGCTAAAAAACCCGACACCATGTCGATATGTGTTGTCTGGGTCAACTGCTAGGGTAAAATAATTCGAATGAGACATTATGACTTAATTAGGTCAGCTAGGCATCCAGGTTAAGCGTGGCGGTTGCAGCAGCAGTTCTGAAAGTGCATCATCAATTGCTAGTCGGCGCCATAATCAGCCGATGTGACATATACGTAATAGTGTATGCGTGACCCTCCAGGTGGGGTAGGGGCTGAGTACAGAGCCAAAGCTAATTAAGTCAGGCGGATAGATATTGAATATAGAGCTGCCAGCCCCGCATGCTAAATTACCTGCCAGCCCCCTACGCTAAATCACCAAAACACCTACCTAGATTTGATCATACATATCCAACTTAGCTAGTAGTGCACTTATTAAAGCTGCATAGTTGGGTGAAAACATCAAAAACCAAAACAGTGATCTAGATTTGATTCTACATATCTAACTTAGATACTGGTGCACTTATTAAGCATTTGTTGCCACATCGAAGGGAATACTGAGGCAATTTAATAGCATCTGTTACTGCCTATGGTGTCAGAGTTTTGGTATGCTTGCCAAAATTAATTTGGCATGTTTGCACTTCAAATAGCTCAAAGGTTAGCCATTTAAAATATAAGTTACTGCAAACTAAAGTAAGGTAGATTATAGTGATCAACCTAATATATTTATCTCAGAAAATGACAAACTCAAAACCATCGGACTTTGCAACTTTAAGCATTTGTTGCTGCATAGAATGATATGGAATGTCAAAGCTTTGAGTTTAAAGTTGCATAATCCGATGGTTTCTGCTTTTTATTTTAGATAAACAGTATCTTGATCATAATCTACCTTACTTTAGGTTTAAATAACATTTTATATAAATAGTCAACTTTCGTGATATTTAGAGTAAGAACATTGCAAATTAATTTTCACATGACACATCAAAATGCTGACACCATGGGTTCAGCAGTAACAGGTTCTGTTAGGTTGACTTTGTGTTCCCTTCTATGCGGCAACAACTGTTCAATAAGTGCACCTATCGCTAAGCTGCATATGTAGGATCAAATCTGGGTAACTATTTTGGTTTCGAAAATTTGATGCTCTCATCACACTATGCAGCTTTAAAGATCTGGTCATGTGATTTTTACAATAATTGTCATTATGTCCAAATTCCAGCAATATTAACTACAGTAAAACCTCTCGAACCGACCACCTCCCAAGTTCGACCACTCCCCTATATCGATCGCTTTATTTGGGTCTCAAACGAACGCCAATAAAATACTATTGTAATGAAATGAAAAGAAAAAACCCCTAAACCGACCACCTCCATAAATGGACCATTTAAAGTCTGTCCCATGGTCGGTCGATTTAAAGAGGTTTTACTGTACTATATGAATTAAGTTTTGCTGAGTTTGTTTGTTTATTGTTGTTCCTAGCAACATCTAAGGTCATATCAGGAAGGGTACCGACTTGTGACAGTGTGCACTCGTGGCGATTTTATAGTGCTGCCCCACTAGGATACCAGGCCGCCAGCACCATGACCTGAGATCCCACTCAGTCACATTATCCTGACACTGAGCCAACCAGTCTAGTTTTGCTGAGATTAATGTTTTCAAATCAACATCTCTAATAAGGATGTTCATTGGTACTGAAACCATCAGTGTTGTGAATCAAGTGCTGTTGAGTTGTAGAATCTAATGCTCGGATATGTGGCTGTGTATGTAGGCTATGAGGAAAACAATACAGACAAAGAGAAAGGAAGAGAGTAAAGTATATAGAAGAAGAGAGAGTCCAGCCCTCTGGTTTATTGCTTATATAGTTACATGGGTTCATTGTAGGGTATCATACCACCTCCTTCCACCAATGGGAATCGAGCATTCCTGGTCTCACCAATAGGAATCCAGCATTCCTGGTCTCTATGGATACCAGTGGTCTGCCCACCACCAGTAGCTGTATGGCCGAATGCCCACCACCAACCTTGACCTTTTGAGTGTGGGGACCCCTACCCCAGCAGAAGGGGTAGGCCCTGAGTGCAATCACACCCAGACCTGCCAGCACCACTATGTCTATTTACATCCCACTCAGGCACCACCAACCCATATATATATCTATACATGCGCCTGGTCACGTACACCGATCAGTAATAGAACATTTGCATTCCCTGCTTGCCGAATATCCGAATATTTTACAGAGTGTTGTGGCTTTAATGATAAGACAGTTCATAGTACTTGTCTTGCTTTAAGTGGCGTCCACCTGTGAAGGTGTCGGTCATCCTACTGATCCTGCTCAGTGGACCCATTTGCAGTTTGGGCTATTTTCCATTCCAACCAGTGGTCCACAACTGGTTCATCAAAGGTTGTGGTATGTGCTGTCCTGTCTGTGGGAAAGTGCATATAAAAGATCCTTTGCTGCTTATCGGAAAGAGTAGCCTATGTGGCAGCAGCAGGTTTCCTCCAAAGAAATATGTCAGAATTACCATTTGTTTGACTTCCAATAGCCTTATGATATGAAAATAAATATGCTCTAGAGGCATCGTTAAATAAAACAAGTTTTCTTTTTTGTTTTCAGTGACCTAAGTAATAACAAGTTGACCCAGATTCCAGTACACGGTGGGTTTGCCGACCTGACCATCACTGGCAACCTAAATCTGATGAACAACAGGATCACATCGCTGCCTTCCCACGTCTTCAAGAACCTCCACTGTCAGTCACTGTGAGTAGGTTGGGTTTGATTGATTGATTGGTGGTTGCTTTACACCGTGTCGGCAGCATAGGCCATATTCACGGCAAGAAATGTTTGTTTTTTGTTCAAACCATTGCTTTTACATGTAAAAGCAGACAATCAATTATGTGCCAATAGACACTCATTAAATTAGAAAGCTCACAATCATATATTTGTGGTCAAGGGAAGTAAATTCCCATAGAAAAAGAAAAGTTTTATTAATAATTGATAGAATCTATTTAGTAAACTATATGAGGTGGTACAGTCCAGCTGCCCTCAAAAAGGCTAAAATGTTTTCCTGTTTTACCTTAGTAAAAAGGTCATGCATACTGTCTGCAGTGTAGAACTGTTGGCACAGGGCCAAAAAAATCAACGCATCTTAGTAAAATGTATTTGAGTGTTAGCGGGGACTGACACCCAATACATTCAGGGGGAGGTTCCCCCTTGAGCAGAAAAGCATGTGTAAGCCACGAGTGGCCAATACGGCAGCGTCTAAGGACCACTTGGTCCCGCCGACCTCCCGCATGAGTCTGTGGTGGTTTTCCCACAAATGGTTCAATTTCTTTAAGTTTATTAATGTAGTTGTTTGGAGTTTTACGTCCTGGCAACATCAGGATGGGTACCGATTTGTGACAGTGCACACTCATGGTAACTTTATAGTGCTGCCCCATTGGGGAATCAGGCTGCCATCACCATGACCTAATATCCCACTCGGTCACATTATCCTAACACTGAGCTAACCAGTCCTTGCCCTATCCTATTAATGCTGAGCGCCAGGCTAGGAATTGACAAGTATCAATTTGATAAGTCATTGGTTTGACTCGCCCGGGAGGCCCACACTCTACCGATTCGGCCACCTCGCCCGGTGTCACTATGTGTAAAACACCACGTATATTTACGTATATGCATAGATATACAGTAAAATCTCTCTAACCGACCACCTCCACAGATCGACCACTCCCCTATATCAATCGTTTTATTTGGGTTTCAACAATTCCATTGAACCATATTCTAACTCCCTAAACCGACCAACTCCCTAAACCGACCACCTCCCTAAGTGGACCACCTAAAGTCGGTCCCAAGGTCGGGGAGGTTTTACTGTACATATATATGTATATATACACACAAATTCATATATATGCATATATGTGCTCTGTAATCTATTATGGGAATATAAACAAGGACACTACTTATCAGTTCTCTTCTATATATTAGTTATTACCTACTTATTACCTGAGAGAGCTGCTATTCGCAGATGACACTGCACTGGTTGCCCACTCTGCTGAAGAGATCCAGAAAATAGTGGACGCTTTCTCTGATGCATCAAAGAAGTTCAGCCTGAAGATTAACATCAAGAAGACGGAGGTGCTGTACCAACCCAACTCTACAAGAACCTGAGAGGAGGAGATCATGGTTGAATGAAACAAGCTGAACTCTCTTCCGGAATTCACCTACCTCGGAAGCACTATATCAAGTGATGGACGCATTGATGCTGAAATACAGAGGAGGATGGCCAAGGCTAGCGCATCTTTCGGCCGACTAAGCCAGAGACTCTGGAACAACCACCATGTGTCCATTTGGGTCAAAGGCAAGATCTACCATGCAATTGTGCTATCCACCCTACTATACGGAGCCGAGGCTTGGACAGTGTACAGACGACAGGTGAAAAAGCTGCATGCCTTCATGATGCGACAGCTGCGTTCAATCATGAGGCTAACCTGGAAGGACAAAGTGACAAATAAGGAAATACTCGAACGGACGGGGCTGTCCTCTATGGAAGATCTTCTGATCAAAAAGAATCTCCGGTGGACTGGACACCTCATGAGGATGTCATCAGACAGGCTACCAAAGCAGATCCTCTATTCTCAACTGTCTTCTGGTTACAGAAAGAGAGGGTGCCCTCGTTTCCGGCTCAAGGATACCATCAAGAGAAACCTGAAGCTGAGAGACATTAAGACGCAACTCTCACAGCAGAGAGCTAAATGGAGAGCGGCAGTCAAGTAATGAAAGCAGTCTTTGTCGCATCGCGACTGACAAGCTCATATATATGTAGATATGTGTGTGTATATATATGTGCCTATAGCAGCTTATAATATAACCAATATAAGTATATATAACGTAACCAATTCCTGGTTTTCCATTTGATTATAGGAACCTTCAGGGAAACAAGATCTCACAGATTGACAGCCATGCCTTTGAATCTATGTCGACGTCATTGGACGTTATTTTGACTGGGAATCCTTTGCGAACCGTACAGCCTTATGCTTTTAACGGTACCAGTCACAGGTAGGTGTTTTCACGTCGCTTTGTTCGCGATCTAGCTGCTTAAAATTGACAGAGTTTAAACAAAATAATTATTTATTGAGGCTGTATTTATACTGTGCATAGCATATAAGCCCGCGTATTCAGGCTTGTTGGCAATGCTGGCCAGCTGTAGTGTTGGTGTTATCTTATCACACTAGCTGCTGATAAGGTATTTGATTGCCTGCATTTCAGTAGCAGATAGTTAGTTTGTTGGTACGGTTAGTAGCCTAGTTAGTTTTTTTTAATTTTCTTGGCATATACGTATTTTATTTGTTCTACTCTTACTACTAGACTAGCCTACTCCTATCTACATATCATAGGCTTGTATGTAGATGTGTGGTGTACTATCTGGCTACTTTTGGCATGGTTACCTTCCATTGGGCGTCCCGCACAGTGCATTTTCTTCCACGCCTGATTTCTTAGAATTGAGGATACGACCTCAACTTCTTCTACCATAGAATATAAATCCAACACTCTCCCACCCCACAAAATAAAACCCCATGGAATTTCTTTTTTAAACACATTATTATGAAAGGTTGCCCATAAAATATTCAGATCTAGTTTACTCAAATGTGGCAGCTGGTATATCATTGGAATGTTCTCATATTAAAAAAGAAAACGCCTAAAAGAATTAATACGTTAATATCGCAACAGCTGAAATCTTGCCAGTCAGTGGAATGCCAATCGACTTTGCTATGAAGGAATAGAGTAGTCCTACTTATACTGATAAAAAGAAATGACCCCCCCCCCTCCCATGGTGATTCGGACAGAGGGAGCCAGACAAAGTAATTGTTTTGCCAAATGGGCTCATTTGATTAAGATTAATGTTTAATTCACAACACGACAAGATAAGTACAGTGGACCAAAGTTTATTGAGGTCTAAACGAACAATAGTTTTTGACACCGTCATAGAATAGATAAAGTTTTCCATATATGGTGTTCTCTGTGGTGGAGTGGTTAGAGTGTCTGACTTTTTTCTAGGTCGAACTCCTAATCTGAAGGTCGGTGGTTCGATTCCCCATGCCCCCATCTCTGCCAATTTGGATTTCCACTGCTGTGTATAACTTACAGCGTCATCAAAGGCCAGTTGCTCTCATACCATGTCTATGTGGTGTGGGAGGTTAAAAATCCCTTGAGTCGGTAAAAGTGTAAGCTCGGGCTTTCTATCGACGAACTGTCTAATGGTGAAAACAAGCCTATTCAGGCTTATCCATGATAGGCAGTATAAATCTTCAACAACAGTATAAATCTTCAAAAACAAATATGTTCAGCAGCAATTATTGAATCTTCAAGGGTGACTGTAGTGTGACTCTGCATTATGTCAATTGGCTAAACTTACAGAAGGACAGAGCCAGATAACTATCTCTTCATGATTTATACTTGAATATTTTTTGTTTATCTTTGGAATTTTAGTACTAAATGTTACTGTTACTTATGGCAATTATTTATATTGGATCTACCACGGCTCATACTCAAAAATGACTCAAGGGGCTTAATTAGTTTAATTACATCTGATATATATATCATACAGAGAGAAGACCCTTATTGCCGGACCTTTGACACCCAATCATCATTGAGTTAATGTCTGCCAGATATGTGGGGTGGGTGGGAGGAAAATTGAAAGGTATGGTTTGAAGTTGGTTGTGACTGTATGGATGTTAGGCTGAAACTGACCGTTTGAGCATAATGGATTCATGACGTTAACTACTATGGACGGTTACACTGCGTGCATTGCAAGAATATCTGTTTATGGTTACGCCAACGCATAGTTACTTTGGGCCACCGTCACACCAGTTTTCGCATTGTCAGTTATTTATGTTATGGTGTAACATACACAATATGTGATAACCTTTTGTAATCTATTAAGTTTATATCGAGGGGAGCCGACTCTCGAGGGACCAAGGAGTCCGTCAAAGAGGACCTCCGAGCCCAGCCTTCTGTATCCTTAAGAGGGTGGGTGGGCATGGTAACTTTAAGCGTGTGATTGTCCTGAGCTGCTCCACTCAGTGAAGTCTATGGGTCGGCGGTGGGCTGTCTGACGTGAGTAGTACCGGACGCTTCCACCAGGGCGGCGC
>CM059193.1:21038003-21362590 GCA_030323885.1 Branchipolynoe longqiensis | reverse complement strand
CTACCCCCTGCACCGCCGCGCCACAATCTTATCATCCGCACCGCTGTTTGTAGAAGAGAAATAAATGACATTTTGTCTTTTGAAAGCCGAGAACCATTGGCCCTTAAAGCCTCGCTCCCAAATCGGTGGCTACAATTGGGACGGGGGGCTGCTCTAATCCCTCTCAGTAAGCCCTCCGCTGATTGGGTTTTCCCTGAGGGGCCGACGCCCAATAGAAGGCGGGCGCTGAATGGTTGAGACAGTCGTGGCAGGAGAGTGGCGCCCCCTATGACAATCACCCGGCGCTGGTCACATGCATACTTCATAAACAGACAGCGGGGATGACAAAGTCTCGCCTGTAAAAGGCCCCGAGAGTCCTCTCGGGAGACCTGGCGGGTTAATAAGGATGTGGTGTGTCTGTCGAAACCAAGGTTTCCGGCCGTCGGTGTTTTTTTTTTACAAACGCCAAATATATTCGCTGACATAAAAAAAGGTCTTCCACTTCCAGTTCTACTTCCAGCGATTAAAGGTTAGTTTGCTAAAAAAAAATATATATATATATATATATATAAATATTGGCGACAATGAATAATGATTTAATCTACTCTGCTGATATGATCTTAGCTGTTGCTAGGACGTAAAACACCAACAAACAGGCAAACTCTGCTGAAAGTTTGTTTATTGTTATTTCACGTCCTAGCAACATCTTAGAGTTGGTGTAAGTCTTATGGTATAAGCTGTAACTTCGACTGTAAATTTACAGTGCGCGGTGGCCGAATCGGTAGAGCGCGTGACTCATGTGCGGGAGATTGGGAGTTGGGTTGTTGGTCGAGTCAAACCAATGACTTATAAAATTTGAAACTTGTCGCTTCCTAGCCTAGTGATCGGGATTAATAGGATAGGGTAACGGCTGGTTAGCCCATTGTCAGGATAATGTGACTGACTAGGATATTGGATCATGTTGCCGGCGATCTGATTTCCCAGTGGGGCAGCACTATAAAGTCGCATCTAGGTGCAATATTTCTCCTTCATCACTCTAGAACATATATCTACCTGTACATATATGTGATGTATAATGCATTATGCGGGTATAAATGCAAGGGTAACATGTACATCCTATATTTCCTTGTGCGCATTGGTGGAGCGCCCCACCTCCCAGATGTTGGGTAATGGCCGGGTGGGCGCCCCCTCGTGTCACACTCTGGAGGAAAACTGTACAGGTAGATATATATATATCACAAGGCAGTATCATGATATGACCTTAGATGTTGCCAGGATGTAAAACTCCAATAACCGACCAACCAAGCAACCATCGAGTAAATGTATTCTCAGATTAATAGTTTCTTCATAACATCCTTCCCACTGCCATAGCGAGGTCAGCCAGGTTAGCGTTGGTTTTTCCCCCGCTTTCTGTTCATGATGGTGATCCTCCATCAAGATGTATTGCTCAGGGGCCAAGGCTCAGGTACACCGTTGATACCCCAGTGTCATGTACCCCGGGGTGAGATAGTTCAACCCTCCTCCAGCAGTCCAGCCACCGCCAGAATCCACAGGAGGAACCATTCAACACCGGCAAGCTCCAGCCGCTTCCGTTCACTAAGCATATATATATTCATATATATATATATATTTACACATATATATCATATCTGTATATATACATATAGTTATATATATATATATATATATTATATCTATTTCTATCTAGGTATATAAATATGAAGAGTTCAGGCGCAAAACCATGTACATGCCAATCCAAAAATGGAGATAAACATTGGAATCAAACATTAAAAAGGTTTATTTTAGTATATTCCTAGTTTTTTGTTCATTGCTCCATAACCATGTGATCATATGAAAAGTGGAATTAGTGAGAATTAAAATTATTTTCACGTACAAATCTTTTATTTAAACTACATTTTTGGATTTGTGTTCACCTGGTTTTGCGCCTGAACTCTTCAATTTACATTCTAATTTTTTTGTTCATTGCTGCATAATCATTTCATCACAATCAAAGTGGTATTACTGAGAATTAAAATTACCTTCGGCTAAACATCTTTTATTATAATACAATTTTTAGATTGGTGTTTACGGGGTTTTGCTCCTGAAATCTTAATATATTTACACACATGTTACATATGCATACGTGTAGAAACATCAATATATCTGAGCCTGTCTCAAAAGGTGCTAACTCTTAGTTTTTTTGTCCATTGTAACGATTGACACAAAACAGCACAGAAACGGTTACACTGAAAACACAAGGACATAAATTTGCTGCAAATCAGTTTGTATTCTATTGGGATTATGAAACACCAGGTAAACAACAAATCAGTTTATCCTGAGCAAATGCATAAGTAGATAGTATGTTGATCGTTACAATGGACAAAGTTTTGTCCCATATTGCTTAGCACCTTTTGAGACAGTCTCATTATACATACGTATACATACACTCACATAGATGCATATCATGCTAACCCCGGAAAGGCAGCAACTGTGGGATAGAAAGCCTGCTCTAGGTGCAACATTTCCAGCTTTCATCACTCCACGACACATACAGATGTGCTTACATATATCTTACATATGTGCTTACATATATCTGCATATATATACCTATACATATATTTTATATATACGAGTCAGGATCACGAAAAGAGGCCAATTGGGGAAAGTTGTCGGTGTCAAGAATTGGATGTCGGCTTCGAACAGTATAATTATAGTTTAGCATTATCCTGAATGCAAAGGAAGAGAAAATACAACAACCTTATTTGTTTCTAGGATAATTTAATAAAAAAACAAAGAAATGTACTCCACTTTAAGAATTGCGACGCCGACATCTGTTAAAGTTGTCGGCGTCGAGCATTGGATGTCGGCGTTGAATGGCATAATTATAGCATTGACAGAGGTGTTGCAATGTACTTAAATTTAGCCTGAATGTAAAGGTAGAGAAAATACACCAACCTTATTTGTTTCTAGGATAAATGCACTACACTTTAAGAATTGTGACGCCGACATCTTAAATAAATCACCAATTGGCCCATTTTCGTGAGGCTGACTCAAATATATTGTATCTGGATATTTTGAACTAAGACCTAAAATCACCATCTCCCGACGATGCGCTGCTGTACTGCATGAATCACAGTAAATGTACTGAAGTGCTGTTAGTTATAGCATTAACTCATACAGTAGCACAGTATCATTTTCTCCTCTGGGTATCAGACCAGGTGTTGATGCATCAATCAGGATCACACGTGACCCCCTAGGTTCCTCCGTGGTCTTTCTGAATCACACCCTGCGCCCCCCCCCCCCACACACACACATACACACATGCACACTTTCGCACACATACACACCTTCACACACATGCACACTTTCGCACACATACACACCTTCACACACATGCACACCTTCGCACACATGCACACCTTCACACACATGCACACCTTTGCACACATGCACACCTTCGCACGCAAGCACACCTTCGCACACATGCACACCTTCGCACACATGCACACCTTCGCACACATGCACACCTTCACACACATGCACACCTTCACACACATGCACACCTTCACACACATGCACACCTTCATACACATGCACACGTTTGCACACATACACACCTTCACACACATGCACACCTTTGCACACCTTCGCACACATGCACACCTTCACACACATGCACACCTTCGCACACATACACACCTTCACACACATGCACACCTTTGCACCCATGTACACCTTTCGCACACATGCACACCTTTGCACCCATGTACACCTTTCGCACACATGCACACCTTTGCACCCATGTACACCTTTCGCACACATACACACCTTCACACACATGCACACCTTCATACACATGCACACCTTCATACACATGCACACTTTCACACACATACACACTTTCGCACACATACACACCTTCACACACATGCACACCTTCACACACCTTCACACATTCAAACACATGCACACCTTCACACACATACACACCTTCTCACACATGCACATCTCATCCTGGTACCTGCCCTACACCAGCTAGCCCTCCTCTACTGCCCCAACATTCACATCATTCAGATTAGCCCCTGTTCAGGGAACTTCCAATTCCCCCTTGGCTGGATCCCTTTACATCTCATGTAAAGTTACCCATGCCCCCCCCCCCCGCCTCCCCATACCCCCTCCTCCCCCTCCCTCCTGCTCCCCGCCCCTCACCCAGTGCTCCCCTCCCCCTCCCCCACTCCCCTCACCCCTCACCCTCCTCCCCTTACTGCCCTCCAGGCTCCCTCGCTCTTCCCTGAGGAATCCCCCTCACCCACACCTCGCTTTCTTCTAACCCGTCCTCCTAACCTGTCCTATCAATACCCTCTCCATCCTGTCTATCCCCACAACCCCCACACCCCCTTCACCCTCTCCCCCCTCCTCCTCGTACTCTACCTCCCAAACCCGCCTCTTGTCGATGCCCTGGAGAGATTTAGAGTCGGCTTGATCAGCTCCAGGTGAGGCTCCTGAGTGGCCGGTCCGCCCTGGAGGCTAGATCTGCGGATTGATTTCCTGGAGGAGTAGAGGGCGGATGGGGTGGGTAGTGTGGAGCGTCAGCCCTTCCATTCTACTGCTGGGTCAGGGTCCTTTCCTGTACAGATACACCTCCCACCACCACCACTACTACCACCACACACTCAGGGAAGCCTGCTGTACTTGCTTACTGAGGCCCTGTTATCATGTTGAATATTATTCCTCTTTCAATTGAATGTAGGATGAAATTAAAGGAGAAATTGAAGATCGAACTATAGGAATATACTAGAGGATGAAATTTAATGGAGAAATTCAAAGCGAAATTGAAAATCTAACTGAATGTAGGAATAGAGGATGAAAGTTAAAGAAGAAATTGAAAGAGAAATTGAAGATCAAACTGAATGTAGGTATAGCCTAGAGGATGAAATTAATGGAGAAATTGAAGGAGGAATTGAAAAGCACACCGAATCTCTCCCCTGGTGCATATATCATTTCCCATTGAAGGAACAATTAAAGAAAAGCAAAGTGAATGGCTCTCCTTGTGCCTAATATCATTTCCCATTAAACAAGGAATTGAAGAACAAACTGAATGGCTCTCCTTGTGCATATATCATTTCCCATTGAAGGAACAATTAAAGAAAAGCAAAGTGAATGGCTCTCCTTGTGCATAATATCATTTCCCATTAAAGGAGGAATTGAAGAACAAACTGAATGGCTCTCCTTGTGCATATATCATTTCCCATTGAAGGAACAATTAAAGATCAAACAAAGTGAATGGCTCTCCTTGTGCATAATATCATTTCCCATTAAACGAGGAATTGAAGAACAAACTGAATGGCTCTCCTTGTGCATATATCATTTCCCATTGAAGGAACAATTAAAGAACAAACAAAGTGAATGGCTCTCCTTGTGCATAAAATATCATTTCCCATTAAACGAGGAATTGAAGAACAAACTGAATGGCTCTCCTTGTGCATATATCATTTCCCATTGAAGGAACAATTAAAGAACAAACAAAGTGAATGGCTCTCCTTGTGCATAATATCATTTCCCATTAAACGAGGAATTGAAGAACAAACCGAATGGCTCTCCTTGTGCATATATCATTTCCCATTGAAGGAACAATGAAAGAACAAACAAAGTGAATGCCTCTCCTTGTGCATAGATCATTTCCCATTGAAGGAACAATTAAAGAACAAACAAACTGAAAGGCTCTCCTTGTGCATACATCATTTCCTATTGAAGAACATCTCGCTGTGTATACATCATTTCCCATTGCCTGACACACGCTGCCTTAATGTGGGGTGATGTGTTGCTGGGGCTCTCTTCTCAAAGGGCGCAGTCAAAACAGATATGTGGCGTTTCTTCGCAGCAAAGCATTCTTGAGTCTATAAACAAAAGTGAAGTGCTGAACAGCATGGCATTCCTGGAGGTGAAACCGGCTGTTGCTCTTCTTGGTCTGATCTGGAAACAGGATCACCACTCAGGGTACAGGCTTCGCTGTGTCTCCCTGACCCCTTAGCCCCCCTCATCCACACCTGGAACCTCTCTCTCAAATGAGGTGGGGAAGGCTGGGTAGTTAGACAAAGGTGTCTTGATATTAGGGATGTGTGCACTGACGAAAGTAGGTAGCAGTTGGTTATATCCATGTTTGCAGTAATTAAGTGTACTCTCAACCTTCTATGAATGGTTATAGCTGAGTTAGCAGTAATAGAGCGTACTCTCGACCTTCTACTTATCGTTATTTCTGAGTTAGTGGTAAGAAAGCATACTCTCAACCTTCTAATTATGGTTATATCCGAGTTAGCGGTAATGAAGCATACTCTCAACCTTCTACTTATCGTTATATCTGAGTTAGCGGTAATAACGCACACTCTCAACCTTCTATTAATGGTTATATCTGAGTTAGCAGTAATAAAGCATACTCTCAACCTTCTAATTATGGTTAGATCTGAGTTAGTGGTAATGAAGCATACTCTGAACTCTCTAGTCATGGTTATATCCGAGTTAGCGGTAATGAAGCATACTCTCAACCTTCTAATTATGGTTATATCCGAGTTAGTGGTAATAAAGCATACTCTGAACTCTCTAGTCATGGTTATATCCGAGTTAGCGGTAATGAAGCATACTCTCAACCTTCTAATTATGGTTATATCCAAGTTAGTGGTAATAAAGCATACTCTCAACCTTCTAATTATGGTTATATCTGAGTTAGCGGTAGTAAAGCATACTGTGAACCTTCTATTTATGGTTATATCTGAGTTAGATGTACTAAAGCATACTATCATTTGTCTATTCATGGATATATAAAAAGCGTACGCTGTCAACCTTCTATCCATGTTCCCAACCTTCTATTTATGGATATATCTGAGGTAGTGGTAAAAACGTGTACTAGCAACCTTCTATTTATGGTTATATCCAAGTTAGCAATAATAAACCACACTCTCAACCTTCTATTTATGGTTATATCCGAGTTAGCAATAGTGAACCACACTCAACCTTCTATTTATGAGGGCGGTGGTGTGTGTGGGGGGAGGTAGGGCGTTGTATGGTGAAATATAATCACTGGGCAGTCTGGGAAACTTTAACCTTTGACAGTCGAGCAACTGCAGTGGTGCATCAGGCTTATGCATACTGCCAACATCTTGACATCATATCAGACTAGGTACCGACTTGTGCCAGTGGGTAGACACGGAAGCTTTATAGTGCTGCCCATTGGTACACCACGCTACTGGCACCATGACTCACTGTTCTGATAGCGAGGCAACCAATCCAAACCGTCCGGTATGTAAGTGGTAACACCAAGCATCCGTCAAGGTAGTGAGTGTCAAGTGTCAACATTTGAGTTGAGGCTCTATCCCACATATTACACCTTCCTGCAGTGGAGGCGGACGCTCTAACAACACGGCCATCGCGTGCTGAGACTGTGTGGGTTGGTTCGTGTCACTGAATTGGACCAGACTGAGTGGCTGAGCTGAGTTGAGCTTCCGTCTCATGTTTTGGTAGATCATGAGATTCGAACCCACAGGTTCACAGTTTCGAACCCTGTTCTAGTCAAACCAATGACTTAAAAATGTATACTACTCGCTTCCTAGCCTGTCGCTCGGCATTAATAGGAAGGGCAAGGACTGGTTGGCTAGGTGTCAGGATAATGTGACTGAGTGGGATATCAAACGGAGTGGGATATCAAGTCATGGTGCTGGTGGGCTGGTCTCCCATTATATTTATAAAGTCACCATGAGTGTGCACTGTCACAAGTTGGGACCCATTCTGATATGACCGTAGATGTTACCAGGACGTAAAACTCCCAACAACCGTCGAACATAATGCGGCCGGTGAATAGGGTGTGTGCAGGTGTGGACGGTTGGAGCGCGGTGAGGTGTGTGTGTGACGGGGTCTCAGGTCAGCTTGAGGCAGGTGTCGGTGGGGGGGGGGGGAGGGGGGGCTTAGTCTACACGCTGAGTGTCTCAACACTCACAACCCCAGCAGCCTGCAGCAGGATAGACTACCTCCCACCTCCCTCTTCCCCCTCCCCCTTCCCCCTCCCCCTTCCCCCTTCACCCCAGAGACACACAGACGACATAAAAAGCTTGACCATATCAAAGTATGATGATTGATGTCTTCCCCACTCCACCATCAACCACCACCACCACCACCCTCCCACCACCCCACTCTCTGCCACCCTCTCCCCCGCCACCCAGATATCTCCAGTAGCCACAACCACATCCCCTGATCACCCCTCCCCCACACACACCCGTACACACACGCACGCACACACACGCACGCACACACGCACGCACGCACGCACCAAATCCTCAGAAACAGCGCATCGTGGAGTCCTGTGATTGGCCACCAGACACCTCATTTACATATAGGATCCAGGCCAGCGGTGCGCTGATTGGTCGTGACCTCTGACATTCTCCGTGACCTTCATCTGACCTCGCGGTGACCTTGAGGGCGGGTAGACTGACCCCCCTGGGGTCATTACAGTGTCCAGTGGAGCAGGCACTTCCTGTGCCTGTCAATGTGAGGAGTGGGCTGCTGTCGGTGGGGGCCGGGCGAGTTATGGGTGTAGGGCAGGGGTTGTAGTGGAGAGGCATTGGGGGAGTGAGTGACAGTTCTCCATAACCTTCTCCAGGTGTGGACTTACAATGTAGCACAAAGAACTCTGGGGCACTGGAGGAGTTGGGGAGGAGAGGAGGAGAGTCGGTCTGGCAACCTTGCGATATCACCACGATGCCCGGCTGGATTAACCCGTCATCCTTTTCACCTTTTTTTTTCTGGTTGTGAAATATAGAATGAATTGTACTTGCACTGTGCAGTAAGGATTTGGAATAGTTCCTCCCTGGCCCAAACAAGGCGCGGTCTTTCATCATCTTCCAAGCAGTCTGCTAACAACTGATCAAGGCATTATGTAGTGTAGTATTATATATATATCTCCCCGTCTCTCCCTCTTTCTTCCCCCCTCTCTCCTCTTGTTCTCCGCCTCTCCTCTGTTTCTCCCCCCTCTCTCTCTTTCTCTTTCTCTCCTCTTTTTCTCCCTCTCTCTCTTCGCTTTCGCCATCTCTTCTCTTCCCCTCTCTCCCTATCCAAATAAAGCAGTGGTCGATCTGTGGAGGGGTGGGTACAGAGAGGTTTAATATATAATATATATATATATATATATATATATATATATATATATATATATATACACCTCCATACAGACCCCTCCACAGATCGACCACTCCCCTATATCGATCGCTTTATTTGGTTCCCAACAACAATACCATTGTAACTATATTCTAACTACTTAAATCGACCACCTCCCTAAATCGACCACGCTAAGTCGGTCCTAAGTGCGGTCGATTTAGAGAGGTTTTACACTATATATATCATATATCATCTACATAAAATATGTAATAGGTGTTATACGTGTAATATATGGCATACATGTAAATTGTAATACATATAATAGATGTAATCATGCAATACACGCCATACATATAAGATCTAATATATATATATATATATATATATATATATATATATAATCATATATAATGAAGATGACCCACTTTGTGACCTCCGGTCTATAGCACGAAGCAAAATACCAAACCTCACACTTCTGTGAAGCCATTTCTGACTGTCTCTTGCTCTGACTGTCTCACATTCTGTGACTATAGCCCGTTGTGATTGCTTCGTGCTCTGACTGTCTCACATTCTGTGACTATAGCCCGTTGTGATTGCTTCATGCTCTGACTGTCTCACATTCTATGACTATAGCCCGTTGTGATTACTTCATGCTCTGACTGTCTCACATTCTGTGACTATAGCCCATTGTGATTGCTTCGTGCTCTGACTGTCTCACATTCTGTGACTATAGCCCGTTGTGACTTCTTCGTGATTCAGCAGGGGAGTAGAAACTAACAATTACCAACCTCCACGGGGGATGTGGCAGTTTCAGACATTGCCGCTGTGGGCGCTACCAGTCGGGCTGCTAAACCCACTCACACGCCTGCTTCTTGCCCTGACAAAAATGTCGTCTGCCGCCAATGAAATCCACTAAAAGTCGTCTGTTTGCAGTCAGAGTTGCCTGGGTGCTGAATGTCGTATTCTGTGAAGTTGGTGCCATACAAACTAGTGGCGCAGATCAGTAGAAAAGTGCCAACAGACAGCAGAACACCTGCTGATGGTGTAATGGTTAGCCCGGGCCTGTGATAAGTCTACACCCTGAATGTCTGTGTGCGATGAGGGCCCTTTGAGGTGGGCTATTAGGCGCGCTTAGAATGTAGCTGGTATTCGGCGTGAGACAGGCAGGAGTGGACTTATATTACTATATTTGCATCACGCCATTTTCCTGGCATGAGTAACTTATTGTTTGATATTCCACACTGTGCCTTTGTAATAGATATTATAATCGTTCATCTACAAATAAACATAACAGCAAATTGTCAAACTCAAATTGATTTCGACATTTAATAACCCTTTGTGCGAGACAGCAAGCGGCGCGACATCGCTTCTATTTACTACAAGTACAACGACGCCCTGGCGTCATCATTTATTGACGACAGGCTCCCTGTGTATTAAAAGGGTGTTGGATTGTAATGGCCCGTCCGTGGCCCGACACACTGGGGGAGTCTATAAGATACTGCCTGCCTATAACGGATGAATAAACAATGAACAGCCATTACCGAGCAGCTCGGAGCAGCTCGGAGCAGCTACACCATCACAACAAAGTGGCCCCTTCTCTTTTTACCTTTTGCACCGGGCAGTGCTAGGGGGTGGCTGCAGGGGCATGTGTACAGTGTACGGTGTACTGGAAGCAGTGAGTGTAGACGAAGGTGCAGCTTCTGTGATCTTTCTCCTGCTCTCATTCTTCTCCCCATTTCTCGCTCTTTCCCTCTTTATTCCCCTCTCTCCCTGCTCTCGTTCTCCCTCTCTCTACGCTCGTTCTCCCTCTCCCTCCTCTTGATCTCCCTCTCCCTCCTCTTGGTCTCCCTCTCCCTCCTCTTGGTCTACCTCTCTCCTCTCGTTCTCCCTCTCTCTCCTCTCTCCCTCTCTTTCTCTCCTCTTTTTCTTCCCTTCTCTCTTCTCTTTCTCTATCTCTACTCTTCCTCTCTCTCCCCATCCTTCTCATTATCTCTCCCTGTCTCTTACTCTCCTCTCCCTCTCCTGTTTCTCCATCTCTTCTCTCTCCCTATCCTTCTCATTCTCTCTCTCCTTCTCTCATCCTCTTCTCTCTCGCTTCATATTGGCTGGAGATGCAATGAGTGTGCATCTTACCCGATCTCTCTCATTCTCTCTCCATATTGGACAGAGGAGCAGTGAGTGTAGACGGGTGTGCGGTTCATCGTCGCTCCCTATCTCCATATCTCCCTAGCTCCATATCTCCATATCTCCCTATCTCCATACCTCCCTCGTTCATGCATCCTGACAAACATAAGTACACATAAATACAATGTATCTCACATAGATAATGTGATATCTGCGTGAACAGACAGATATACTATATCATATAGTGTCTTGCTCTCTGTATTAATATATATATATATATATATATATATATATATATATATATATATATGATGTAATGTGATATATCAGACAGTAGGCTTATATATAAGAAGACTTACTGGTTAAATATCTCGGTGAAACCAGACTGGTAGAATAAATTCTACTCACACTTGTCGCCGAAAAATTACCTTTACTGCCGACATAGATTAAAATCGCCTTCAAGCAATTTTGAATTAAGCCATAATGAATTAGAGTCCAGCGTCTCCGTTGGGAATATAATAACTTTTCAAAAGTGACAACTATGAATATGTCATGGGGGTGATGAAAATGGGAAATACTGCACCTAGAGCGGGACTCGAACCCGCATCTCTTTGCATTCCGGGCCAGTGTGCTAACCATTACACCACCTAGGCTCCCTGATATCAAGACACTCCCCACGCCTACCTGTCTATGTGGTTACTTGCCTGAGAGGTCAGTGCAGACCACTACACTCGTCCCCCTGGAATTGTAAGTCTTGTAATGCTTACAATTACATACATACAGGCAATGCACTAACACATACATACACAGGGTAGGTTCAACAACCATACAGCGCAAAGCTTGTACAGGATCCTGATCACGGCAACCAGTGTCGTGGGGGTGATGAAAATGGGAAATATTGCGCCTAGAGCGGGACTCGAACCCACATCTCTTTGCATTCCGGGCCAGTGTGCTAACCATTACACCACCTAGGCTCCCTGATATCAAGACACTCCCCACGCCTACCTGTCTATGTGGTTACTTGCCTGAGAGGTCAGTGCAGACCACTACAAATATAATACTTGACATTCTCGGCGTCCCTTTCTTGTAACTAACTACGCGTTTGTGCCAAGTTGTGTATAGGTGTCGAGTGCTGGGAGCACATGAGGTGGAAGAGGGGAAGGGGAAGGCGGGGGGGGGGGGTCTTGCAGACCCATCGAAGTTCAAAATGGATTGAACAAAATGGGACAGGAGAGAAAGCAGACAGAGGCGGGCTGATGAGCAGGCCCAGGTCTGCTCCTAGCAGCTCACGAACCCGCAGCCCTGAGCTGCTCCGCCGGTCCCGCAGTCCCACAGTCCCCCGCCCCTCCCCTCCCCTCTCCACAGATTAAACCCTGGCCCCATGCATCCGCCCTAAGTGCTGTTGTAGGGTCCCGGCACGCCCCAAAACACACCAGTCCCTAATAGGGGTGACTGGCAAATAGAATAATCACACGGCAATGCGCCGAAAGCAAAGTGATTGTATGCCCGCCCCCCCCCCCCACCCACCCCCACATCCCCGCCTCCCAACTTGTCCTCCTTCATTAACATTTCGCTGGTGATTCTCACACAAAGATGGCGATGTAGATATCTCGCTTTGTTTTAAACTACAGTAAAACCTCTCTAAATCGACCGACCATGGGATTGCCTTTTAATGGTCCATTTAGGGAGGTGATCGGTTTAGGGAGGTTTAAACAAAATGTGTTACAATGGTATTGTATGGGTGATCATTTGGGACCCAAATAAAGCGATCGATTGATCGATCGATCGATATAGGGCGAGTCGTCGATCTGTGGAGGTGGTCGGTTAGAGAGGTTTTACTTTATCTTTAATTGATTCCCATTTAGAGATATTTGAATCAGCTTAATTGTTCTCCTTCAACTGATGCAATGTTAATTTAACAAAACCTAGCTGTGCATATTGGTGGTTGTCACTGTTTGTTTGTTTATTGTCGTCGGTGTGTTGTTTGTGAGACGGCGCTGCTGGTAGTGCTGGTTTGGTTTGTGAACCCGGGTCGGACAATACAGACCCCCATTACACCCTTGTGCCCGGCGTGGTCATTGTGACCTCCCGTGAGAGATGCCAGAGTGGGGAGCTGTCCACCCCACGACCCTTCAGCACTGGCCCCTGTGGGCGCGTTAAAATGATTTCTGCTTCTCGCCTCGCCCCACACGACAGCCCTGCATAGACTAGCTGCCGGCTTTAAATGGAGAGATCATTGTGCTCTGGGAATATCTATTTAAAAAGAAAAATCTTTCTCAAGTGCCCTACTCAGGCTTCAGTCCCCCTCTGAATGAAACAGTGGTTTAGATCCATAAGACAATGACCTGTCAGCTTTGTCTCCTGGTATATGTATGTATATGTATATATACATTTATATATATACATATATAATATATGTATAATGCATACTATATAGTGTCCGCTGTCAATATGGCCTTTTGTATCGACACGGAGGTAAGCAACTGCCAATCAATCAACCAATCCGACCATAGATGTTGCTAGGACGTAAAACAACGAACAATCAATCAATTCATAGAAAATTGCACTAATAAGTAAGAAGCGAAAACGGACAGATCTTTCCACCCGGGGAAAAATATTTTTGTTATTTATATATATGAAGCGTGTTTATATAAAGGCTTCTGTTATTACTATTATTAATGTGGCGTTCTCTGTGGCTGAGTGGTTAGAGTGTCTGACTTTTTTCTAGGTCAGACTCCTGATCTGAGGGTCGGCGGTTCAATTCCCCGTGCCCCCAGCTCTGCCAATTTGGATTTCCACCGCTGTGTATAACTTACAGCATCATCAAAGGCCGGTTGCTCTCATACCATGTCTATGTGGTGTGGGAGGTTAAAAATCCCTTGGGTCGGTAAAAGTGTAGGCTCGGGCTTTCTATCGACCAGCAGTGGAATGAGGAAGACCAGTCATCTATGACTGAAATTTCCCCTGCTTAAAGAACCAATGGACAAACAAACAAACAAAAAAAAAAAAAAAAAAGTTGGCATTCACAACGAAAGTGGGACTTTGACTTCTGGTCATTTTCTCGCAATTCTCTGGGAGTAAGTGCTAAACCTACCAAAATGTATGTATGTATGTATGTATGTATGTATGTATGTATGTATGTATGTATGTATGTATGTATGTATGTATGTATGTATGTATGTATGTACGTATGTACGTATGTACGTATGTACGTATGTACGTATGTACGTATGTACGTATGTACGTATGTACGTATGTACGTATCTACGTAAAAAATGGGTTGAACATAAATAAATATCTTGCATATAAATATATTTACCGGAAATCAAAGTTCCACTTTCGTTCTGAAAGCCAACTTTTATAATTGATAATAATGATAGTAATGGTAATAATGATAATAATATAATAAAGAAACCTTTATATATAAACAAGCTTCATCTATATATATAATAATTTTTGTTTAAAATGAATATAGATTTAGTTCTGGAGCAAACAATACTGTAGGATATTGGCGATGGACTTGGTCCCAAGCTGCTCAGTGTGAGTAGCTCAGTGAGCAGCTCTGCGCCTACTTCCGGTGACGGGTGCTGGAGGCGGCTGGGGGCGGGCGTTGAGTGGGGGCGGAACCCGGGGCACAGATGAGCCTCGTTCTGGCGCGCCGGTATTGACACAGCGGGCCCCCAACAAATAGGGGTTATGCCATCGAGGCGCCTGTGATAATGTGGCGCGCCCTATTGTGTGGGCGTTACTCAAGCACACGCACACACACACGCACACGCACACGCGCACGTACACCCAGCTGGGGCTCACAGGCGGCAGGCGACGAACTCACAAATAAATCTCACACACACACAAATATATCTCACATATGCAAAGAAATTGTATCCACCCACCCAACACGCAGGCGTATACGCACAAATAAATCGAACACACACAATCAGAACACTCACAATCAGAAAAAGAAATCTCAGTGCATTTCTTTGGAATGTAATCGCCGTCAAAATACTATGCTGTGGGGTGTCATATATATATATATATATATATATATATATATATATATATATATATATATATATATGTAGTTTTGAAAGTGAGCAGAGTGACAGTTAGCTCATGGTGTAGAGGAGGCGGGGTGAGAGAATGCCCGCCACAGTGAGAATATATATATATATATATATATATATATATATATATATATATATACATAAGGGAAAATGCCCTGATTTTTCAACAGTGAAAAAATATATGATCCATTAATCTATATTTATGTTATAAATATATATATACACGAACGAACCCGGTTTGCGAGTGAGGTTGGTGCGTCCGGTAGGGACGGAAAGCCGGTCATCGGAGTGTAGGAAACAGTACATAGAATGATAGAATTAGGATAATAATAATAATAATATATAACCAAATAATTCCCTTCCGCGCTTTTATAATCATACTCGCATAATTCGGTATGCATCACATATATAATTCATGTAATTCGGTGTAGCTGTGTAAAAGTTGGTGAATTGTAATGTTGGTGTTAAAATGAGTGAAAGGGTAGAACACGAGCCGCCCACAAGCACCACCTGCGACAAGAGGTGGCAATGGAGGTGAGGGGGTTGGGGAGGGAGGGTGAGCGGGAGGTGGGGGCAGCAGGGTCGGATCAACAGGCCCTGGAGGAGGGTATTAAGTGGGAGCAGCAGCCCCAACCTAGCTATAATTGGAATGTTCTCAAAGTGTGCGCCTTGTCTACCCAAGCCACACACACACCAAAAGCATAGTGAGCACGGTATGTAGCGAGCAATTCTTCTTTATATGACCAGACCATTAACCCTGACTTCCCACAACAGCCGAGCATATCGGTCGGGTGGGAGATGGGGGTGGGGTGGGGGAGGTTGCATTGAATGTGGATGTCAGTACAGACGCTATTGGTTTAAGGTGTAAACTCAGCGGGCAACAATATTGGTGTGGCGACTGGCACTAGTGACAGCTTTGTCTAATTGGGAGAATATTGGAAATAAAGGCAATTAGGGCTTTCAGCTGTGCACAGATTGAGGCGGGTATTGGGCTGTGGGTTTGAATTGGGGGCGGGGGGGGGGCGGGCGGGGCGGAGTTCCTTTGAGGTGTCCTATCTGGGTGACGTTATTAGTCTCATATCCTTTTGAGGTGGTATTTCGCAGATGCCTAGTCTTTATTTCCTGCGTGCGCCGTGTGGAGATTGTGTGTGCACTGCAAAGAAATGGTCATTGTTTTTGTTAGCGCGGACACCTTTATTGCAATTTCGGCAGCGGTGAAGGTGGTGATGGTGTGGTGGTGGTGGTGGTGGTGGTGTAGTGGTGTAGTGGTGGTATGACAGTGGTCGTGGTGATGATGGTGTGGTGTGACGGTGGTGGTGTTACAGGGATGTAGTGGTCTGACGGTGGTGGTGGTCTGACCGCAGTGGTGGTGTGACAGTCGTGATGGTGTGGTGGTGGTGGTGGTGGTGGCGTTGTGGTGCTATGTGGGGATGGTGTGACAGTGAGTGAATGTTACAGCGCCATAGTGGTGGTGGCGCTGGTGGTATGTTCTCATAGTGGTGACTGTGAGGGGGTGACAGTTGTGGTGGTGCGCAGGTAGTGTGATGGTGCGCAGGTAGTGTGATGGTGCGCAGGTAGTGTGATGGTGCGCAGGTAGTGTAGTGTGATGGTGAGGTTTGTCTGGCGGTGGTGTAGTGCTGCGGCAGTGGTAGTGGTGATGCTGTAGTGGTGTGAATGTGTGGGTGGTGTGACGATGGTGTATTAGTGTGACAGTGGTAGTGGTGATGCCATAGTGGTGTGACTGTGAGGGTGGTGTGATGATGGAAGCGGTGGTGTGGTGGTAGTGCTGTGATGATATGGATGATGTGACAGTGGGGGATTGTGTGACAGTGCGGGGAGGGGTGACAGTAGTGTAGTAGTGTGGCAGTGGTAGTGATGATGCCATACTGGTGTGACTGTGCGGGTGGTGTGACGACGGTAGTGACGGTGTGGTAGTGGGGTGATGGTACGGATGGTGTGACAGTGGGTGTGTGACAGTGTCCTGACTGCGGGTGGTGTGACGGTGGTAGTGGGGTGATGGTACGGATGGTGTGACAGTGGGTGTGTGACAGTGTCATGACTGCGGGTGGTGTGACGGTGGTAGTGGTGGTGTGGTAGTGGGGTGATGGTACGGATGGTGTGACAGTGGGTGTGTGACAGTGTCCTGACTGCGGGTGGTGTGACGGTGGTAGTGGTGGTGTGATGGTACAGATGGTGTGACAGTAGGGGTGGTGTGACAGTGGTGTAATGGCAGTACTGGTGGTGGCGCTGGTGGTGGGGCGACCGGAAGTGGATGACGGAGGAGGGTGTGTGGAGAAGAGGATGTAGCCAGTATGTGGAGGCTGCGCTCGACAAGATGTCGGCGCTGGAACTTGGAAGGAGTTACAAGAGGGAGGTGGAGGTGGAGGAGGGGAACCTACCTATGAGCAGAGTGGGCTTTCTCTTCTCTTTGTGGCGAAATGAGAGCCCGCAGGAAGGACGGCCATATTAAAAGTGGAGGACGGCTTTTGTTGCCTGCCGCCGGGGGGCGCCCCTAGCGGACGGCGCCGCGAGCACCGCGCCCCGCCGACTCACCGGAAATGGCGCCCGAGATCACACGTTGCAGATGAGAGTGTGATATGAATGTTGCCAGATCCCGTTGCGCCTGCGACATTGTCACATCGCCCCACTCCCCTCCCCTACTCCCCTCCCCTCCCCTCCCCTACTCCGCTCCCTTACTCCCCGCCCATACTCCCCTCTCCTACTCCCCCCCCCTACTCCCCTCCCTTACTCCCCGCCCATACTCCCCTCTCATACTCCCTCCCCCTTACTCCCCGCCCATACTCCCCTCTCCTACTCCCCCCCCTACTCCCCTCCCTTACTCCCCGCCCATACTCCCCTCTCCTACTCCCCCCCCCTACTCCCCTCCCTTACTCCCCGCCCATACTCCCCTCTCCTATTCCCCCCCTACTCCCCCCTACTCCCCGCCCATACTCCCCTCCACTACTCCCTACTCCCCTCCACTACTCCTCGCCACCACTCCCCGCACGGGCGCATTTTAGGGAGCGGGCGAGCCAGTAGAGGTGTGTTTGGGGGGGGGGAGGGGAGTGGGGAGAAGGGGACGCCGGAAGCCAAGTCAGCAGTCGGTGCCCTCCTGCGGGTGTAGCAGCGGAACCGGAAGTAGCCGACGATACCACCTTGGCCTTTGCTCGGTAACATTTGATCCGCAGCGTGTGACGAGTCAACTCAGTGGCGCCGCCATAAAAGCCGCCGTGACCGCCCACCAGGGGGCACCCCCCCCCCTACCTTAACCACCACCACCACCTCCCTCCTCGGTCCATAGCCTTAGACACCGTCGGTCGGCCACCTCTCGCGGACGGAAGTCGGATCGAAGGTCGCCGAAGGTCGCGCCCCGCGCTTACAAAAGCCATCGGCGGGCGGTTGGCGGTTGGCGGGGGCGGCTGATATCCCCACGGCTGCTCCCCCCCCCCCCCCACCTCTCAAACGTCACCCAACAGACAAAGCATCTATGCGCCGATATTGAGGCTAATGTGAAGGGCGGGCGCTTTGATCCGAGGGGTGTGACGGCCCGCCGGGTACCTGCCCGTATTCATATATGTACACGGAGGGCCGCGTCCCGTCCGCCGGGACCCAGCCGGGACCAGGCCGCGCCCTTTGTTCTAATGAATGGTCGCTTACTTAATGTACATTGTGAGGCTCCGACCCATTACCCCCCCCCCCCCCGACTGCCGGCCGAGGGGGCGTATCGGCGGGCGGTGCGGGAGGCCGGGCGGGCCAGTCCACCGCGGCGGGGGCCATCGAGCAGTGGACGGGGACAGGGGGCGGGGGGGTGGGGGTGAGTGAGGTTGGGAGGACAGGGATTAAGGGGGTGCCGGGGGAAGGAGCGGATATCGTCAAAACTTGTTATTCGTGACCCGACATTTACATTAGGCGCGCGATGCAAAGCGACGAACTCAATATGGCGACGGATGGAAGCGCGGCGTGGAAGAGGAGGAGGTGATGGAGGTGTGGTAAGGGGTGATGGAGGTGGAGGAGGAGGTGTGGTAGGGGGTGATGGAGGTGGAGGAGGAGGTGTGGTAGGGCGTGATGGAGGTGGAGGAGGAGGAGGTGCTGGAGGTGTGGTAGGGTGTGGTGGAGGTGGAGGAGGGGGTGATGGAAGTGTGGAAGGGGGTGATGGAGGTGTGGAAGGGGTGGTGGTGATAAGGCGAGGAAGGGGGTGATGTAAGTGTGGAAGGGGTGATGGAGGTGTGGAAGGGGGTGATGGAAGTGGAGGAGGGGGTGATGGAGGTGGAGGAGGAGGAGGGGGTGATGGAGGTGTGGAGGCGGGTGATGGAGGTGTGGAGGCGGGTGATGGAGGTGGAGGAGGTGGTGATGGAGGTGTGGAAGGGGGTGAGGCGGGTGATGGAGGTGGAGTAGGAGGAGGGGGTGTTGGAGGTATGGAAGAGGGTGATGAAGGTGGAGGAGATGGAGGAGGAGGGGATGATGGAGGTGTGGAAGGGTGGTCGTGGTAAGGAGGGGGTGTTGGAGGTGTGGAAGCGGGTGATGAAGGTGGAGGAGATGGAGGAGGAGGGGATGATAGAGGTGTGGAGGGGTGGTCGTGGTAAGAAGGGGGTGTTGGAGGTGTGGAAGCGGGTGATGAAGGTGGAGGAGATGGAGGAGGAGGGGATGATAGAGGTGTGGAAGGGTGGTCGTGGTAAGGAGGGGGTGTTGGACGTGTGGAAGCAGGTGATGAAGGTGGAGGAGATGGAGGAGGAGGGGATGATGGAGGTGTGGAAGGGTGGTCGTGGTAAGGATGGGGTGATGGAGGTGTGGAAGCGGGTGATGAAGGTGGAGGAGATGGAGGAGGAGGGGATGATAGAGGTGTGGAAGGGTGGTCGTGGTAAGGAGGGGGTGTTGGACGTGTGGAAGCGGGTGATGAAGGTGGAGGAGATGGAGGAGGAGGGGATGATGGAGGTGTGGAGGGGTGGTCGTGGTAAGGAGGGTGTGTTGGAGGTGTGGAAGCGGGTGATGAAGGTGGAGGAGATGGAGGAGGAGGGGATGATGGAGGTGTGGAGGGGTGGTCGTGGTAAGGAGGGTGTGTTGGAGGTGTGGAAGCGGGTGATGAAGGTGGAGGAGATGGAGGAGGAGGGGATGATGGAGGTGTGGAAGGGTGGTCGTGGTAAGGAGGGTGTGTTGGAGGTGTGGAAGCGGGTGATGAAGGTGGAGGAGATGGAGGAGGAGGGGATGATGGAGGTGTGGAAGGGTGGTCGTGGTAAGGAGCGGGTGTTGGAGGTGTGGAAGCGGGTGATGAAGGTGGTGGAGATGGAGGAGGAGGGGATGATGGAGGTGTGGAAGGGTGGTCGTGGTAAGGAGGGGGTGTTGGACGTGTGGAAGCGGGTGATGAAGGTGGAGGAGATGGAGGAGGAGGGGATGATGGAGGTGTGGAGGGGTGGTCGTGGTAAGGAGGGTGTGTTGGAGGTGTGGAAGCGGGTGATGAAGGTGGAGGAGATGGAGGAGGAGGGGATGATGGAGGTGTGGAAGGGTGGTCGTGGTAAGGAGGGTGTGTTGGAGGTGTGGAAGCGGGTGATGAAGGTGGAGGAGATGGAGGGGGAGGGGATGATGGAGGTGTGGAAGGGTGGTCGTGGTAAGGAGCGGGTGTTGGAGGTGTGGAAGCGGGTGATGAAGGTGGAGGAGATGGAGGAGGAGGGGATGATGGAGGTGTGGAAGGGTGGTCGTGGTAAGGAGCGGGTGTTGGAGGTGTGGAAGCGGGTGATGAAGGTGGAGGAGATGGAGGAGGAGGGGATGATGGAGGTGTGGAAGGGTGGTCGTGGTAAGGAGGGTGTGTTGGAGGTGTGGAAGCGGGTGATGAAGGTGGAGGAGATGGAGGAGGAGGGGATGATGGAGGTGTGGAGGGGTGGTCGTGGTAAGGAGGGTGTGTTGGAGGTGTGGAAGCGGGTGATGAAGGTGGAGGAGATGGAGGAGGAGGGGATGATGGAGGTGTGGAAGGGTGGTCGTGGTAAGGAGCGGGTGTTGGAGGTGTGGAAGCGGGTGATGAAGGTGGAGGAGATGGAGGAGGAGGGGATGATGGAGGTGTGGAAGGGTGGTCGTGGTAAGGAGCGGGTGTTGGAGGTGTGGAAGCGGGTGATGAAGGTGGAGGAGATGGAGGAGGAGGGGATGATGGAGGTGTGGAGGGGTGGTCGTGGTAAGGAGGGTGTGTTGGAGGTGTGGAAGCGGGTGATGAAGGTGGAGGAGATGGAGGAGGAGGGGATGATAGAGGTGTGGAAGGGTGGTCGTGGTAAGGAGCGGTGTGTTGGAGGTGTGGAAGCGGGTGATGAAGGTGGTGGAGATGGAGGAGGAGGGGATGATGGAGGTGTGGAAGGGTGGTCGTGGTAAGGAGCGGGTGTTGGAGGTGTGGAAGCGGGTGATGAAGGTGGTGGAGATGGAGGAGGAGGGGATGATGGAGGTGTGGAGGGGTGGTCGTGGTAAGGAGGGTGTGTTGGAGGTGTGGAAGCGGGTGATGAAGGTGGAGGAGATGGAGGAGGAGGGGATGATGGAGGTGTGGAGGGGTGGTCGTGGTAAGGATGGGGTGATGGAGGTGTGGAAGCGGGTGATGAAGGTGGTGGAGATGGAGGAGGAGGGGATGATGGAGGTGTGGAAGGGTGGTCGTGGTAAGTAGGGTGTGTTGGAGGTGTGGAAGCGGGTGATGAAGGTGGAGGAGATGGAGGAGGAGGGGATGATGGAGGTGTGGAGGGTGGTCGTGGTAAGGAGGGTGTGTTGGAGGTGTGGAAGCGGGTGATGAAGGTGGTGGAGATGGAGGAGGAGGGGATGATGGAGGTGTGGAGGGGTGGTCGTGGTAAGGAGGGGGTGTTGGAGGTGTGGAAGCGGGTGATGAAGGTGGTGGAGATGGAGGAGGAGGGGATGATGGAGGTGTGGAAGGGTGGTCGTGGTAAGGAGGGGTGTTGGAGGTGTGGAAGCGGGTGATGAAGGTGGAGGAGATGGAGGAGGAGGGGATGATGGAGGTGTGGAGGGGTGGTCGTGGTAAGGAGGGTGTGTTGGAGGTGTGGAAGCGGGTGATGAAGGTGGAGGAGATGGAGGAGGAGGGGATGATGGAGGTGTGGAGGGGTGGTCGTGGTAAGGAGGGTGTGTTGGAGGTGTGGAAGCGGGTGATGAAGGTGGAGGAGATGGAGGAGGAGGGGATGATGGAGGTGTGGAGGGTGGTCGTGGTAAGGAGCGGGTGATGGAGGTGTGGAAGCGGGTGATGAAGGTGGAGGAGATGGAGGAGGAGGGGATGATGGAGGTGTGGAAGGGTGGTCGTGGTAAGGAGGGGGTGATGGAGGTGTGGAAGGGTGGTCGTGGTAAGGAGGGATGATGGAGGTGTGGAAGGGTGGTCGTGGTAAGGAGGGGTGTTGGAGGTGTGGAAGCGGGTGATGAAGGTGGAGGAGATGGAGGAGGAGGGGATGATGGAGGTGTGGAAGGGTGGTCGTGGTAAGGAGGGGGTGATGGAGGTGTGGAAGGGTGGTCGTGGTAAGGATGGGATGATGGAGGTGTGGAAGGGTGGTCGTGGTAAGGAGGGTGTGTTGGAGGTGTGGAAGCGGGTGATGAAGGTGGAGGAGATGGAGGAGGAGGGGATGATGGAGGTGTGGAGGGGTGGTCGTGGTAAGGAGGGTGTGTTGGAGGTGTGGAAGCGGGTGATGAAGGTGGAGGAGATGGAGGAGGAGGGGATGATGGAGGTGTGGAGGGGTGGTCGTGGTAAGGAGGGGGTGTTGGAGGTGTGGAAGCGGGTGATGAAGGTGGTGGAGATGGAGGAGGAGGGGATGAAGGAGGTGTGGAGGGGTGGTCGTGGTAAGGAGCGGGTGTTGGAGGTGTGGAAGCGGGTGATGAAGGTGGAGGAGATGGAGGGGGAGGGGATGATGGAGGTGTGGAAGGGTGGTCGTGGTAAGGAGCGGGTGTTGGAGGTGTGGAAGCGGGTGATGAAGGTGGTGGAGATGGAGGAGGAGGGGATGATGGAGGTGTGGCGGGGTGGTCGTGGTAAGGGAGGCTCGCGGATCCTGAACTCTAATGTCCGGATCAATGCTTGAGAGCAGGGCTGTGGCAAGGAGATGGTTGCGACTCGTGGCGGAGTGATGGGGGAGGCGGGGCCGGGCGGGATGAGGCTGGGAGCCGGCAGTTGGGAGTTAGAGACCGATGCTGATCGGCATGTCTTACCTCCTCCTAACCGCCCCCCCCCACACACACACATATACACATACACACACATATAGACACATATAGACACACATACACACATATATACACATACATATACACACACAGACATATACACACACATACACACATACACACATATACACACATACACACACATATAGACACATACACACATATATACACACATATACACACATATACACACATACACACATATACACACATATAGACACACACATACACACACATACACAAATACACATGTACACACACATAAACACACATACACACATATACACACACATGCACACACATAAACACACATACACAGAAATACACAGAAATACACAGAAATACACACACATGCACACATACACACGTCTTTCCACCCGTCTGTCCTTAACCCTCTTCAACGTGCCTTCACATATTGTGAAAGTCAAAACGGATTCACAGCTGCAGTTAATTGTGGGAAGCTAATAAATTAAATCAAAAGAAACATACACAGCATTGCGATCCAAGTTATTTTATTATTTTTATTTAACCCTATTTTTACACCGCCCTGGTGGAAAGGTGTAGAACTGCAAAGCATTATCTCGCAGATTGATACGGAGGTGGAGCGCTTAGCGCAAGACACAGCGGCCCCCGGGATCTGCTATTAACTAACACCCTCCCACGGTATGGATTGTAATAATCCCGCCCCCCGGGTTGGGGCTGCAGAATGTGGGGGCTGAGTGGGGGGGGGGGCGCTCTTAGCGGCTCAGAGGCTGGTGTTTGGGCGGCTCGGATCCAAAGGCAAAAGGGATCCAAAACTTTAGTCGTGAACATCTGCATGTCTGTTTCCTTCGGAGATCAGGGACGGGTGTCCATTGAAATCTGAAAGTCATAACTCACCTCCACCACCTCCCCCACCTCCCCCACTCCCACAGCGTCATCTCTCACTCCTCAGCCCTACCTCCCCACACACCCCACACCCCACACCCGCTCAACGCCCCAGCATCGGTACCAGTCTCTTAGAAGTGGCTTCAGCAGGCAATCGGTGTATCTTTCGCAAGTGGCTTCTTCAATGGCTTTAGACATGGCTTCAACCCAAAGGAGATCCCACGCCCCTCCACTCCTCGCCACACACCCCACGCCCCCACTCCTCGCCCCACACCCACTCCCCCCGCCCCCCACATACACACAGACATACAATACACATATCGGACTCCTGTCAGCACTAACAGCTCTTCGCGGCAGGGAATACACATTATAAGTAGTATAATCAGTATGATCAGTATAAGTAGTATAAATAGTATAAACAATATAAGACGTATAAATAGTATAAGTAGTATAAGCAGTATAAGTAGTATAAGCAATATAAGCAATATAAGCAGTATAAGTAGTATAGGCAGTATAAGTAGTATAAATAGTATAAGCAATATAAGCAGTATAAGTAGTATAATCAGTATAAGTAGTATAATCAGTATAAGTAGTATACTCAGTATAAGTAGTATAAATAGTATAAACAATATAAGACGTATAAATAGTATAAGTAGTATAAGCAGTATAAGCGGTATAAGTAGTATAAGTAGTATAAGTAGTATAAGCAATATAAGCAGTATAAGCAGTATAATCAGTATAAGTAGTATAATCAGTATAAGTAGTATAAATAGTATAAACAATATAAGACTTATAAGTAGTATAAATAGCATAAGTAGTATAAGTAGTATAAGTAGTATACGTGTTCCTAATTAACATTGTCGCTGAGCAATCAGTAACTGAAAAACAATGTATTTGATATTTGGATCAATCACAATGTATGGATAGATAATCTACTCTCTGATAATGTGTTTAGTATTTACTGTCTCCCGCCCCTCCTAGCCTCCTTTCCCTTCCATCTCCCGCCCTTCCTTCCCCTCCCCCTTCCTCCCCCGTTTCTACTAATACCTTCTCCTGACCTCCCCCTCCCCTCTCTTTCCCTCTCTCCCCGATCTTCCCATCCCTTCCAACTCCCTCCCCTTTCCTACCCGCCTCCCCCCCCTCTCCCCTTCCTTTCCCGCCCATTCATTCCCTCAGTTCTACCCCTCGCTTCTCCTGACCTACTTCTCTTCCATTCTCTTTTCATGTCCCCTCCCCTCTCTTTCCCACTCGCTCTCTCTCCCTCCCTCCCCTATCTTCCCATCCCTTCCGCATTCCCTCCCATTTCCTTCCCCATTTCCTTCCCATCCTTCCCCATTCCCTTCCGTTGCTACCCCGCCTTCTTCCTTCCCCAACTTCCTTCCCCTCCATTCTGCCCTCCATTCTGCCCCTCCATTCTCCTACCCTCCTTCTCCTCCACTCGTTCCCTCTGCCCCCCTCCCCTATCGTCCCCTCCCCTCCTCCCTTCCCCTCCCTAGCCCTTCCCTTCCCACCCCTCCCCTCCCTACCCCACCCACCCCATCCCCTCACACAAACACTCCCCTCGGTGCCTGTGTTTAGCAAAGCCTCGTTTTCAGTTAACACCACTTTCAACTCAGCCCTGACCCCCGACGTCTGCAATAACGTCGGACGCGAGCCTTGTAACGTTTTCCTCATTATGCTCACACGTCGATACCACGGACATTACCTTACCACCTCAGTGCGAAATTAATTCCCTCAAATTCCTTCCTTCGCAAACACATTTTTTTTATAGCAAATAAAAACAAGTTCCCAGGTTCTGCTCATTTCGCTGGGAGTCGAGCCAGGCATTGATGATGTTTACATCCGCTTGTGGCTGTTTGATTATATAACCAACGATATCCAAAGCCAAACTCAAATATACAATAACAATTATATATATATATATATTTATATAAATAATGTTACGATAAATACGGACGTGTGTGTATACTTAGCAACATGAATGTACTAAACGCAGAATATATTCGAATTATACATTTTTTGTATCGTTTGAGTTTCTTTTATCCATGTATCCAGCTAGTTTTAAGCTAGAACTGAATTAGGGGAAAAGAGGGTGTATATTATAAGATATTATGTCCAAACATATATGTATATATATATATATATGTAAACACAGATATAATTATATATTATATATATGTATATAATGTATACATAGCTAAACTAAAATTGAATTTGTCTTTGCTGGCTCATGTAGCTAGCTCTGCGTAAAGTGAAAGCTTTCAAAAGTCTACAGTGTTTGAACTCTTCACAAAAGGCGACCATTTCGAGGGGAGGTGAGTGGGGGAGTGTTGCGTTTTGTGCGGGAAGGTGGGAGGGGAAACCGGTGTGAAGTGTTTCCTGGTGAAGTGATGACATTTGAGACCCGCTGAGTGTTAAGCTGATGGACGTCAAGTATGATGTGCTGCAAGAATGTGAAGGCTCCTACTAACTTTTATATGATTGCTTTCCTACAGGCGCTGTCTGTTTTTAACTATGAATTTGGCGTTGTGTTATTTCTGAGTGTAGGGTGTGTTCGAGTGCGGAAGTTGTTATTTGAGGAGTGGAGGCAGGCTGTTCACGTGTGAGTGGTGGGTGGGTGCCTGCTAGCTGCCGAAGGGCATATTCGGAGGGAGAAAATAGAATATTGGGTCTCGGGCAAGCTGCCACTATGATAGACCAGACTGAATGAGTTGAGCGTCCGTCCACTGTTTTGGGAGATCGGAGGATCCAAACCCATGAGTTTGTGGGTTTCAACCCTGGTCGAGTCAAATCAATGACTTAACAAATTATTATACTTATCGCTTCCTAGCCTGACACTCGGCATTATTAGGATAGGACAAGGACTGGTTGGCTCAGTGTCGGGATAATGTGCCTGAGTGGGATATCAGGTCATGGTGCTGGCGACCTGGTCTCCCAGTGGGGCAGCACTAAAAGGTTGCCATGAGTGTGCACTGTCACAAGTCGGTACCCGTCCTGATATGACCTTATATGTTGCTAGGAGTTAAAACAACAACAAACTAACTAACTATTATACTAATTTAGTTTGTATCGTAATGTGTAAATGTATGTGAATGTATAGTATAAATTTAAGTTATATGTATGCATAGTGTATAATTGTGTGTATATATATAGTGGAAAGGTGTGTGGACATACAGTGTAAATTTTAGTCTATATGTGTGTATGTGTAGTATAGAGGTATGTATGTCTAGTGTACATTTAATTGGATATGTGTGAATGTATGGTGGCAGTGTAAGTGTGGATGTATAGTTTAAATATGTGTGTGTATATAATGGAAAGGTATTTGGATGTACAATATAAATGTAATTGGATATATATGTATGTTTGCATAGTGTAAGTATGTGTATGGGGTGTGGTGTAAAGTTCTGTGAATATACAGTGTAAATCTACTTGGATATATAATGTAAATATATATGTTTGTGTGCTGTAACTGTAATGATGGATGTGTGTACTATAACTAGTTATGGATGTGTGTGTAGTGTATATTATATATAATAAATATGTGTATTTAAGGTGTTTACTGTATGAGTATCTGTGTTATGTAAATGTATGTGTATTTAATTATGCATCATATAATGTATATATATATATGTTTACACAAATACATATATACACAAGCATATGTGTAGCATAAATTGATCAAATTGTATATACTATAAACAAGTATAAATGTGAATAGTTTGTGTGGCATTGCATATGTGTGGCGTTATAGTCAAAGAGTTATGTCGCAACGAACACACACCCACACCCACACCACTCCACACGCAGACACCCCATCCACACCCACACTCGGACACACACCATCCACACACCCACACACTCACGGAGCAGTGCGGTGTTATCGAGATAAAGTGTTTTGTGGCCGGCGTGTCAGTGGCCGCCCAGCCCCCATTGATTCGGCACTAGGCGTGCATGCTCGCCGCATAATTGCCCCTCGGACCAGGGGCCGCCCCGACACACCAACCCCGCAAATAAAATCAAACGCCCATTGCACGGGCGAGTCTTACTAAGCAAACATAGAAGCGCGCCACGCCTAGCAACGCGCCCTCACCAACAATCTGTCCAGCCTGCTATAAGCACAGCATGAACTTTTTTTTTTTTTTAGAGTTATAAAAATGATCAATTATCTAATAATATATTTGTATCCATAGTCAATTTCGTGGTGTGTTCTGTTATATACATATATTAGGGGGAGGAGTATTTACAACAACAAAATATATATAAAATTGTGAGGGTTGATATTTATGATATTTGATAGTAAGTGTGGGGCGCCGAACGGTGGGGCATACTTATGACCCCCTCCTCCCCCGCCCTATCCTGGCCCCGCCCTGGCCCCGCCATGGCCCCGCCATGGCCCCGCCATGGCCCCGCCATGGCCCCGCCATGGCCCCGCCATGGGCCCGCCCTGGCCCCCGCGCTGGGCCCGCCAGTCATATTTGTTTTACGGGCCCTAGAGGGGCTGATCAGGTTTGTGAGGTCAGAAAGGACATCGTAATTAAGGCCCGGCGACGCGCTGGGGATAACAGTGCGAATCTATAATGTGTTCCCGCCTGTTGCTCGGGGCGGCGGGCGGCGAGGCGGCGGGCGGCGGGCGGCGGGCGGCGGGCCGGGGTTAGGAGGCGGGGCAGAGGAGGGTTCCCCCGACCCACCGCCCTCCATTTGCCAACTTGTGATGTTCCCATGAAAGAATGACGCGCCGACGCGCCAATAGGATTGCGATTTGCAAAGGAAATCCATGTATCCCTGAAGGGGGGTATTGACGCTGGCGCTTGTATCATATTTGAATATAAAATCCATGCGGTCCCGCCACGGAGGGAGGTTGCCTGGGGAGGGAGGTGTGTGTGTGTGTGTGTGTGGTGGGTGACGAGGGGTGCTGCTACTACTACTACCGGTGTGGCAGTAAATCGCAAACCCCTGGAAATTGCACACCCCGGGGTTTGCGATTTACTAGGAAATCACAAACCCCCCCTGGAAATCGCAAACCCCCCTGTGTTTTGGGACCGATTCGGGCCAAATCTATTCAATGCGACCATATTTAACAGAATTATATACTCAAATCGTGAAATTTCATTAAATTAACCCTAAATTCGAACCCTCCTTAAGGCTACTGCCACATTGGCGGCGATATTAATAGTTATATTTTCGAATCGACGAACGTAAAGTAAACACATCGCCGCCGCCGCATCGACCTCCCTTGCCATACTGGCGGCGGCGGCGATTTGTTTACTTTACGTTCGTCGATTCGAAAAAATAACTAGTAATATCGCCGCCAATGCGGCGGTAGCCTTAATAACGCTTCGAATTTAGGGTTAAATTGGTAACCAAATAAGTGAAATTTGACCAATTTAACCCTAAATTCGACGAACGTAAAGTAAACAAATCGCCGCCCCTGTCGTGGCTTCTGCGCATGCGCAGAGGTTGTAAACAAGCTCAGCTCGGCTGCAGAACGAATACACACTGCCAGTGTCTATTAAAGATTAATAGAAATCCAGAACCCTAACCATATAAATTTAATATAATCTATTCATTGTATATGTTTTCTATATGTGTTTCAAGCGGTTTGTGTCTAGGTGGTGTAAGTTTCATAGATATTTCACTTTTTCTGTATGAAGATTGCACTGACACTCAGAATATCCCAACTTTCACTATTATCTCTGGTTTTAATACTTTCAGCATAAATTGCTCTTAGGTTACATTAAATACTTCAGATCTTCCTCTTCAATCGCGCATTAAGATATTTTTAATCGATCCACTGAAAGTGTTTTAATTTATTTTACAAAAATAAATGCTTAGTCAACTGTCTTCACGGCAGGGGCTGCGATCGGGCAGGGGTTTTATACCATGACAGGGGGTTTGCGATCTCCAGGGGGGATATGCGATTTCCTAGGAAATCGCAAACCCCCCATGCCCATATATGGCATGGGGGTTTGCGATTTCCTAGGAAATCACAAGTGGGGGTTTGCGATTTACAGGGTTTGCGATTTCCTGCTACACCGGCACTACCAGGAGCAGCACCTATCCTAGTCCTACCCTGCACCACTTGTGCCAAAAGGCCACTCTCCTTGTTTAGCTAACTATGAATCGGACATTTCGCAAGGTGCTGTGTGTGGCATTTTTTTGCGCATGTTACTTTTGCTGTTGCAAGTTTCCCTGAGATCACCATACACCTAGTAGGGGGCATTCACTTTGAACACCTTCATGACGTCACAGTGCCATTGCTGAGCAGCTCACGAAACCGCGGCGCGTTCAATTGTGACTCATGGTGATTTTCTTTTAGTAAACTGGCACATAATGTACGACGGGGACTGATGCGGTGCGGTGGGGTGGGGGAGGGAGAACAGGGTTGAGGCCGCAAATGTCTTTATCGAACGTGACAACTCCCGCCAAAAGAAAGTGGAAAGCGGCAAAGTACCAGACGACATATTCTGGCGCCAAAAGATTCGAATTCTGATTTCTGTCTCCTCCTTTCTGTCTTCTCTTTTCTCTCTTCTCTCTTCTATCTCATTTCTCTTCTCTCTTCTGTTTTCTCTCTTCTCTCTTCTCCCTTCTCCTTCTCCCCTCTCTCTTCTATCTCCTCTCTTCTCTCCTGTCACCTCTCTCTTCTCTCTTCTCTCGTCTCTCTTCTCTCTTCTCTTTTCTCTTAGCCACATGCAGTGTGCCATCTGAGATCTGACATTGCGGGTCTTGACGTTCAAAACTTCCAAGCGATACATATCAGATTACCTGTGTTACAAAGGTATAAATACCGGGCGCAGTGTTCAAATCGGTAGAGCGCGGGCCTCCCGTGGGGGAGATCCAGAGTTTGGTTCCCGGTTGAGTCAATTCAATGACTTATCAAATTGATACTTGACGCTTCCTAGCCTGGCCTGGTGATCGGCATTAATATGATAGGGCAAGGATTGGTAAGCTCAGTGTCAGGATAAAGTGGAATATTTGGTCATGGTGCTGATGGCCGGATTTCCCAGTGGGGCAGCACTATAAAGTCACCATGAGTGTGCAATGTCAGTGTCACAAGTCGGCACCCATCCTAATATGACCTTAGATGTTGCCATGACGTTAAACTCCAAAAACGAACCAAACAACCAAAGGTAGACTGTCTCGTTTCATGATTTATACGTGATTGGATTTCTTCTCTCTCTCTTTCTCTCTCATCACTTTTCATAATTTGGAAGAGAAAGACTGAGAGGATGGAATGTTTGATGGTTGGGTGGGACCGGGAAAGGGGGGGCAGGGAGCTGGGGGGGGGGGGGGGGGGGTGGCTACGGGGGAGCGGAGTCGCGTGACCCGACAATTGTAGTGACTCTGTTTGCAGACGACAGACCCGAGAGGTAATGGGCGATAATGAAGTCAGTCATGAAGTCTGAGCGCCTGTAATTGGTCACATATGTTTGTGCCGTGCGCAGAGAGATGCGCAAAGAGATGCGCAGAGGATCGCAGAATGATCTCTATCGGCGTCTCAGCTAACAGGTTCGTGTGTGTAATGGGTGAACAGTAAATGAGTGGTGTGTGGTGGTGGTGGTGGTGCTGGTGCTGGTGGGGTTGGGGTGTTGGTTGTGGTGGTGCTGGTGGTTTGTGGTGGTGGTGGTGATGGTGGTGGTCGTAGTCGTGGTGGTGGTGATGGTGGTGGTGGTAGTCGTGGTGGTGGTAGTTGTGGTGATGGTGGTGGTGGTCATGGTGGTGGTGACGGTGGTAGTAGTGGTGATGGTAGTCGTGGTCGTGGTGGTAGTGATGGTGGTGGTAGTCGTGGTGGGCGTGGTGGTAGTCATGGTGGTGGTAGTTGTGTTGATGGTGACAGTGGTGGTGGTGGTAGTAGTGGTGGTGGTTGTCGTGATGGTGGTGATGGTGGTAGTAGTGGTGGTGGTAGTGGTGGTGGTAGTTGTGGTGGTGGTAGTCATGGTGGTAGTTGTGGTGGTGGTGGTGGTGGTGGTGGTGGTGGTGGTGGTGGTCGTGGTGGTAGTCGTGGTGGTGGTGGTGGTGGTGGTAGTAGTGAAGGTAGTCGCCTGGCGAACTGAGCCGGGTATTATTACTTGGTGTAAAACTAAAAGTGTGTGAGTGTTTTTGTGTGTGGGTTGTGTGTGTAATGGCTGAGAAACAGCGACAAAGACTGCGCCGCTGAGAGAGGAGCTCGTTGGGTCGGGCGGCTGTTTGGGCCGCTACCTCCCACGTTGGACAGAGATAAAGGGACGGTAGTCAATCAGTTTTGTAAATGGGCGTAATGGCGGCGGTAAAACTAATGTGCTTTTGTGGCGGCGTTCTTCCCTGCTCCGCGCCCGGAAGCATTAGGGCCTTAACCACGTGAGCCTCGCTTTGATTCAGAGTCGCTGGTCCCCATCCCCCAACCCCCCGACCGCCATCACACAATTCACTCAATTGTATCTAAGCAGCGCGCCGGCAACCAGTGACTCTCATCCCACATTCCACCAAAAGCAGACGACTTCCGCGTGTAAAAAAAAAAAGGGAACAAAATGGCGGGAAACTATTTGTCTGCGGGCGTAATTAGCCGATTGTCGTCTGCGATTGGCGACGCCTACTTGCGAAAGGGAAGATGGCGCCCGCCAATAAGGCAGCTCAAAGGGAGTAACATTAGAAATGGCAAGTTGGTTGCTTGTTTGAGCCGTACGTCCTGGCAACATCTAAGGTCATATCAAGATGGGTACCGACTTGTGACAGTGCACACTCATGGTGACTTAAGAATCAGACTGCTGACACCATGACCTGATATCCCATTCAGTCAGAATATCCTGACACTGAGCTAAGCAATCCTTGCCCTATCCTAATAATGTCAAGCGCCAGGCTAGGAAGCGATATGTATCAATTTGATAAGTCATTGGTACTGACTTGTGACAGTGCACACTCATGGTGACTAGTGCTGTCCCCACTGGGAAATCAGGCTGCTGACACCATGACCTGATATCCCACTCAGTCACAATATCCTGACACTGAGCTAACCAGTCCTTGTTCTATCCTATTAATGCCAAGCGCCAGGCTAGGAAGCAACAAGTATCAATTTTATAAGTCATTGGTTTGACTCGACCAGGAACCAAACTCCCGATCTCCCACACGCGAGGCCTGCTCTCTACCGATTCGGCCACCACGCCCGGTATAGAAATGGCATGGGGAGATGGGGAGGGGGGGGGGGGAGGAGGGTGGCGGGTGGTAGGAGGCACTGTGAAGCTGGATGGAAGAAGCGGGGAGAGTACAAGAACAACAATGTAAAAAAGAAGTGGGCTGAAGCTGAAAGCCGCCACCTGGTGGAGGAATAGTGAGCGGGAAGACAATCATTAACCACGTGAGTGATTGTTAGGTAAAACGCCCCCTTCAAAGCGCGCGTTCACATTAATATGCTCAAAGTTGCCACATTTCGTGATCGTCTGTCATTATTCCCGCCTCCGCCGTAGCACACAGAGAGCGCCGATTCAGCGTGCGTTGGATGACGTGACACTGACGTCGATCCGACCTCAAAAGATGCCTGAATTATCGCCCAAAATGGAAGCTAACGCATCATATGGTTAGGATGAATGGCGGGCTTAAATTAGTGGGTTGGGGGCGGGGGGGGGGGGGCGGGGCGGGGGAGGGAGTGGCGGAGCGGAGGGGTGAGGAGTGAGGGGTGAAGCCTTTGGCTCTGGCTTCAATGGTTGTTGGGTAATAGGCGAGCAAACAGTCTTGATGATATATGGAACATTTTCCTACAGATTGAATCGGATTAAAGCAATTAGAACTAATCGCGCGCGCTGTTGGAGCTAACGACGAGGCGTTCAGTCGGTTTAAATTGGGTGAAAGAACAAGTAATTGCTTCAGCAGCTACTGATGCTTAAAAGAATGCTTCTGTCAGGACCATCTACTAGTTCCTGGCGCCACCGCTGCCGAATAATGCATTCAATGCCCGTCTGTGTGATACTTACTTTCTTTCGTTGCCTAAATGTGGACTTTTGTTCTTTTTTTCTTTCTTTAGGTGAGCATTCAATCAGCAGTGGACAGCATGGAACTGGTAATGTTTAATATTATTTTCATGTACATTTGTGCATCTATATATTACATATATATGTACTATATAATTTATTATGTGGATACAAATAACGTCAGCCCCTTAAATGTTTCCCAGTAACCATCTTCTTCCATGTTATTTGCTGTGGAGCGGGGCATTCTCTACTCCTCCCGCCTCCTATACCGTGAGCCAACTGTCACTCTGCTCACTTTCGATATATACACTATATATACACTATATATATATAGATGTATAATATATAATCTATATATATTATATCTATGTACACATAATTTATACAGTAAAACCTCTCTAAATCGACCGACGATAGGGCCGACTTTAAATGGTACATTAATGGAGGTGGTCGGTTTATGGCTGGCGCACACCTCCCGTTTGTGCGCACCCACCTACCGTATACGATCTAAAACTGCCTGTTTCGCGCACAAAAATCGCTAGGTGTGCGCTCCCCGCGCACACCTAGCGATTGCGATTCGCGACTAAAAACTCAGTTTTAGGGCTAAAACGGGCCGATTATGATTGCGATTCGTGATTCGAAAAATGAATCGGCCCGTTTTCAGGTTTTAAGCAGGTCGGGTCGGGTCGCGAGTTTTAGTGCGCGAATCGTAAACGGGAGGTGTGCGCCAGCCATTAGGTAGATCGTGGGATTCAAACTCTGGTCGAGTCAAACCAATGAGTTAACTGATACTTCTCGCTTCATAATCAGGCACTTGGCATTATTATGATAGACCAAGGACTGGTTGGTTCAGTGTCAGGATAATGTGACATTATGGTGACATCAGGTCATGATCGCCTGGTTTCCCAGTGAAGTAGCACAATATAAAATCGTCATGCGTGTGCACTGTCACAGGTCGGGCATTGATGTGACCTTAGATGTTGCTAAGCCGCAAAACTATTGAAAGACGCAATAATTAGCGCACAGTTGGAGTACAACGAGCGGACATCGTGTGACGTCAGAACAGAGATACAGTAAAAAACCTCTCTAAATCGACTGGCGGTGGGACCGACTTTAAATGGTCCATTTAGGGAGGTGGGAGGTTTAGGGAGGTTTTAACCAAAATTGTTACAATGATATTGCATGGGCGATCTTTTGGGACCCAAATAAAGCAATCGATAGAGGGGAGTGGTGGATCTGTGGAGGTGGTCGGTTAGAGGGGTTTCACTGTAATAGGGAGCAGCTACACAGATTGTAGGGCGGGGAGGAATGCGGTGTTTGCCTGTTTGTGCGACTTGGAATTTAACCCAATTTGTGCACGTCAACATCCATTAGTTTAAAGCTGCATAGTCCGATGAAATATCAAATTTTCAAAACCAAACCAATTATCTAGATTTGATTTTACATATCTAACTTAGATACTGATGCACTTATTAAGCATTTGTTTCTGCATGGAAGGCAATACTGAGTGAATTTAACAGAACCTGTTACTGCAGAATGCCAGAAGTCTATGGTGTCAGAGTTTTGGTAAGCTTGCCAAAACTAATTTTCCATGTTTGCACTCGAAATCTCTCAAAAGTTTACCATTTAAAATAAAAAAGTAACTTTAAACTAATGTAAAGTAGATAGTAGTGATCGATCTAATATATTTATCTCAGAAAAAATACAGAAATTCAAAACCATCGGACTATGCAACTTTAACTTTATCCCAAAGACCCCTAAACACTAAACATGTTAAATTTGCATAGTCCGATGGTTTTGAGTTTCTGTCATTTTCTGAGATAAATATATTAGCTTTATCGTTATCATCTACCTTACTTTAGTTTAAAGTAACTTTGATTTTAAATGGCTAACCTTTGAGATATTCGAAGTGCAAACTGGCAAAATTAATTTTGGCAAGCACACCAAAACTCTGACACCATACGATTCTGCAGTAACAGATTAAATAAATTGCCCCAGTGTTCCCGTATATATGGCAACAAATGTTTAATAAGTGCACCTGCCTCTAAGTTAGATATGTAGAATCAAATCTAGATAATTGTTTTGATTTTGAAAATTTGATGTTTCCATCGGACTATTTAGCTTTAAGCTAATGCCAAACCTGTGACGCAATGCGCAATAAACTGACAAGTCAGCATACCTGTATATAATTATAGTAGTATTTGTTGTGTTTGCCGCAACTCTTGGCCACTAGGACTAGTTTCACCAAGTAGTCAGTGCAAGTGATATTCTAGCTCTGCCAGGAAATGTGTGTACAACAAACTAACACTCTACAGGTGACTGAGGGGGCAGCGAGGTGTACAGGGCGGGGGTGGGAGTGGTGGGGGTGAAAAATGAGGAAAAAACCATGAGATATATAAATGAAAACTGCTGAAGCATCAGCAAATCATTAATGCAGATGTCCTTGAATTAATAGTTACTAAAACTGCCACAAGGGGCCGCCATCGGAGAACCTGGTGTGAACTTTAGGCGAGATCTGCTATAATGGGTGCCACATTGGGGACAATAAAGGTCACATGGGCGCCGAGGTGGTTCCGGTGACCTAGGGTCAAGGCCACTCACCACTTTACCTGACACTGGAGTTAGATAGATGCCTTCAGCGGCACTCCAGGTGGGGAATCCATACACCCTCCACGGTCCCACCACCGTTTTTGTCGTCTGCTCTGGCTAAATTGCGCCTTTTATTAAATATATTTCATTCAAGCTTTTTATTTTCACTGAAGGTAGACCATCTGTCAGTCTATGAATAATCTATGGACACTTGGTGTTAGCTCATGAAACCATGGCTACATGGTGCGACGTTTAGCGGTCATAACTGTCATTTCATTACTGGGGTGGGGACTGGGGTGGTTACCTAAAGGCCCAGTCACACCTTACTGGACTGGGGTACCAGACACTGTCCGGTGTTTGTTTGTTTGTTGTTGTTTTACGTCCTAGCAACATCTAAGGTCATATTAAGGACGGGACTGTCCGGTGAAATATGGTGAAATACGGCAATGTCCGGTACATGTCCGGTACCCATCCAGCAGTGTCCGGTTGTGTCAGGCGGTGTCCGGTACAAGTTTTGAACATGGACAAAACTTCTACCGGAAACCGCCGGACTGATGTGTCCAGTTGGGTGTCCGGTATGTCTAGTACCCATCCGTACATGTCCGGTACCCATCCGTTGGTGTCCGGTTGGTGTCCATTTTGTCCGGTACATGTCCGGTACCCATCTGTTATGTGTCCGGTACATGTATGGTATATGTATGGTACTTGTCCCGTCGCCCGGCAGCAATTGACCCAATTACGCTCCATTTCGGTACATTTCGATACTTTTTGTCACCGGAGAGCACCGGACTAGACAATTCTTTGTCCGGTGGTGTCCAGTACTCAATCCGGTAAGGTGTGACAGGCGCTTAACATATGTACTTTAATCCATCTCATGTTGATCTCACTATGCATCGCGTTTTTTTTTGGTACCGCCTCTCTCAATCTCATTCCCTTCGCTCTCTTACTCACTCCCTCGCCATCTTCCTCTATCTGCTCTCTTTGTCATTCCCTTTCTCTCGCCTGTCTGCACTGTCCCCTCCTCCTCGTCACTCTGCACTAAAGTGATGGTTATACGAAAATGGACAGAATACCAGTTAAAAACTTCTCGCCATGAATATGGCCTTTGTTGCCGACATGGCGTAAAACAACCACCAATCAATCAATCAATCAATCAAAAACAACTCTTCTCTCTACATATCTCCGCCCTTCTCTATCCATCCATATGTCTCTCTCTCCTTCTGCTCTATTATCTCTCCTGTTTCTAAATCTCTCCTTTCGCCATTCCCGCCCTTCCTGTTTTGGGGGAAACACGATCAAAACTCCATGCATATATTTGGGAAAATACAAAGTGAATGACTGACTGAACTTGATGCTTGCAAACAGACGCACCCAGACTTTGAAAACTGACTGCATGTCAGAAAGTTCCCCAGTCTGTCCCCTTCCCCTCCCTCGCTCCCTCCCCCTCGCCCCCCACCCCTTCTCCTCCTCTCCTGTCTGATACAGAGAGGAGAGGTGGGTGGTAAATGATATGTATTAACACCACAACCATGACCATCTCGTCAAGATTAACTGCTATGAACATAATGCAAACTCCACACCCTCGGCAGTATTCATTTAACAGGCCTGGAACTGAAAATCGCTTTCATGTATCTGCAGTGTATTGCGTAAGCATTCTGCTTCTTTCATTCTCCTTTTCTTCGTCCACTGTAATTAAGTTTAACTGAAATTGTGACTGCATATTTATAATGAGGATGTTGAAATAAACTTTATTGAATTAAACGTCAGTGGGAGTGGTCGGGGGTTCTGATCAGTTTCTTGATGCATTAATTTGATTTAGATTTTTTGTTAAAAGAGGGATCTCTCTCTCTCTCTCTCTCTCTCTCTCTCTCTCTCTCTCTCTCTCTCTATATATATATATATATATACATATATATATACATATATATATGTGTATATATATATAAATTTAAAGTTTTTCCATTTAGATTTAATTTTAATAAAACGCGCCCCAGTTGAAAAGTCATAATGTTCACGCCTGAGCGCGGCGCGCCGTCTCTGGACAGAACTTTAGAAGGCGAGTCGCTCAATTGCTCATACGCTGCTCATAACTCATCGGGACCGGCTGATATATATATATATATGTATATATATATATATATGCACGCTCCCCGCCCCGCAGGCGACGATGGCGGCAGCGTGATCCGGAAGGTCACCGGTCTGCTTTAGTACTCAGCCTGGCGAAGGGCGGGAGAGAATCCCCCCCCCCCCCTAAACCCGCTCAAATCAGCGTGTGAGCAGCTCGCGCAGGAAAGTGCGCGTCGCGGCCGGTAGGGGGCCAGGCTGGACAATGGCGGCAGTTGCGCCCAGTCGTGAGTAGCGCGTGCTAAACTCAAACCCATGGCGGGAGGAGGGGGGCGGGATCAGGGGGCGGGGGAGTTCCCTGTTTTGATGATCAGATAATGTGGCCCAGTGGAGAGATAGAGTTCCGGGGGCTATTAATAGAATCGGAGCAACTCAGTCAGAGCAACTCGCCGAGCAGGACTGAGACTGAGAGGTGGTCCTAACGGGTGGTCCCGGTGCGCCACGCAATGGCCTGTTGTGATGAGTACCAGTCCGTGTGTTAGTGTGGGTGAGTGTGTGTTTGTTGTTGTTATGCATGGGAATGCCAATGTAATGACGTAAATAATTAATCAAATATCACTTGTGATTTAAGACACTGTGCCCATACTGTTATATGTAATATATAGCACCCCCCTACTGTATATGCTATATGATATGCATGTATATGTTTTCAGTGTATATAAATGTATGTACATTTGAATATATATTTATATTAATTATATATGTATATATAAATTATGGGTACATGTACATACTTATATATATGTGTGTGTAGTGTGTTATCATATATATAGTTATCGTATATACAGTTATCATATATATATTGGATAACTAAGAGTAAGACACCGCGTCCTTACTATTTCACATATATAATAGTCTGTTATTGGCATATATATAGTTATCGTATATACACTTATCATATATATAGTTATCGTATATACAGCTATCATATATATATATATTGGATAACTGAGAGTAAGACACTGCATCCTTACTATTTCACATATATAATAGTCTGTTATTGTCATATATATAGTTATCATATATACAGTTATCATATATATATAGTTATCGTATATACAGTTATCATATATATATATTGGATAACTAAGAGTAAGACACTGCGTCCTTACTATTTCACATATATAATAGTCTGTTAGTGTCATATATATAGTTATCGTATATACAGTTATCATATATATAGTTATCGTATATACAGTTATCATATATACATATATATTGGATAACTAAGAGTAAGACACTGCGTCCTTACTATTTCAAATATATAATAGTCTGTTATTGTCATATATATAGTTATCGTATATACATATACTGGATAACTAAGAGTAAGACACTGCATCCTTACTATTTCACATATATATCAGTCATTGTGTCCCTACTGTGCCCATTCTGAGTTCTACGCATCCTATGTGTATTAAGCCTACACGGAGGTAGTGTGAATCCATATGACCAGTGTGGCTGCTTATCCTCTCCCCATTCTCTCCCCCCTCGCCCCCCCCCCCGCACTCCTCCGCTCCCCGCTCCATCACGACCCGCTCGGCCCGAGCTGCTCGTCCGACGGCAGCCACACTTACTCAACTCCAACTATGGAGCGGACTCGGTTGGGAATTGGGTTACAAAGCTGAACCACATCCTAGAAATCTGGAAAGATCCAGAACCACCACCGCAACCTCCCCGCCACACACGCACAACTTCTCTCTCACCCTCCACGCCCCCGTAAAAAAAAACTAATAAAATATATAAAAAGTTGCTGATGGTTGCAGTGCACTGTGGTCTGACAACATGCAGTGTTGACTGGGCAGTAGGTTATGGTGGCTTAATGGTATTTATAGCTGGAATAGACCGGCTGACGTGTATGTATGTATGTATGTATGTATGTATGTATGTATGTATGTATGTATGTATGTATGTATGTATGTATGTATGTATGTATGTATGTATGTATGTATGTATGTACGTACGTATGTACGTATGTACGTATGTATGTACGTATGTATGTACGTACGTATGTATGTATGTATGTACGTATGTATGTACGTATGTATGTACGTATGTATGTACGTATGTATGTATGGATTATATGTGTGTGTATGTATGTGTGTGTATGTGTGTGTATATTATGTATGTGTTTGTATGTGTATGGATGCATGTATGTATGTATGTCTGCATGTGCATATGTATGTATATTTTAGGGAGGTGCTTGTATGTGTGTCTACGTATGTATGTGTGTATGTATGTGTGTATGTACCTGTGTGTATGTAAGTGTGTATGTATGTATGTGCATATATATGTGTGTATGTACCTGTGTGTGTATGTGTCTATGTATGTGGGTATGTATGTATGTATGTATGTATGTATGTATGTATGTATGTGGGCGTTGTAGTGAGTAGGCCAGTAGATCCATGGGGCATTGAGAGAGTATGTGTTCCATTGCTATAATTGATGAAAGCCTACAATGTGTTACATCCACACAATTCGTTCAAACCTGGTATTAACAGGTAGGCTATTGCTGTGTCAATATTGGTATGACTAGATTATTGATAATTGATTCGTGTTCATGATTAACATTTCTTTTATTGTCTTGTTCACATGATCCTTTGTTTTGTTGTTCTTGGCGGATTACGTCCTGGCAACATCGAAGGTCATATCAGGACGGGGTTTGCCTGATCGGGACGGGTAACTTAGTCATGTATCCATATAGCTAGAAGAGTGTATATATATCTTTTTTAATATATATATATTTTTTAATATATATATTTTTTAATATATATATTTTTTAATATATATATTTTTTAATATATATTTTTTAATATATATATTTTTTAATATATATATATTTTTAATATATATATTTTGAATATATATTTTTTAATATGTATATTTTTTAATACATATATTTTTTTCACCTCCCCTCAACGTAAGCACACTGACCGACTGAACAACTTTTACTTGGTGACGTCACATGCTACTACTAATTTAGTGTATAGCTGATCCTCTTGGTGACATCATTAGCTACTTCTAGTTCTACACCAATGTCAAAGTCAATATCTATTGCTTCTTGGTGATGTCATTGGCTAATACTACCTGGTGACGTCATTGGCTACTACTACTAGTACTACACCCATGTTAAAGTGTATAGATGTTGCTACTTGGTGACGTCATGGGCTACTACTACTACACCCATGTTAAAGTGTATAGCTGATACTACTTGGTGACGTAATTGGCTACTACTACTACTACACCCATGTTAAAGTGTATAGCTGTTGCTACTTGGTGACATCGTTGGCTACTACTACTACACCCATGTTAATGTGAATAACTACTACTACTTGGTGACGTCATTGGTTACTACTATACCCACTTTAAAGCGAATAGCTTCTGCTATTTGGTGACATCATTGGTCATTACTATACCAGAGTTAAGCCGAATAGCTACTGATTCTTGGTGATGTCATTGACTAGTACTACACCACCAGTGTTACAGCGATTAGCTGCTGCTATTTGATGACGTCATTCGCCACTAGTTCATCAGGCATGAAATCTGGTGTACGACACGTAACCGCCGTAAATTAAAGACTTAAGCCAGTGTTTGACCATTATAATTATACATTATTAATATTAGACTTAAGACAAAGCTTGAAGCGCCAAGCAAACACACACATGCTACACATACTACACATACTACACATCCTACACATACTACACACCCTACACAAACTAGGCACACACTACATGCACTACGCACACTACACACACTATGCACTCTAGGCACATTACACACACTACATACAATACACATACTAGTTACTACATACCCTACACACACACCGCACACACTACATACACTACGCACACTACATACACTACATACACTACGCACACTACACACACTACGCACATTACACACACTACACACACTAGGCACATTACACACTGCACACAATACACACACTGCACACACTACACACACTACGCACACTACAATACTACACACACTAGGCACACTACACACAGTGCACACACTACACACACTACACACACACACACCAGCCTGTGCCTCTCTGAACAACAGTATGGTCAGTGGATCCGTTGCCGCGCTAATGACCTTGACCCTTGACCCCGCTGATCCTCCCGAAAGCGACCAATCGTGCAAAGGCGGCGGACTTTGCGCGGGACAGTGGACCCTAATCCCGGGGAGTGCCCTTGTGCGGTGTAACCCCTGCCCGTCCCTTCCCACAACCACCAACCACCTCCACCACCCACACAATGCCCCCCCCCCCCCACACACCAGCGCCTTGGCCGCCTCGTTCTCGTTTCTTTGTAAATGGCCACTTTCTTAACGGTTGGCCGGGGAGCGGGGGACCCCGAGACCACGGGCGCCTGCACGCCCCGACCTTATTTATAATATGGTGGTATAGTGGGTGCGGCGCGGTGGTGTGTGTGTGTGTGTGTTGCGCGCTGGATAGGGTAGGAGTAGGGTTTGGTGTGGTGGTAGTATGGGGGAGTGGGGGGGGGGGGCAGGGCGAGGGTTGAGGTCGGCCCCCGCCGCGCCCTGAGGGTGTTTCCGGGTGATGCAGCGTTGGAGGTGCGCAGTGGAGCGAGCAGAGGTTTTGACTGCGGCTGCGCGTGGCCACTTCCGGTTTGTTGGGCGTGCGCGATTGGAGTGTGTTGTGCAGGTTGTTTGGCTCGTCGTTGTTCTCCTTCGCCCTCTCTTCTCTTCTCTCTCTCTTCCCCCCCTCCATCTCCCCCCTCCCACAACCTCCCCCCCCCCCACCCACACCACCTACACACCACCTCCACTCACCATACACTGACCGCTGCAATACGCCATGCCTCAGTGCTGCCCTCTGCCCGGACCTCCACCTCCACCTCCACCTCCACTACCCCAGGATCGGGCAGCACTGACTGACCACGCACTACCGAGGATGGTCGAATAGCAGGCAGGAGGACTCAGAGCAGCAGCATTATGAGGAGGTGCTACTGCCCCCCTCCAGCTCCTGCAACATTGCCTTAGCACTGGTTGTGGCTGCTCGAGCTATTGGGCAGTGTCACGCTAAACCTGTATGCGTCAATAAAGGTACTCAAGATATCGTGAGCAGGGTCACGTGGCATACCGGTGTGGGCACATGTAGGAAATATATATATATATATATTTTTTTCTACTCATATATATATATATCTCATAGAACTGTCTTGGTAAGGTCACTGGTGATATGGGTTATCTCGAGCTGCTTAGTACACAGTCACGTGATATAGGGGCTGATATGTAGTGTGCACCGAGCTGCTAAGTAGCCAGTCACCTGATGTAGGGTGCCCCGACACACTCAGCACCCTGTCACGTGATATAGGGTGCACCAAGTTGTTAAGTATCCAATCACGTGATGTAGGATGCACCGAACCGCTAAGTGCCTAGTGATGTTGGGTGCACCAAGTACCTAGTCACGTGATATAGGATGCATCGAACCACTTGGCACCCGATCACGTGATGTTTTGCATAGCCGTCCAGTACTGAATCACGTGACTATGTGGTGCACTGGACAGTTCAACACCCCCGCCATACACACGCATCGAGCTGCTTAGTATGCAGTCATGTGACCATGTGGTGCAATGGACTGTTCCAACACCCCCACCATACACGTGCATCGAGCTGTTCAGTACCCAGTCACGTGAGCTGTTCAGTACCCAGTCACATGACCACATGGTACACTGGACTGTTCAACACCCCAGCCATACACACGCATCAAGCTGCTCATTATGCAGTCATGTGACCATGTGGTGCAGTGGACTGTTCAACATCCCGGCCATACACATGCATCAAGCTACTCAGTATGCAGTGACATGATCACATCGTACACTGGACTGTTCAACACCCCTACCATACACACGCATCAAGCTGCTCATTATGCAGTCATGTGACCATGTGGTGCAGTGGACTGTTCAACATCCCGGCCATACACACGCATCAAGCTACTCAGTATGCAGTCATGTGACCACATGGTACACTGGACTGTTCAACACCCCTACCATACACATGCATCAAGCTACTCAGTATGCAGTCACGTGACCATGTGGTGTAGTGGACTGTTCAACATCCCAGCCATACACACGCATCAAGCTGCTCATTATGCAGTCACGTGACCATGTGGTGTAGTGGACTGTTCAACATCCCAGCCATACACACGCATCAAGCTGCTCATTATGCAGTCATGTGACCATGTGGTGCAGTGGAGTGTTCAACATCCAGGTCATACACATGCATCAAGCTACTCAGTATGCAGTCACGTGACCACATGGTACACTGGACTGTTCAACACCCCTACCATACACACGCATCAAGCTGCTCATTATGCAGTCACGTGACCATGTGGTGCAGTGGACTGTTCAACACCCCGGCCATACACACGCATTAATCCAATAACGTGACGGACGGTGCTGCCCTATAAGTATAACACCGTATGTGGGGGACTCCTGTGATAGATGGCCTCCGGTCAGTGCCCAGTCACGTGACTGATATAGGCTAGAATGACCTGCTCACATACCTGCTCGCCGCCCTGTTTTGATCTGCTCACACACATACTGCTCGGCAACCAGCGTTCAATACGCCACAATATATCACGCGTCCAGCTCGCATTAATGACCTCTTGTCCGCAAGTACAGACGTTGCTCCCCTGTTCCGCCCCCTCGCCCCCCCCCCCCCCCTCGCCTCTTCCCCGCCCCAGGAGCGAGCTGCAGCCGCTCACCCGTCGGCTCGCCCCGCTGTTCCCCACCGCCACCGCCTCACCCCCCCCCCCTACCCCTCACCCCATCCCCTCCCTGCCCCTATTGATGTACGCACCGTGCTCATAGCAGCATCTTGACCTTCGTCAATGGCACAATAATGAAAGGGTCTCAGCGCGGACCCGTGGGCGGCCGGTGCCTCCTGTCACCAACAAACCACCCTACATTTCCACCCAAAAGTAAAAATCTCACTTCTCAAATATATATATTTTTTAAACCACTCCAATACTCATGACATTTAGTAACCATGCATACTCACTCACCGCGCCCTCACCCAGAGATCAGCTCTGCTGTATTAAGTGTTATTTGCTTGTTTTTTTGTTTGTGTGGGTTTTTTTTTAGGTGTGACTCGTGGGATATTGGTGGTATCCGGAAGTGAGCTTGTAAATGGGCTGTGCTCATTGGTCGGCTATGGTGAGCAGCTCGGTGGGGAGGGAAGCCCCTGGTGGTGAGCTGCTGGAGGAGCAGGTCCCTAATGCCCTTACACTGCCCCCACTACCCCCCCCCCCTGTCAAGGCGAGGTGGAGGTGGACGCGGCTGTCTGTCACTCATTCCCTCGCACAATATCATATCAACATGATGAGTTATATTTCACACAATTTTCTCTTCGGTTTTAGGACTATACTAAAGCCTGTCAAAAATGACCGACCATGGGACCGACTTTAAATGGTCCATTTTCGGTTTAGCGAGTTTAAAAATAAAATGGTTACAATGGTGTTGTATGGGTGATCGTTTGGGACCCAAATAAAGCAATCAATATAGGGGAGTGGTACATTTAGGGAGGTGGTAGGTTTAGGGAGGTTTTTTTATTATTGTTACAATGGTATTGTATGGGCGATCGTTTGGTATCCAAATAAAGTGATTAATATAAGGGAGTGGTCCATTTGTAGAAGTGGTAGGTTAGAGAGGTTTTGCTGTAATATTAATAACACCACTGACACCTTGTGCTGTGCAGATTATGCCAGGGACGAAAGATCTCCGCTGTTTCACGGAAATTCTGGATTTCTCATAACCGCTGATTAAATATCACAAAAGGCCAGGTATAGGAATGACAGTACTTGGTCAGTCAGAATCAAGGAGTGGACCACCCTGATGCCCTTAGAAGTTGGTAGGACATAACGTTGAAACGAATAAACAAAAGCAAGGTGTGGATTCCGCCAAAAATGTGGTAAATTCACACATAGGCTTAGCACTGTCAGAGAATCCGGAAAATTCCCGGAAGGCATGTATGTATCTATGTATGTATGTATGTATGTATGTATGTATGTATGTATGTATGAATGAATGCACGTATGTATGAATGCACGTATGTATGAATGCACGTATGTATGAATGCACGTATGTATGAATGCACGTATGTATGAATGCACGTATGTATGAATGCACGTATGTATGAATGCACGTATGTATGAATGCACGTATGTATGCACGTATGCATGTATGTATGTATCTTTTAGACATTAATGGCCCGTGGGTCCTAAATCTAATCTGAAAAGAACCACTCACCCAAAATTGGTTTGGCTCTTCGTGCTATATAACTCAGATATAGCATGCTTATTTATTTCCATATGGGTGACCACAATGGATGATCAGCTCCCCTCCCCCCACCCCCAACCAACATCATGCCGCCTGACCCTCAGCTGACACCAACCTCCGATTCCTTCTCCAGTTGCGTGTGGAGGAGCAGGTGAGCGATAATCAGAGCAGCCTATGCACAGCCGGCTCCAGCAGCCCCCCCCCCCACCCCACTTCCCCTCCATGGCATCGGGGGCTGGGTGTGTGTGTGAGCGGGAGGGGGGGGGGGTAGGTAGGTAGGCGGAGAGTTGAGGTTAGAAGTGGGTCGTAGGAACCTACCCAGCCTATGATTCTCCCAAAAGGTGATGATCTAATAACATGATTTCACCAAGATCCACTCCCTATTTCCAAACATGTATGGCACTGGTGTAGCCGCCCCACACACACACATACACACACACCAGCACACCACACAGATAAGCAGCATTGACGACAGCAGTGTTGTGAAATTCATCACGACGTTATGTCAGCGTTGAAGTATGGCCATGCATGTGTGCCTGTGGGTGAAGAGGAAGAGTGTGGGAGGGCGGGGGGAGAGCGAGGATTGTTGTGTCATACTCATACTGTCATTGCCGGCTGGTTCCTGGGCGGCAATTGCACCTGCTGAGTATCAGCGTTGGTACCAGCGCGCCCTTATTTGGGCAGGTAGATACGTGGTGGTGGTTGGTTTTTGGAGTTTTACATCCTGGCAACCTCTAACGTCATATCAGGACGGGACCAACTTGTGACAGTGTGCACTTATGGTGACTTTATAGTGCTGTGAAATCAGGCAGCCAACCCAATATCCCACTCTTTCACATTATCCTGACACTGAGATAACCAGTCCTTGCCGTATGCTACTAATGCCGAGCGCCAGGCTAAGAAGCGACAAGTACCAATTTGATAAGTCATTGGTTTGACTCGACCGGGAAACAAACTCACAAACTCCCAATCTCCCGCATGCGAGGCCCGCGCTCTACCGATTCTCGGCCATCGCGCCTGGTATATACGTGGAAGGATGGGGTTAGCGCATGGATGGTGAGGGGTGTGAGGGGGCGTGGGGAGGGGAGGTGCTGAGGGGGGAGGCTGTTGTAAAGGGGGGATCAGCGTCACCCCCTCCTCAGCCCCCTTCAGCCCTACCGTGGGATAATCAGGGGATTTAGGGGAGTCGGTGGCACGGCTGATAAGACTTGGATCCTCGGCGGATCAAGACCCACTCCCCAAGGTCAAGGTCAAGCATTTAACACCCCGCCCCCTGCCCGCCCTGACCCGCCCCCTGCCGCCTCCTCCTCGGTCCGCCCTGCCCTCATATCCTCCCCCTACCTCGGTACCAATGCTGGCGATCCGCCTCCAGGGGCGGGCAAAGCGGCTTTATGCTTGTGGGATTGGAAGACAAGAGGGGATCCCCTCTACCTCACTCAAGTGTACCGCCAACCCCCCCCCCCCCCCTACCACCACCACCACCACCACCATCACCACTCTCTGCACTCACACCGCCAGCTCTCCTTCACCCCCAACTCCCACATCACACAGCCCCGTCCTCCATAGCAGACGTCCGTTGTACCAAAGGGGAACACATACTGGTTGTTTGGTTGTTGGGGTTTTACGTCATAGCCACATCTAAGGGCATATCAGGTCGGGTATCGACTTATGACAGTGTACAATCATGATTCCTTTGTAGTGCTGCCCCACTGGGAAATCAGGCCACCGGTGCCATGACACAATATCCCACTCAGTCACATTATGCTGACACTGAACTAACACATCGTTGCCATATCCTATTAATGCCTGAGCTCCAGGCTAGGAAGCGACAAGTATAAATTTGTAAAGTCACTGGTGTCAATCGAACGGGATGAGAACTCCCGATCTCCAGACAAACCACACTGGCTCTTCGTGCTATATAAGTCAGGTATAGCATGCTTATTTATTTCCATATGGGTGACCACAATGGATGATCAGCTCCCCTCCCCACCCCCCACCATCATGATGCTTTTTTTTCGTTAACTCTACCAGTGACATGGGGACTGGGACCAATAGTGAGACTCCCCGAAAAGTTTGGACTGGTTTCAATTGCTCCCATTTTGGTGTGTTGGTGCTTTCCGTAGTAGCAATATCTAAAGTCATATTAGGAGTGCCGACGTATAACAGTGCGCAATCATGGCAAAATTTGCAGCTATGTGAAGTGATAACATGCCAACTTAATTTTGGCAGGCATAGGCTCATACAATAACAGGTTCTAATAAATAAACTCAGTATGCCCTTCTATGTGGCAACACATGCTTAATAAGTGCACAAATATTCAAATTAGATATGTAGAAATAATGGTAGGTGAGTGATTTAGTTTTGGAAAGTTGATACTTCATCGGACTATGCAACGCTAAATTTAAACCTGCATAGTTCGATGGCAACATCAAATTTTAAAAACCAAAAATGATCTAAATTGGATTCTACATATCTACCTTCGATACTGGTGCACTTATTAAACATTTGTCGCCACACAGATGGGAATAGTGAGGCAATTGAATAGAACCTGTTACTGCAGAAGGCTTGCCAAAATTAATTTAGCATGCTTGCACTTCAAATATCTCAAAAGTTAGCCATTTAAAATAAAAGTTACTTCAAGCTAAAGTAGTGTACATTTTAACGAGCAACCTAATGTATTTATCTCAGAAAATCCGATTTTTTAATTTAAAAGATCGGATAATCCAACTTTAATCAACTAATAATAATATACAAGTAAAACAACAAAAACTCCCTAAAATAGTTCTGCTAAAATTACTGCGCAGCGATCCTTGGTGACTTGAGCGCCCAGCCCCAACGTTGTCGGACCTTGTTGCCCCGTGTTCACATCACCCCAAGCCGCTTAGGACAAAGGCTAATTTGCCTCCACCCCTGATCGGGTTATGGCCACTGGACTGGTCACCCCCGTTGCCATAACAACAGCTTTTGGTCTTCCTCCTGGGTGACCAAGGAGGAAAAGGAGTGGAGGAGTAGTGGGCGCTGTCCTAACCCCCTGGAGGATGGTTGCTCAAAGACAGATTGCGCAAATCTCCTCGTGCACCGGTGAACAATCCCCAGTGCCACTGGACGGCTACGTCTGATACATAATAATTTGTGGGGGGCGGGGGGTGGTAGGTGGGAGGGGGAGGGTGGGGGGTTCTTCTCCTTCTGCGCCCGGACTGATCGGATAGAGGGGGTGGGGGTGTTCCTTCTCCATGAGGGAAATGATGAAAGGAAACCTGGCCGGGTCCACCCTGGGGGATGGGGGTGGGAGTGGAGGGGTGTGAGTGGGTGTGAGGAGGGTGGAGAGGTGGGGGGGGGAGTAGAGTGTGGTGGGGAAGTGGTGGTCGAGAGATGGCGGTGGGGGATGGCGTGGTGGGAAGGTGTTCTGATGGTGATGGGGAAGGTGGTGTGGTGGGTGGGGAGGGGGAAAGAAAAGGTGGTGGTGTAGGGAAGGTGAGGAGGTGCTGGTGGTGTAGAGAAGGGGAGGAGGTGGTGGTGGGGTAGAGAAGGTGAGGGGGTGGTGTAGGGAATGTGAGGTGGTGGTGTAGGGAAGGTGAGGAGGTGGTGGTGTAGGAAGGTGAGGAGTGGGGTGTAGGGAAGGTGAGGAGGTGGTGGTGTAGGGAAGTGAGAGTGGTGGTGTAGGAAGTGAGGATGGTGGTGTAGGGAAGGTGAGGAGGTGGTGCTGTAGGGAAGGTGAGGAGGTGGTGGTGTAGGGAAGGTGAGGTGGTGGTGTAGGGAAGGTGAGGAGGTGCTGGTGTAGGGAAGGTGAGGTAGTGGTGTAGGTAAGTTGAGGAGGTGGTGGTGTAGGGAAGGTGAGGAGGTGGTGGTGTAGGGAAGGTGAGGAGGTGGTGGTGTAGGGAAGGTGAGGAGGTGGTGGTGTAGGAAGGTGAGGAGTGGTGTGTAGGGAAGGTGAGGAGGTGGTGGTGTAGGGAAGGTGAGGTGGTGGTGTAGGGAAGGTGAGGAGGTGGTGTGTAGAGAAGGTGAGGGGGTGGTGTAGGTAAGTTGAGGAGGTGGTGGTGTAGGGAAGGTGAGGAGGTGGTGGTGTAGGGAAGGTGAGGAGGTGGTGGTGTAGGGAAGGTGAGGAGGTGGTGGTGTAGGGAAGGTGAGGAGGTGGTGGTGTAGGGAAGGTGAGGAGGTGGTGGTGTAGGGAAGGTGAGGAGGTGGTGCTGTAGGGAAGGTGAGGAGGTGGTGGTGTAGGGAAGGTGAGGAGGTGGTGGTGTAGGGAAGGTGAGGAGGTGGTGGTGTAGGGAAGGTGAGGAGGTGGTGGTGTAGGGAAGGTGAGGAGGTGGTGGTGTAGGGAAGGTGAGGAGGTGGTGGTGTAGGGAAGGTGAGGAGATGGTGCTGTAGGGAAGGTGAGGAGGTGGTGCTGTAGGGAGGTGAGTGGGTGGTGTAGGGAAGGTGAGGAGGTGGTGCTGTAGGGAAGGTGAGGAGGTGGTGGTGTAGGGAAGGTGAGGAGGTGGTGGTGTACGGAAGGTGAGGAGGTGGTGGTGTAGGGAAGGTGAGGTGGTGGTGCTGTAGGGAAGGTGAGGAGGTGGTGGTGTAGGGAAGGTGAGGAGGTGGTGGTGTAGGGAAGGTGAGGTGGTGGTGGTGTAGGGAAGGTGAGGAGGTGGTGGTGTAGGGAAGTTGAGGAGGTGGTTGTGGTGTAGGGAAGGTGAGGTGGTGGTGCTGTCATGTGGATGGTAGGTGAGCTGGTGATGGTTGAGTTGAAGGGTTTGCAAGCGGTGGTGTGTGGGTAGACAGATGTGGGACTGAGAGTTGTGGTGTGGGTAGACAGGAGATGTGGGACTGAGAGATGTGGGGTGGGTAGACAGGAGGTGTGGGACGGAGAGTTGTGGTCTAGGTAGACAGGAGATGTGGGACTGAGAGGTGTGGTGTGGGTAGACAGGAGGTGTGGGACTGAGAGCTGTGGTGTTGGTAGACCAGTGTAGCTTTGAGTTGTGGTGTGGGTGGATAGGAGGTGTGGGACTGATAGATGTGGTGAGGACTGAGCAATGGTGTGGACGTATTCTGACATATTTCTTTGGAGGAAACCTGCTGCCGCCACATAGGCTACTCTTTCCGATAAACAGCAAGGGGTCTTTGATATGCACTTTCCCACAGACATACCACAGTACATACCACAGCCTTTGATGAACCAGTCATGGACCACTGGTTGGAATGGAAAATAGCCCAAACTGCAAATGGGTTCACTTAGCAGGATCGACTGGATGACCAACATCTTCACAGGTGGACACTCTACCACCTGAGCTACGTCCAGCTCCGCATTGGAAGTACATGCATGGCAAGAACGCTACCAAGTTTGGCCATCAGTAGGCGCAAACCCCAACTTCCGGTCTGTGAACTGAAGCTGTGACCCGGCATGCTGTGTCTCAGGTTCGGTCCTTCATGAAGGATCAGCGCAATGAGCTTCCAGTTTTATTTACAGTTGCATTCGACATAAACAAAGGTAAATAAAATAGGAGCACCGATTCCTTACCCCTTCTGCGTATGAAAATTGTTTTGTGTGTGTCGATCTAATCTGATTGTTGGCCAACACTTGAGTGATGAGTCAGGTCAGTATAGAATTTACACCAGACGGGATGGCCGAATGAGTTAGAGCATCTGTCTCCCTTGCTGGTGGGTCGTGGGGTCGTACCCTGGTCAAGTCAAACCAATTACTTAAAATTGATACTTGTTGCTTCCTAGCCAGGCGCTCGGCATTATTAGTACAGAGCAAGGACTGGTGTGCTCAGTGTCAGGATAATGTGACTGAGTGGAATATACCAGGACATGGTGCCAGCAGCCTGGTTTCCCAGTGGGACAGCACTATAAACTCGCCATTAGTGCACACTGTCACAAGTCGGTACCCGTCCTCATATGACCTTAGATGTTGCTAGGACATAAAACAACAAACAAAGTATAGAATTTACTGCGGAATGTTGCGTCAAGTAGGGCTGTGTTTTAGGGGTAGGTAGCACTTATGTGTACGACTGTGGGTGGAATGAGGAGGGTGGGGAGAGGAAGGAGGGGGTGTAGTAAGGATCAAGCCAGTCCTGTAGGGATCAGGGGACGCGTGCTGCTCAGGGCAGGACATTAAGACAAAGGTCGCCCTGTGGAGACGAGGGGAGCCCCTGCAGACAAAAGGGGAAGCCCCTCACAAGGTGTTGTGCGGTGGGGTGGGGTGGGGTGAGGTGAGGTGGGCGGGGGGGGGGGGGGGGCTGCAGAACACTCATGAGTGCCCCATTAGTGAGTGAAAGCTTCTGGTCGTGTCCGCCAGGGGGAGATGTGTGTACGAGGAGTGTTCATGGAGGTGGTGGACGACTTTTACACATAATTTTCTTGCGATCTACGGAACAGCATAAAAAAACACCAGAGATTAAGTAGACATCAACAACGTCAGATCCAACGACAGTAAAACCTCTCTAAATCGAACGACCATGGGGGCTGACTTTAAATTGTCCATTTAGGGAAATGGTCAGTTTAGGGAGTTTTTTTTTAAATCGTTAGAATGGCAATGTAGGGTGATTGTTTAGGACCCAAATAAAGTGATCAATATCGGGGAGGGGTTGTCGATCTGTGGAGGTGGTTGGTTAGAGAGGTTTTACTGTACTGCCATTTCTACTATCTCAGTATGTTTTGTTTAATCATAGCCACACTGCGTAAAAGTGATGGTTGAATAATAAGCTGAACACTTCTCACTGTTAATAGGGCTGCCGATGTTGCGGTTTCAGTTCTCCGTCAGTTTCAGTTCTCTGCTTCGGTTCTGCGCATGTGTAAAAATCGAACAGCATCGTCTGCGGATGTGTCAACATCGAGCCAGATTCAAACGGTCGCCAATCGCTGCACTCATACTGTCACTATAGTGTCAGTGTCACTAACCTTATAAATTTAATATAATCTTTTTGGTAAACATGTTTTCTATATGTGTACCAAGCGATTTGTTTCTAGGTGGTGTGGTTTTAAAGATATTTCACTTTTTCTGTATGAAGATTGCTCTCGACCATTGACAATGCCTTGACGATGCTGTTTGATTTTGAGGCATGCGCAGAAGCGATGCAGAGAACTGAAACTGGCGGAGAACTGAAACCGCGACACCGACATGGTGTAAAACAAGCACCAATTAGTCAACCCAATCCCACAATGCTTTCACCATTGCCGCACTGTGTAGAACTAATGGTTGAATAACAATATGAACAGAATACAAGCTGAACACTTCTCGCTGGGAATATGGCCTTTCTGCCGACATGGTGTAAAACAACCACCAATCAATCCACCCAATCCCACAAGGATATTTGTTTCACCGTTGCCCCACTGCCTTAAAGTGATGGTTGAATAACAAATGAACAGAATACAAACTGAACACTTCTCCTTTGCTGCCGACATGGTGTAAAACAACCACCAATCAATCGTCCCAATCCCACAATGCTATTTGTTTCATCATTTCCCCACTGCCTTTAAGTGACGGTTGAATAACAAATGAACAGAATACAAACTGAACACTTCTCCTTTGCTGCCGACATGGTGTAAAACAACCACCAATCAATCGTCCCAATCCCACAATGCTATTTGTTTCACCGTTACCACACTGTGCATAATGTTGCCTCACTAATTGCTGTGGTGAAAGGATTTTTTCTTTTCTATTTCACATCAAATTAACGACGCAAACTCAGTGGCTGACACTAGAGGCATAATGTTTGTATGAGCCCACGACAATTCTGCATCCGAAGCCAAATTTACGCTTTTTTACAAAGCCATTTGGGAAAATAATTACCCAACACAACTCGGGCAGTAACTACGGTAACCACGGTAACCACACCCCTGCCGTTTTGCAGGACCTTTTTGGGTCACTTGGCACTTCCAACAAAGGAGATCCTGATGAGAATCAGACGAAAATAGCTCCCGTTTTAGTTCGCGATGTTCCAGCCAGGGTGTGCATGTGATTTGTTTATAAGCGCGGGAACAGACGCCGGTAACCAGTCGACCGGAAACGGAAACGACCAAAGTCGTCTGCCGGGGCGGCGGCGCCCGTTGTAACTGGTACAATTAGAAGAAAATGTCGGCTGCACGATCCACTGGGCTGTTGGTTCGGCAAAGCCTGCAAGGCGGAAGCCTCCTATTTATTCCAATTTGTTCAGATCAGTTGGCAGGACCAACAAGGGCGGTACAGTAGGGTGCAGTTGATCGGGCCTGGGACAAAGAACGGGAAAGGCTCCTTCCTTCGCCTTTGATGAGGTTTTTGTGCGTGTGTGTGTATTTTTAGGGGTGGTTGGTGTTTTTCTTATTTTTATTTATTTTTTGTCTTTCGTTTAAGGAGAAGGAATGAGTTTCTCGTTTTTATCTGTCCTTCCTTTGTGGTGCGTGCATGTCTGGACTTTCCTGTCACTGATGTTAGATAGATAAATGTGAGTGTTGTCTCTTGTTTTTTCTCTCCTTTCTTCATGGTGCGTGCATGTCTGGACCTTCCTGTCGCTAATGTTGGATAGATACATGTGAGTGTTGTCTCTTGTTTTCTCTCCTTTCTTCATGGTGCGTGCATGTCTGGACCTTCCTGTCGCTAATGTTGGATAGATACATGTGAGTGTTGTCTCTTGTTTTTTCTCTCCTTTCTTCATGGTGTGTGCATGTCTGGACCTTCCTGTCGCTGATTTTTGATAGATAAATGCGAGTGTTGTCTATTATTTTTCTCTCCTTTCTTCATGGTGTGTGCATGTCTGGACCTTCCTGTCGCTGATTTTAGATAGATAAATGCGAGTGTTGTCTCTTGTTTGTCTCTCCTTTCTTCGTGGTGCGTGCATGTCTGGACCTTCCTGTCGCTGATTTTAGATAGATAAATGTGAGTGTTGTCTCTTGTTTTTCTCTCCTTTCTTCATGGTGCGTGCATGTCTGGACTTTCCTGTCGCTAATGTTGGATAGATACATGTGAGTGTTGTCTCTTGTTTTTCTGTCCTTTCTTCATGGCGCCTGACATGTGTAGCATGACGGGATGCAGCAAACAGTTGTAGACATTAGAATCGTGTATCTAGGGTGAGAATGATGAGGTGTCGCGCGACCAGCGGGAGGCTGATTTAATGACGGAATGGCGGCTGGTTGGTCAACAAAACACACACACCACTCCCCCCCCCCCCCCCCCAGTAGGTGCGCCCCCAAGCGCCAACATCATCTGGCCGTTACTGGCCCACGTCATGCGCGTACGGCCATCTGATTGGTCATAACCAGAGGCGATATGCTAATTAGTAAACCTTGATAGGGTCCGATGCCAAAGGAGTTAGGGAGAGTGTGTTTGTGTCTTGTCCTGGTTTGATTACTAGCCAGGGCGTGGATAATATAAACAAACCCAAGAACTCACAATTACTAAATGTCGTGTCCTTATACAATTATAAATAAACGTTGAGCGCAATCGAGAATTGCAAATAATAACCATACCTTCCCACATCAAAATGGCAACATTGGATTTCCCTGAAATGGATTGGAAACAATGGGCAGATTAGTGAAAAAAATACTTCTTCTTTTGATATTTAGCGGTTTTGTTCTGTTGACTAAGTTCTATTCGCTCCTGATTTCTCTGATCTAGACACTACCACTGTTGTCAGTGTAGAGGCAGTGTAGATGCAGTGTAGAGGCAGTGCTGACCTGCCGGCTATACAGCGGCGCATGCGCCGTGCGCTACAGAATGGACACTCTACACGAGCCGAGAATGCACATTCTATACTTTGTTTGGGCACACTTGACACGCGACCGAGTTTTTCCTTCCTGGCAGCATCTGCTGCCCCCCCCCCCCCTCCGACCCTGACCCCCCCCCCCCCCATTGCGCCCCACACAAACACACACACACACACCCAGCAGTCAGTTCTTAGGTACTCGCTCGTCACCCCGCCCCCCGCATACCGATACGGGACGCGTGTCGGCCGTGTGGGTGGGAGGGTGGGTTGGGGGTTGTGGGTGTGTAGGGCTATAGTCACGTGTTCGAGCGCGCATCCCCCCATGCCCCCCCCCCGTCCCCCACAGACCGAAGCCTCGCTCTGAATGCACCCCACACTCACGTTGCTATCTTTCTAACCCACCATACCCAGTCCAACTACAACACCCTTGCCCCTCCCTCCCGCCTACCCCCCCCCCCCCCCACACACACACATCCTCTTCCATCCCGAACTCCTTGTGTTGTGAGAAGGCCATCTGCCGAAGAGGTCAGTCTTGACCACTGGTCATTATCAAGCCCGCCTCATTCACCCACGCGCTGACACCTCCCCTCCCCTCCCCTCCCCTCCCCATCCCTCCCCTCCCCTCCCCTCCCCTCCCCTCCCCTCCCCTCCCCTCCCCTCCCTTCCCCTCCCTTCCCTTCCCTTCCCTTCCCTTCCCTCCCCTCCCCTCCCCTCCCCTCCCCTCCCCTCCTTTCCCCTCCCCTCCTTTCCCCTCCCCTCCCTTTCTTCCCTCCCTCCCTCATTCCCTCCCTCCCACCCACCCATGCACCCGCCACCCTCAGCTGGACCAGGGAGCAGCTCGCGGGGAACGGGTAGTGGTCTGGGCTCCAAATAAGGCCGGGGTCAGGGCCCGGGTCTCGGTCAGCGCCGGCCGGCCCGCCGCTGTCCAGGGGCGGGGGCCGGGCGGAGGCCGAGTAGGTGGGGGCGCTGGGTTGAACCGGGCTGGGCAGGAGGGTGGGGCCGGACGGATGGTAGAAGAGGAAGAGGACTGGTGGGGAGGTGAGGGTGTGGGAGGGGGGGGGGGTGTACTGCAGTGCACCGCAACACCTAGCACCAAGTCCTTCTCGGACACTGGAGGAGGAGGGGGGCGAATGGGGGGGGGGGGGGGGGGGGGGGGGTGAGTAAGCCGGGGGCACACCGCGCCACAAAGCGCGCAATGTAAACTGCACCCACTACTCGCGCTGTAAATCACGCCGTAGCGCTGATCGGCCGCCAAAGGAAGTTGCAGGCGCCGCAGCGCGCCCAGCGGCCTCGCGCCGAACTAAGCACCCCTTATGAAGTTTCAAATTGGTGTCTATGCGGGAAGAGATGAAATGTCACGCGAAAGCCGGCTGTTATAACTTATAGTAAGAGTTATCACTTCCATAAGACTGACTTATTATATGCCAGTGGCATAGCTTAGTTTATTCACCCGTCTTTAGCATTTCAATCAGATTTCCTCCAACTTCTTACTTAGCGTCGTCATCGGTTTTAAGACGCCAACAATGTACACACTTTCAGAAGTACCTTTCTGAATTAATCCTAATAGTTCCAGAATACACAAGTTTGCTACTGAATTTGGTTTGTAAATATTAAAGTACTTTCCACAAATTCTGACCTTTTTTTTTGTCATGGAGGAATTTTTCAATTGAATTTATTATATTCATAGATCATATATTTCGGTATCCGCGCGATTTATGTTGAGGTTGTGTTATTTCAGTGTAACGGTTAGCTCAGTGTCAGGATAATGTAAGTTGGATATCGGGTCATGGTGCCGGCAGCCTGATTTCCCAGTGGGGCAGAACTATAATTTATAAAAGTCGCCATGAGTACTGTCACAAGTCAGTCCCTGTCTTGATATGACCTGAGATGTTGCCAGGAGGTAAAACACCAACCAATCAACCAACTAACCCTCCTCGTGTGGCTAGACCTGCCGGCTAGATCCAATTCACCATGTTGTCAGATGTCGCCACCAGGCGGCGCGTGGCGTCAGCAAGACGGGCGGCGCATGCGCAGACAGGGGTTACTCTGGGAGTCTGGGAGGAACACGTACTGTCAGTTGTCCCGGGAGCGTCCCTAGTTCTATACAACGGCCGCAGGTGACCGGCGTGCGTGTTGTTAGAAACACGGTGTGAGCAGAATTAGCTCAGTGAGCACCAGTCAGATAGATGTGTTGTGCATACCAACACCCTCCCTCCTCTCCCTCTAAGTCCCTCCCTCTCCCTCCTTCTCTCCCTCCTCTCCCTCATCCCCCTTTCCCTCATCCCCTCATCCCTGATCCTTCCTCCCCCTCCTCCATCCTCCCCCTCCTCCCTCCTCTCATTCCTCTCCCTCCTCCCCCTCCTCTCTCTCCCTCCCTCCCTGTCCCTCCCTTTCCCTCCTCCCTCCTCTCCCTCCTCTCATTCCTCTCCCTCATCCCCTCCCTCCATTTCCCTCCTCTCCCTCATCCCCCTCCTCTCCCTCATCCCCCTCCTCTCCCTCATCCCCTCCTCTCCCTCATCCCCCTCCTCTCCCTCCAGACCCTCATCCTCCTCTCCCTCCTCCCTCCTCCATCCTCTGCCCCCTCTGACTCACCACCCTCCTCTCCCTCCTCTCCCTCCTCTCCCTCCTCTCCCTCCTCTCCCTCCTCTCCCTCCTCTCCCTCCTCTCCCTCATCCCTGCTCCAGGGCGCATTGTGCTAGCGGCGTCCTTCACATGTGCGCCTCCCCCTGCAGCGGCCCGCGTCTCCTCCAGTAGCCCCTCCCTCACCTTCTGCCATATTTACGGCCACTTTTATGAAAACCCGACATGCAAAGTATCGGGTTACGGCCCTCTGAGCACGGGCATACCTTTGAAGTCGGACCGCACCCACCCGCTCTCCCCGCCACGATTACGGGGGTGGGGGCAGAAATGTGGTGGTCCCCATCCTGTGTGGAGGGAGGGGGTATAGATAGGTGGGGAGGGGAGAGATAGCAGAGGGAAGAGGTGGGGAGGGGGGAGTTAGGAGGGAGAAGAGGTGGGGAGAGGGAAGAGGTGGGGCGAGGGAAGAGGTGGGGAGGGGGGAAGAGGTGGGGCGAGGGAAGGGGTGGGGAGAGGGAAGAGGTGTGGAGAGGGAAGAGATGGGGAGAGGGAAGAGGTGCGGAGAGGGAAGAGGTGGGAAGAGGGAAGAGGTGGGGAGAGGGAAGAGGTGGGGAGAGGGAAGGGGTTGGGAGAGGGAAGAGGTGGGGAGAGGGAAGGGGTGGGGAGGGGGAAGAGGTGGGGAGAGGGAAGAGGTGGGGAGAGGGAAGAGGTGGGACGGTAGACAGGGTAGAAGAAGTTCAGTTGAATTCTGACTGTCGTGTGTATGCTTCAGTTGGTTGTTTTTTTACTGTGAGAGTGTTGTGTGGCTGCTTCAGTTTGTTGGGGTTTATTCTGTGAGAGATTTGTTGTGTGGTCTGTGTGTGATTCAGTTGTTAGTTTTTTTCTGTGTGACTGTTGTTGTGTGTGTCTTACTGAGTTGGTTGTTTTTGCATGTAATAGTGGTTTTGTTGTGTGGTCTGTGTGCGAGTCAGTTAGGTTATTTTCCTGTGTGAGTGTTGTGTGGCTGCTTCAGTTTGTTGGGTTTTGTTCTATGAGAGTTGTGTTGTGTGGTCTGTGTGTGAGTCAGTTGTTGGTCTTTTTCTGTGTCACTGTTGTTGTGCGTGTGTTACTGAGTTGGTTGTTTTCCCCTGTGAGAGTGATGTTGTGTGGTCTGTGTGTGATTCAAGTGTTAGTCTTTTTCTGTGTCACTGTTGTTGTGTGTGTGTTCCTGAGTTGGTTGTTTTTCCCTGTGAGAGTGGTGTTGTTGTGTGGTCTGTATTTGATTCAGTTGTTAGTTTTGTTCTGTGTGACTGTTGATGTGTGTTACTGGGTGGTGTTGTTGTGTGCTCTGTGTGGAGACAGGTTCCCTAGCATGACGCATGTGGGTGGCGGCTGGGTGGCAGGTAATAATGGCGGCCCGGTGTGGGGAGATATTGGCTGCGACACGCCGCAGCCTCTCGCCGCCACCGAGGCTCACTTACTGGAGGCAGACGCAGGCACCCGGAGGACTCAACCTCCCGCTGCAATCGCGACCAGAGGGCAGGCAGCAGGAGACAAGGGGAATACCAGACTTCTCTTCACTAATGTTCAGCCTTTTTGTATGTCTGTCTCTCTCAGTCGCAATATCAGTCTCACTCTCACTCTCACTCTCACTCTTAGTCTCACTCTCACTCTCACTCATACTCTCACTCTTAGCCTCACTCTCACTCTTAGTCTCACTCTCACTGTCACTCACCCTCACCCTATCACTGTCACTGTCACTCTTCCTCTCACTCTTCCTCTCACTCTTCCTATTCCTCTTCCTCTCACTCTCACTCTTCCTCTCACAACAGGAACACCACCCTTCGCTTCATTCGTTTGGAGCCTTTCTGTCTGTCTGTTTCTCTGTCTGTCTGTCTGTCTGTCTCACTCTTATTCTCACCCTCACTCTCTCTCTCTCTATCTCTCTCTGTCAGTCTTCGTGTGTCTCACTCTGTCAAAGGAACTGACATGCTAATGTACGTCATTGAATATTACTCTTCAGCAGGAATTTTTGCTTGAATACAAATGGAAGGCTCCGTCGGGGTCATCCAAATTCCAATGGTGTGTGTATGTTGTATAATATCTATATCTATATATATATATATATATATATATTTGTGTGTGTGTGTCTACGGAGCCGTACGATTTATATGTGAAGAATAACGAATTATGCGAGTATAAAAGCGCGGAGGGGAATTATTTGATTATATATATTATTGTTATCCTGATTCTATGTACTGCCTCCTGTACCTCCTGGACTGGTGGCGCCTCCAACGGCACTTGCCGTCCCTACCAAACGCGCCAACCAATATGTGGGTATGTAACGAATGCCTCTCGCTGCGGTTCTGTACTTTGTATTTTTTATTATGTTCGATTCTTGCACCCCCCCCTTCCACCTTCCACACACAATGTTTGCCCTCCGGAACAAATGAAGAGCTCTTTTCCAAAAAGCGATGAGCACCAATCCCAAAAATGAATTTGCAATGCGAATGTCTAGTTTGTAGATCATGTTTTGGAAAAGAACTATATTCATATGAAGAGCCCTTTTCCTAAAACTTGGCATCGGCATTGCAAACTCATTTTTTGGATTGGCCCTTATCAGAGGTGTCGATGAGATAACTGATGTGTGTATGGATTAGCGCTAGCTGACTATAGGTCATAGCAGCGGGGGTACACTGTACGCCGGTAAAGAGACAAGAGCCACTGGCCGACTTCTGAGCTGCTCGCTGAGCTGTTCGGGTTGGGGAAAGGTTATCATGCGCACCAAGTGGCTGTTGGGTGTTATTGCAGGGCGTGGGGAGGTGTCAAGACGAATTGCTTCTGAAAACAGCGAGTGGCGAGGCGACCTGGACCAGCGCGTGTGCAATATAGAGGGTGTCTATTATTAATGTGGTTCTGCGTATGGGATAGCATCCCGCAAGCATCGTCCGTCCCTCCCTCCCCTCTCCCCTCTGCCCTCTCCCCTCTCCCCTCACCCCTCTCCCCTCATTCACTTCTCCGTGCCATCCTTCTCTGGCCTCCTCCGCTGGCCTCCTCCTCATACTCTTCCGCTGTCCTCTTTTCTCCTATTATCGTATTCTCATTTAATCTCCCCCTTTCCCCCTTTCCTCGTCTCCTCGTCTCGTCGTCTCCTCTCCTCCTCTCTTCTCCTCTCCTCCCCTCCTCTTCATCTCCTCTCCCTCTTTCTTTTCTTCTCTCTTTTCTTCTCTTCTCCTCTCCTCTTCTCTCCTCTCTCTTCTCCTCATTTCCTCTCCTATCCTCTCCTCCTCCTCTCCCCATCTCCTCTTCCCTCATCCCATTTCCTCTTCTCTCCTCCTCTTCTCTTCTCTTCTTCTCCTCTTCTCTCATCCTCTCCTCCTCTCCTCCCCATCTTCTCTTCGCTCATCCTATTTCCTCTTTTAACCTCATTATCCCCTCTCTTCCTCTCTTCATTTCCCTTCACCCACCCCCAATAGGTAGATACGGCACCCTCCCATGGTCATCTCCAAAGAAAATAAACCATAGACCATACACCCAACATCCTACACCCTTCACCTTCACCTTACACGTTGCACCCTGCATCCTACACCCTGCACCCTGGCCCCATCTTCCCTTCTCTCCCTAACGTGTTACTGTTAGTCGGCACTCCCTCCAGCACCCTGCGACCTCCGATTCATCCAGTCCAAACAAAAACCAGGTCGATCACTGGTGGCGTTTGTCCAAAATAAAAAAGGAAATCCAAGCAACAATAATACATTGTGAGGCATTGGTGGCAGGCGCGTGCCGATATACTGTTGCCATGCCTACATCCGCCCAAGAATGATAAAGACGCGCATGCGGCTGCTTCACAGCGTCCGTCGCACCTACATCGCCGGGCGGGGCGGGGGCGGGGGCGGGGGCGGGATGAGGCGGCGGGATGAGGCGGGGCAGGCAGGCCTCTCCCATCTCCCCGCCCAGCACGTTCGATCCTTCCAGTGGACAATGCACAATGCATCGTGACGTCACAATGGCTGACGTCACGGCGCGTCCGCCTCCTCCTCCTCCAGTAGCTAAGGCAACCAATGTTCGTTGGCTGCGTCAGTGGGTAGGGGGGACGCTGGAGGAAGCCGGGCATCTCATTGGATGCACCCATTGTCAGCTTCGAGGTGTGTCCCAACAGCCTTTGTGCTTATTGGGCGTGCCTATTGTTATGTTAATGAGGGCTCAGCCAATGGGGTGGCAGCATTGTCCTCCAGGGCGGTGCCTATTGTTGTACGTCAGTCACTTCGACGCTGGAGGAGCGGGCGGGTGGTGACGGGGAGGGAGGGGCTGTGCATCTGCGTCGCTGCTGGAGGCGCAACAGTGGCGCCGCGTGGTGAGAAGCGGCCGAACTAAGCTGGCCGCGGCGCCCACCCGGGGACATCGCTGGGGTGTGTACTGTGTCGGGTGCCGGGTGGCGTCTAGCGCTTATTCTACACGGCGGTGGCCACTTGAGTACATGATGACATTTCTTATATTGCGCACAATTCTGACATGTTCTTCTAATTAATCAAAGGGTGGATGTGATCGCTGGTGGCGGATACTTTATAAATAGAAACGCAATGCAGACTTTTAACAAACAGAATCAAAATAATGGAAAATAATACTTTTAATACTAATAGTCCTGTTGATGAGGGATTGAGATTCATTAAATGCTTGGATTCTGCACTCTATTCAGTAGCTAATTTCATGTATTTTGAATCCTCCCGGCCCCAACACCCCAATACACCACACCCTTTTCAAAATGTCAATCTGACGTATGCCTAATGCTAGGTACACACCTACCGTTTTTCCGCACCCACCTACCATATACGATCTAAAACTCCCCAAAAGTCCTGAGGTGTGCACTCCCCTAGCACACCTAGCGATTGCGATTCCCGACTAAAAACTCAATTTTAGGGCTAAAACGGGCCGATTACGACTGCGATTCGCGATTCGAAAAATGAATCGGCCCGTTTTCAGTTTTAAGCGGGTCGGGTCGAGTCGCGAGTTTTAGTGCGTGAATCGTAAACGGTAGGTGTGTACTTGGCATAAGATTAGGTAGTGGCAAACACATATATGTATGACTATGAGTCAGATGTGGTACGCAATGTGTATATTTTCCCTCCCTCTACACACATGCGCACTGGATGCCTAGAATTAAGATGACAATCACACAATGTATATGTCAAATGTGATATGCAATGTGTAGCTGCCTAAGATTAGGTAGAAGAGAATTACGATGGCAAACACATATATATGAGTCAGCCTCACGAAAATGGGCCAATTGATGGTTTATTTAAGATGTTGGCATCGCAATTCTTAAAGTGTAGTGCATTTCTTTGTTTTATATGAAATTATCCTAGAAACAAATAAGGTTGTTGTATTTTCTCTACCTTTACATTCAGGATAAATTTAAGGTCTTTCCAATACCTCTGTCAATGCGAAACTATAATTATACTGTTCGACGCCGACATCCAATGATTGACACTGACAACTTCCCCCAATTGGCCTCTTTTCATGATCCTGACTCATATACATATATGTCAAATGTGATGCGCGATGTATAGCCTTTCCCTCTACAGGCATGCGCACTGGACGCTCGCAGATGTAGGTCGCGGCGACGGCCTTGCATTATATGCGCACACACAGTGATGGATTGCATTTGTTTAGGCCCGACACTGCGCGGTAGTTTGGGTTAATGCAGTCTGGAAGGCGTTATTACGGTCACCTGCAGGTGGCTGCCATGATTGTCTGTTACCACCTGCAGGAGGCGACACGTGCTGCTCACCTGGGCATGGTGGGGGTGGCTGTGGTTAGCTTTCTACTCGTCCCACTCTCTTACCCCCCCCCCCCCCCTCCTCGTCTCTATACCTCTACCTCTACCTCTGTCTCGTACGCAACGGGAACACCCCCCCCCCCCCCCACACACACACATTCTCTTCACTCACGTGTATGCACGTTCCCTCAATCAATCGTCAACTCCAGCATTCACATTCACACCCTCCTTATACTATCGCACATAATTCTACTCCTCTCCTCTCCTCTCCTCTCCTCTCCTCCCCTCTCCTCTCCTCTCCTCTCCTCTCCTCTCCTCTCCTCTCCTCCCCTCCTCCACTCCTCTCCCCTCCTCTCCTCTCCTCTCCTCTCCTCTTCCTCTTCCTCCTTCCTCTCCTCCTCTCCTCTCCTCTCCTCTCCTCTCCTCTCCTCCTTCTCCTCTCCTCCCTCTCCTCTCCCTCTCTCCTCTCTCCTCTCCTCTCCTCTCTCTCCTCTCCCTCCTCTCCTCCTCTCCTCTCCTCTCCTCTCCTCTCCTCTCCTCCTCTCCTCTCCTCTCCTCTCCTCTCCTCTCGCCGCTCCACTCTCCCTCCCCTCCCCTCCCCTACCCCCCTCCTCCCCTCCCATCCCTCCCCTCCCATCCCCTCCCCTCCCCATGAACCATAGGTGCCCTATTTGTAAATGCGCGTCTTTGCCGTCTAATATAATTACTTATATCTTGATATTGCGGGTTCGATCCCACACACATTAAATGCAGTTGACAAAAAGATTCCATAATAATAATATTTGTATAAATACTTTATACCACACATATAGTTCCGGCTAAGAAGTTTCCCTTGAATTGATTGACGCGGTAGTCATTGCTACCACAACCCATTGCTACATCCGGGCCGTACTGCCACCACGTTGTTATGGCGATGTGTTTAGCGCCCCCCACCCCACCCACCTCCTCCTTCTTCGTGCCGAGCTCCACCGCTAGGAGGAGCCAGCAGGTATCCGGGAAATCAGTGTGTGCGATAATAGGGGAAGAAGAGGCACAATACAGTCTGAAGTAGATGGGGAGGGGGTTGGGGGGGGGGGGGGTTCTACTGTACTAACAATTCGTCATGCTTCTTTTTCGGGTATTAAATTGATTACCCACAACCCTTTTCTACCTGTACTATATAGAAGAAAACAAATGTTTAAAACCGCGTCGCTCATCATCCGAATGTGTTGTGTAAACTGATCGTTGATTGGTTGGTTATGTTTGTGAGTGCAAGGAATGACGGCCGGGTTGTGGAACGCGCTGCTTGGTGGTAAGATGGGACTGTGGCACGTGAGTGCAAAGGCCAACTAGTTATTACCATGCCCGACAAAAATGTGTACATACCCAACAGGGAGCGAGGTGTACGACTGGAATAGCATGTCCCGGAGAGTTTGGAACTACAGTCGGGCAGGGCGGAGCATAGACAACACGTGGTAAATGGGTGCTTGTTGCGAGCAGCTCTAGAATATGACGCCATCTTTGTTTGGACATAATAATATAAATAGACACCCATTACCCCACGAATTGCCTTCATAGCTTTTGCGCAACAAAATCAGCGTCTTTGTGTAGCGGTTTGTGGCTTGTGCCCACCGGGTGCGGTGGCCGAATTGATAGAACATTGGCCTCACGTGTGGGAGATCAAGAGTTTGGTTCCCAGTCGAGTCAAATCAATAACTTATCAAATTGATACTTGTCGCTTCCTAGCCTAGTGCTTGGCATTAATAGGATAGGGAAAGGACTGGTTAGCTCAGTGTCAGGATAATGTAACTGAGTGGGATATGTGCTGCCAGACTGATTTCACAGTTGTGCAGCACTATAAAGTCGCCATCAGTGTGCACTGTCATAAGTCGGTGCCCGTCGTGATATGACCTTGGGTGTTGCCAGAACGTAAAACTCCAGCAACCAACCAACTACTTTGTAACAGACTCACTCATCTGTGTGAGGTTTGTGTGTTGCTGCCGCTGCCTTGATGATGTTTGTCATAGACATGTCGTCCTTTTTTTTTTTTTTTTTTTTTTTTTTTTACCCATTTCGGTTCCAGGTCCTTCGCAGTACCAGAACGACCTGTATACACGCCTAATGTAAATGTTTAGCACCCTGCATCCTTGTCACCTTTCCCCGCCAGGTGGCAGTCATGTGTCTACCCGCCATTGTTGTTTTGCAGGGGTTGGTGCGGGGGGGGGGGGGGTGGGAGTGGGATGGACGGGTGGCGGGGAATTGTTGTCGTTTCGTTTGTCCACCGGAAGGACCTCCCTCGCTCTTGAGTGTGGGTGGGCGGCGGGAAGGAAAACTCCAACTCCTGCCGGGCCAGAAACGAAACGGACCCGGTATGGTTTCCTAAATGGTCCGCGCTGGAGAGTGGTGTGTGGGCAACGATTTATTTAGGGCCTGGAACTTTGGACAATGTGTTTCGCATGCGCTGTGATTGTCTAGGGCCACCCAGGATTATTTTCCCGAGGGCCTATGCTTACTAGACAGGTGGGAGGAGTTGTCTGCCCCTTCTCTCTCCCCCCCCCCCCCCCCACCTTCCTTTCTTGTTGGCATGTGTGGTGGATGTTTTCGTGTTGTTGTATACAAGTACTGTCGGCATAGTAACTGGATTTTAAACCAGCAGCACTTCAACACTTTTGCAGGCAGCTTTCATGAAATGTAAAAACCTGAAGCTGGGTGTTCCTAGTTTCGCTGGTCCCTCAATGAGCATCGAAGTTGAGACTCAGCATGTCATGTCAGGTTACAGCTACAGCTTGAGGTTGGAGCCATTCCCAACCCCATCCTTCACCATAGAACCCACCGGGCGCGGTGGCCGAATCGGTAGAGCACAGGCCTCGCGTGCGGAAGATCGGGAGTTCGCGAGTTTGGTTCCCGGTCGAGTCAAACCAATGACGTAAAAATTGATACTTGTCGCTTCCTAGCCTGGTGCTCGGCATTATTATGATAGGGCAAGGGCTGGTTAGCTCGGTATCAGGATGTGACTGAATGGGATATCAGGTCATGGTGCCGGTGGCCTGATTTCCCAGTGGGGCAGCACTATAAAATCACGATGAGTGCATACTGTCACAAGTCGGTACCTGTCCTGATATGACCTTAGATGTTTCTAGGACGTAAAGCAACAACAAACAAACAAATCACTATAGAACCTACTCTAAAATCAATATAACAACAATGGTTAGTTCGAATATCATTCGTATATAACCTTAGATGTTTCTAGAACATAAAACCAAAAGTAGAAATAGTTACGTATGGGCGATAATATAACCACAACAAGGTTAGTTGAAACCTGACTTTCGCCCTTTTTTCTGCGCTTCCCTGATAGTGCTAATCCTATGGGGGGAAATCCGTGTTTTCGCAGAAATTCGCTGTTGGTGTAATATAATAAACTCAGCTTGGTTTCCGCGATTTTTGCCGGATACTACCCCTTTCATCCCTGAGAGAGAGAAATCCTCTTCAATCACAGACCTTCAGGTTTCAGGTTCTTTTCTTCCTTCTCCACACCAGACACTGAGTGCGGTGGCCGAATTCGTAGAGCATGGGCATAGCATGCAGAACGTCGGAAGTTTGGTTCCCAGTCGAGTCAAACCAATGACATATAAAATTGATATTTGTCGCTTCCCAGCCTGGCGCTCGGCATTAATAGGATAGGACAAGGACTGCTTAGCTCAGTGTCCAGATAATGTGATACTAATAGTGGGATATAGGGTCATGGTGCCGGTGGCCCGATTTTCCAGTGGCACAGCACTATAAATTTGCCATGAATGTGCACTGTCACAAATTGGTACCTATCCTGATATGAACTTAGAGTTAGATGTTGCCAGGACATAAAACTCCAACAACCAACCAACCGCACCGGATGACGCTGTTCTACTCTAGAACTTAATAAGAGAGGCTGCGCCGCCAAGCGGCCCGAATGAGAAGTACTCCGGTACATACACGGCCCACCAGGGGGCAGCACTGTGCCCGACAGGTGCACGCGTCTTGCCTCGAGAAGACAGACGACCCGCCCCGCCTTGCCTCGTGTATATTGATAAAGGCGACGCGAGGCAATGATCGATGTGAGTGGCCGAGATGTGGGCATTGTTGGCAGTGTGTGGCGGCCAGGTTTGTTTGTTGGTGTTTTACGTCCTAGAAACATCTGAGGTCATATGTTGCTAGTACGTAAAACACCAACAGGCGAGGTGGGTTCGATGGTTGGAGTTTTACGTCCTGGCAACATCTAAGGTAATATCAGGACGGGTACCAGCTGGTGACAGTGCGCACTCATGGAGACTTTATAATGCTGCCCCACTGGGAGACCGAGTAGCATATCAGGTCATGTTGCAGGCAGCCTGGTCTTCCAGTGGGGCAGCACTATAAAGTTGCCATGAGTGTGCACTGTCACAAGTCGGTACCCATCCTATTGTTGCCAGGACGTAAAACTCCAACAACAAATAAACCAACCATCAATAGTTCCACTTTGGTTTCAGCCAACTGGTCTAGAACTGCACTCAACTGAAGCAATGGTTCTCCTGGGTTTTCACTTTCAGAGAACTGGGTGCCAGGTAATTGTTCCACTCTGGTTAAGAAACTGGTCAAGGTACCGCCCTGAACTGAACTTCTGCGAATGCGCCTCTCCATACCCGGTGCATGCATCCCAGAATACCCCGCCCACCCCACGTCACGTCACGTCACGTCACGCCCCACCGCCCAGCTCCGCTTGAATTTATCGCCTCCGCCGAATGGCGCCAGTGTCGCCAATATTGAATAACCGCCGGCACCCGCTCACAGGGGGCGCCATATGATAAATGGGTGAAAAGTAACACCCGCTGCTTCTCGGCCGGCGCTTGTGGCCCCCCCGGCGGGGGTTCGGGGAACTGTGGTTATTGATAATACGACAAGCGCTGAAAGGCTACATGTATAACTCTTTTGTAGCGATGGTGTGCCGGTGGTGTGTGGCACGAGCAGTTACTAAGGCACTCACACAGTACGAGCTCCCTCGTTAGAGCAGCTTGCCGCACCTGGGGCACCTTGTTAGCCACCCACCCTCCCCCTCCCCCTCCCATCACCCCCCCCCCCATCACCCACCGACGCACCGCAGTCAAGGTGTATGCGGCGGCACCCTTGTACGTCTCACCAACCAACCAACAACAGATATCATGTTGAACCGAAGCAGAGAGTGTTCAATGGTTGGCTCAGTGTCAGGATAATGTGACTGAGTCAGATATCAGGTCATGGTGTTGGCGGCCTGATCTCGCAGTCCCAGTGGGACAGCACTATGAAGTGGCCATGAGTGCGCACTGCCACAAGTCGGGACCCGTCCTTGATGTTGCCAGGACTTAAAACTCCAACAACCAACCCACCAACCAACAACCTCAAGCCCATCTATTCGCACTCTTTAAAGTAGCATAGTCCGTTAACAAAAATAAATTGTCTAACCAAAACATTTAGTTCAATTGATTGATTGGTTGGTGGTTACTTTATTCTGTGTCGGCAGCATGAGCCATATTCGCGCGAATCACGTGACTTTATTCCTACATGTACACACACACATGTAAGTGGTGCACTTCAATATGTATTACTGCATAGACAGGAAAACGTCCATTTAATAGACCACAGTTGCATGGGTACGCTTCGCCTTACCCCTCCTTTATTTCATTTATTCGAGTGCAGAAAACCAGACGGGATGACCGAATGAGTTGAGCGTCTGTCTCCTGCTTTGGGAGATCAGGGGATCTGAACCCATGGGATCATGGGGTCGAACCCTGGTCGAGTCAAACCAATGACTTAAAAATTTATACTTGTCGCTTCCTAGCTTTGGCGCTTGGCATTATTACGATAGGGCAAGGACTGGTTGGCTCAGTGGCAGGATAATATGACTGAGTGGGATATTGGGGCATTGTGCTGGCAGCCTGATCTCCCAGTGGGGCAGCACTATAAAGTCACCATGAGGGTGTCCTGTCACAAGTCGGTACCCATCATGATATGACCTTAGATGTTGCTAGGACGTAAAACAACAACAAAAACAAACAACTCGCGTGCAGACACTGGCGAGGAGGTCAAGGCTGAAGACGGTAGGAGTTGAAGGGAGGAGGGAGAAGGAAATGTCTAAAGCCATGGTCACCCTTGGGCCTTAAGTCGCCTCAACTAGTTTGCCTCATGTCAACGCTCAGCTGAGGTGAATTAGGGTTTGTCTCAAGTAAACCACTTCACGAGGTAGATTAGATGAGGCGAACCAGCTTGAGTCAGCCTAAGTGGCATGTGTGAATGCAACTGGTTTAGTTGAGGCTGCTTAAGCATATGGATGGAGACTGCTTCCTAACAGGTAGTTGCTTTCATAATGGTTCGAACACATGTTTACACCATCCTCCATGTTTGAACCATCCCATTTCTTCATATATGGAGACTGCTTCCTAACAGGTAGTTGCTTTTGATAGTGGTTGGAGCACATGTTTGGACAGTCCGACTCTTCCCACTTCTTCGTTAGGTATGTTGTTTGTATGTATGTACATCTGGATGTACATGTGGTGTGTGGATGCATGTATGTGTGGATACCCATCCTGATATGACTTTAATTGTTGCTAGGACATACAACAACAACAAACAAACATCGATCTGAACCGGTTTAACACGTGTGTCTGAACGTGACACACTTTGAAAACTCTGTATGTGTGAATGTGCCGCCAGTTCGACTCATGCAGTTCACCTCATCTAAGTCGGCCTAAAGCTAAGATTCCTTAGACGCGGTATGCGGACTGCGGCATGCGGTATGTGGCATGCAGCATGCGGCACACGACTGGCTATATTTAAAAAATAAAAATAAACAAGTATACTCCATACTGCACTGTATATGGCCTAATATGGCATCTATATCTATGTACCTCTTGGTACGTCACCTGGAGGTTCTTACCTTTATAATTACCAAATTATAGATAAGTATGCATATTTTTGTGGCTCTGGTAGCATTTTTACCAACCAGAACCCACCACCACCACCACTACCATATGTTTCCACTCAGAAGCCTTGTGCGTGACCGTTCCGTAATGCTCAGTCGCCTCTCCTAGTGTTAAACTAATGGACACATCAGACTTAGGTTTCTATTCACACCCTGGGTGCCGCATGCCGCACCGATCGCTACAGGGACCGATCGAGTTGTCGCATTCGCATTCGCATTCGCATTCGCATACCGTGTGTAAGGGTTGTAGTCCATTGAGTTCAAGGCGTCTCGATTTTTTGCCGCATTCGCATTCGCATACCGCATGCCGCATACCGCGTGTAAGGAATCTTAGCTTTATGCTGTACGTGTGATCACAACTTAAAACTAGTTGCTAACCGACAGCGACAAGACGAGCCAGAACCATAATGTGGCTGATGTGTTTAGAAATGGAGCAGGCAGTTTGAAACGGACTCAAAGTAAAACAATGCTGTTACAACCGTTCACCGCAACATGGGGCATACTATGCTTTCTACAGCATGGTTCAACTGTTTTAAAAGGGTAATTGCTACATACATGCAATGTGGACATGAGTTCCAAATTTCTGAGGGTCCCGACTTGTACATAACATGTAAACGGTTGCTGGGTGAGCACGATGTGCCATTGATGTGTAGAGGTTAAACTTTTTTAAGCCTTGAGTGGGTTCAACATTTTTAATGTTAGTCGTTAAACGACAGCGACAAGACGAGCCAGGAGCGTAATGGTGGCTGATGTATTTAGAAATGGGAGAGGCAGTTTGAAACGGACTCAAAGTAAAACAATGCAAGTACAACGTCACACTACAACACAGGGGTGCAGGGGGACAGGAGGGAAGAGGGGGGAAGAGCAGGGAAGAGCAGGAAGGCGAGGAAGACGAGGGAAGGCGAGGAAAGACGAGGGAAGGTGAGGAAAGACGAGGAAAGACGAGGAAAGACGAGGAAAGACGAGGAAAGACGAGGAAAGACGAGGAAAGACGAGGAAAGACGAGGAAAGACGAGGAAAGACGAGGAAAGACGAGGAAAGACGAGGAAAGACGAGGAAAGACGAGGAAAGACGAGGAAAGACGAGGAAAGACGAGGAAAGACGAGGAAAGACGAGGGAAGACGAGGGAAGACGAGGGAAGACGGAGGGAAGACGGAGGGAAGACGGAGGGAAGAGGAGGGAGGCTGTCGGGCACAATATAACTGGAGGTTCTATGGCACGGTGGGACTGTTTTAAAAGGGTAAACGCAACATACATGCAATGTCGATATACGGGTTTCCGATTTCTGAGGGTCCCGACTTGTATGTAACATTTAAACGGTTGCTTAGTCAGCACCCTGTGCCATTGATGTGTAGAGGTCACACTTTCGAGCCCTGAGTGGGGTTAGGTTGTTCGCAGGCCACCTAGCGGTGAGCCGGTGATAAGAAATAAATACCCGCAGATGGTTTACTAACTATTCCGAAATCATATTGTATGAGCATATTTGTAATTCGGTTATTTGCACTAAAGTTATGAAATGAAGATGTTCTACTATGTATATATATACATGTATATGCACACACACATACATATATCACACACATATAAGACTGTCTCAAAAGGTGCTAAGCAATACGGGACAAAACTTTGTCCATTGTAACGATCAACATACTATCTGCTTATGCATTTGCTCCAAATAAACTGATTTGTTTTGTAGATGGTGTTTCATAATCCCAATAGAATACATATTGATTTGAAGCAAATGCCCTTGTGTTTTCAGTGTAGCCGTTTCTGTGAGGTTTTGTGTCAATTTGTGACCAAAAAAAAGAAGAGTTATCACCTTTTGAGACAGGCTCATATACATAAGTAATGTTCCCTTCTGTATCTTTATACTTGCATAATACGCTATACATCATATCTTTATACACACATAATATGTTATACATCATATATATTATATATATATGATGTAAAACATATTAGTCGAGTACAAAGACTTTGTCGGCTATCAACAGGCTGTGTTCCGTTTCAATCCGTTTCCTCGATCCGGTGAAGTGTGACAGGGGCTTTATACCTAGGCTCCCGGCTGGAGTCAACCTACCCATACCTCTGTGTGTGTGTGGGAGGGTGTGTGGGGGGGGGGCAGCTGCAGCTCAGTACAATATCATGAAGAGATTATCTTCTGTGAGATATGGGGATTTGAACACATTTGGGTGTGTATATTTACACATGTATGCATAATGCATGGTCAATATAGCATGATAACTGCTAGCCTGTGTATTCCTGGTTGCACAGCCTGATACTGTGGGAGTATAGATAACAAGATTTTCATGTGGAGGAGGGGGTTGGTTTCTCTTTCAAGATTCACCTCCGAGTCTGTTCAGAGGTGAGTTACAACCCTATGTAAAAGTTGGAGAAAATGCGTCTCACTGTTGATGGTCTTAGTTTGGCATTCCTACCTTCTGTTGATTAAAATCCAATAACTACAATCCGATTCTATATGTTTTCCCTCAACATATATATACTCCCCAGAGTGGTCAAATCACATAATATCAAGGCATAATGACACAAAATCAGCTTGAAGTGAAATAAATCATCATATTTGAATGAACTGGTTCTACCACCTGACTACCTTGGACCATGAAAATGACTGCTTCCTGACCTAGATTATATTGCTGCGCAATATTGTTACAGTTATCTGCTCCACTACAAGAACCTCTCAACTTCCTGCCAATGGCTGCCATGTTGACCCTGTGGGCTCTGTCAATTCAAACTTTAACGTTCATTGATCTACTGGAGTAATCTACCATTCACTTCAAAACTTGAGGGTAAATATATCCACGTATGTGAATAATATATTTTGTTTCGTAGATTGAGAATTTATATTCTCACTTCATATATCCACATATGCGAATAATATATTTTGCTTCTTAGATTTAGAATTTGCATTCTCATTTTATTTCCCCACATTTTCGCCACTTTTAATATAGGGTTGTTCGTCACCCCTACACACCCCTACTACAGTACAGGGGTGTATATCTTTTATCTTGGCGGGGTACAGATAGTCTCTACCTTGCCTGTTTTGACCATTAAAAACTAACGAGCGCCAACCCTTATCAACAGCACACGCCCGAGTGTGCGTTGGCGCCTGTCGGGAATTCGCTGGTTTAGAGAGCAAGAATTCGGGGAAGTATTCGGTGTCAAATGAGGATGACGGTGATGGCGCATGAGTGAAGGTCTAAATACACCCACGTCGGAACCTGCGGAGACGCAACCGGAAGTAGGCGCCGCCTAGCGGGCGTCCGCTAAAAATAAACACTAGAGGGAAACTTCAACGAAAAACTACAACTGTTGTCAGTCTGAATTGTTTACTGAACGTCGACTGTAATAAGTAAGGCAATAGTTTGAATGTGGGTGTGGGTGGTGGTAGTGTGTGTGTGTGGGGGGGGGGGGTAATATTGTCGCCTGTTATCTTCAATGTGCAGATAATTGTTATTTATGCATGCCAGGTGAATAAAAACTAGGAAAAGTCATGTTGTTTGGGTATATTTTGTTGTTACTTTAAAAAAAACTTATGGTAAGAGTTAAATATTTTGAAACAGATGCGCTGATTTGATTATGAGGTTATGTGAAGAGGTGTTTTTTTTTGTTGGTGGGGAGGGAGGTGTTTCTGTCGATTTATATCGCGAAAATAGTTAAATATCTTGAAATGGATGAGGTTATGTGAAGAAGTGTTTTTTGTTTTTGTTTTTCTTATTTTTTGTTTGGGGGAGGTGTTTCTGCCACATTAATACCGAGAAAATAGCGACTATGGGCATATAGATAGCACCCCCAATACCGAATTCAAATGACTACGCCTTAAGTATGAGATGTTGTGTATATATATTAATACATATAGATATATGCGTCATCTATACCATCTGGCTGGTTGTTGGAGTTTTATGTCCTGGCAACATCTACGGTCATATTAGGACGGCATATATATTACACGTCTATATGTATATATATATATATATATATATATATATATATATATATATATATGTGTATATGTATATGTATTATGCACATACTTATATGTGTATATGCATATATATATATCGAAATAATCCCGTCCTGATAGGACCTTAGATGTTGTCAGGATGTAAAACTCCAACAACCAACCAGTTTTATCTCAAGTATGAGATGTGCATATATATAATAATATATATAGATATATGCATTGCATAGATGGTTTCTTGCTGGAGTTTTACGTCCTGACAACATCGAAGGTCATATCAGGACGGGATTATATACATATATATATATACATATATATACCCAGAAGTATGTGCATATACACATACACATGCATAAATACATGCATATACACGTGTATACATGTAATATATATGCTGTCCTGATATGACCTTAGATGTTGCCAGGATGTAAAACTCCAATAACCAACCTGTAATACATCTGTGTATAATGTGTATGTTGGCATTGTTACTATTGTTAGTGAAAAGAGTCTGTGAGTTAGTACTGAAGTATAGCCCTAAGAATTTGGCTTGAGTGACAGGAGGTGGGGCTTCAGCTTCCAGTTCCTGATGAAACTGTCAAGATCGCACCTTGTATATATATATATATATATATATATATATATATATATATATATATATATATACAGCAAAGGCTGTCAGTTTTTTCGGGATAAGATGTTTACGCACCTGTGAATGTCGACATGTAGATATCGGCTGTACATAATCTCCCATCTGCTAATGTGCAATGTGTTGGTTGGTTGGTTGGTTGGTTGGTTTTACGCCTTGGCAACATCTGAGGTCATACCAGGAAGGGTGTAATTTGTAAACAGCAAATACTGGCCTTACCACAACACCTACCAGACAATCCCGCCTACCAGACGAGTATACACGATTATTTCGCATACTCGACGACACTCGACCACAACCTCCATGTTGCCTCTACCAGACGTGTTGGGCAAATCAGTAGAGCGCGGGCCTTGCACGCGGGAGATCGGGAGTTCAGTTCCCGGTCGAGTCAAACCAATGACTTATCAAATTGATACTTGTCAATTCCTAGCCTGGTGTTCAGCATTATTATGATAGGGCTAGGACTGGTTGGCTCAGTGCCAGGATAATGTGACTGACTGAGTGGGATATTGGGTCATGGTGCCAGCGGCCTGATGTCCTAGTGGGGCAGCACTATAAAATCGCCATGAGTGTGCACTGTCACAAGTCGATTCCCATCTTGATGTGACCTTAAATGTTGCTAGGACCTGAAACAACAAACACACACAATCTTGTTTGAACCTTTTGTAATTGTGGCTGGGGTGGGGTGTTGATGCTAATATCTCAGTCACAGGCATGAACTTCCTAAAACTTGGAAGTAGCAAACAACTTATGGTGCAATCTATGGCAAGGAAAAAGAAGAGACAGAAATACCAGACGGGATGGCCAAATGAGTTAGAGCGTCATGCTGGTAGATCGTCGGCTCGTGGGTTCGAACCCTGGTCGAGTCAAACTAATGAATTAAAAATTGATACTTGTCGCTTCCTAGCCAGGCGCTCGGCATTATTAGCACAGGGCAAGGACTGGTGTGCTCAGTGTCAGGATAATGTGACTGAGGGGGATACCAGGTCATGGTGCTGGTGGCCTGGTTTCCCAGTGGGACAGCACTATAAAGTCACCATGAGTGCGCACTGTCACAAGTCGGTACCCGTCCTGATATGATTGTTTGTTTGTTTGTTTGTTGTTTTACGTCCTAGCAACATCTAAGGTCATATCAGGACGGGGATATGATGTTGCTAGGACGTAAAACAACACACAAACAATGAAATAAAGGATGTGACTGCCTGAACTTGGCGAGCAGGCTTCTTGACGAGTGTTCAGCGTAGTGGCGCTTCTTTGGTGATTACACGAAGCTCTCAGGAGGTAAAAGAAATAACTTCCGGTTGCTGTTTTTTAATTAATTTCCCAATGCCTTTCGACACTCTACTGTTATTGCCTATTAGTATTACAGCAGTGTGCTCGATGCGTGAATGTGTGTGTGTGTGTGTGTGTGTGTGTGGAGGGGTGGTAGGGTAGTTGCAAGGGGGAGGGGGCGATGTGGGGGGTGGGGGTGCTTCTTGGTGGGTGCGTCGTTGTTTCTACTGCAGCAGTTACTTACTATTTATCATCAGCTACAGTAAAACCTCCTTATCCGACCACCTCCACAGGTCGATCATTCCCTTATATCGATCGCTTTATTTGGGTCCCAAAAATGCCATTGTAACCATATTCTAACTTCCTAACCCGACCACCTCCCTTAGTCGGTCCCAAGGTCGGTCGATTTAGGGCGGTTTTACTGTATATCAGTGAAATGCCCCCCCCCCCCCACCCATCCACCCCACTCTGCCCCCCCCCACCCATCCACCCATCCACCCCCACCCATCCATCCCCGCCATCAAACCCCACCCGCCCAAGTTACATAAATCACAAGGTTTTGAGTTTTAAAAATATGTTCATATATATGGTTAGTTGTCTTATAACCTACCTTGTTGAGGTAACCTTGCATAATAATGAATGACAAAAATTACAAAACCAAAAATGAACCCACTGTCAACGGACTTGGCAGGAAGCAAACCGGAGATGTAACGGATGGGTAACGGATATGAACCGGCCAAAACGGACTAAACGGACTTAAAACGGACACCAACCATACACGTCAGTCCGGTGGTGTCCGGTACAAGATTTGAACATGTTCAAAACTTGTACTGGACACCACCGGAGATAGAACGGACACGCCGGATGGGTACCGTATATAAACTGTACATTGCCATATTTCACCGGACAGTGTCCGATTTCTATCCGGTTCCTCAATCCGGTGAGGTCTGACTGGGGCTTTAAACATTGATACTTGTCGCTTCCTAGCCAGGCACTCGGCATTATTATTAGGATATGACTGCAACTCAGAACCATCAAAATATTCCACTTTTATTATGAATAATTATTAGCGATAACGTATTAAATAACATCATCCGCATCTAAAGGACTGGATGTTAAGAAATGGTTTCTCTTTGAAATAATACCCTACGGGTCTCCCTATTCAGAAGCAGGACGCGGGGGCCTGGGGTGTGGGTGGTGGGTGAGGAGGGAGCGATCACGTGGCACCGTGTGGATCTGCTTACAATTGATAACTGTAGCGGGCCGTTACTGCTGTTCCCGGGTACTGGAGGATTCCGGAGGATTACAGTGGATCTGACCCCCCACCCCCACCCACCCACACACACACACCTTTCTGTTCCTCCAGTGTGCCATGCATTGGGAGTGAACCTACTGAGAGATGTCAGCACCTGAGTCGGGATTACTGGGGCTGTGTGTAAACGTGCATGTCCGGTCATGCGTAACGCTGAGTCCTGTATCTCTGCACAACCTCCCCCCCCCCCCCCCCCCCCCCCCCCCGCCTTCAGTCCCCCTCTCACACGTCTTCCAATCCCTCCCTCCTCCCCCTGTATCTCTGCACAATCCGCCCTCTCCATTCACCCCCCCCCCTCCCAACGGACGTCTCCCAACCCCCCAACCCCCAATACCCAACCCCCAACCCCGACCCAAGCCCGCCTCTGGTGGTGTGTTATAGGACAATTATTACATATGTGTCCTGAGAATGGGGCATACTCCACTCTCTCCTTTTTGGGGGTCTATTTTCTCCCCGACCTTGGTTGCCCCCCCCCTCCCCACTTGTCTTCTCTCTTGTCTTCTCTCTTGTCTTCTCTCTTGTTTCCTCTCTTGTCTTCTCTCTTGTCTCCTCTCTTGTCTTCTCTCTTGTCTTCTCTCTTGTCTTCTCTCTTGTCTTCTCTCTTCTCTTCTCTCTTGTCTTCTCTCTTGTCTTCTCTATTGTCTTCTCTCTTGTCTTCTCTCTTGTCTTCTCTCTTGTCTTCTCTCTTGTCTTCTCTCTTGTCTTCTCTCGTGTCTTCTCTCGTGTCTTTTTTCGTGTCTTCTCTCTTGTCTTCTCTCTTGTCTTCTCTCTTGTCTTCTCTCTTGTCTTCTCTCTTGTCTTCTCTTGTCTTCTCTCTTGTCTCTTCTCTCTTGTCTCTTCTCTCTCATCTTCTCCCTCATCTTCTCTCTTATCTTCTCTCTTATCTTCTCTCTTGTCTTCTCCCTTGTCTTCATGTGTCTGGTCTTCTCTCGTCATCTTCTTGTGTCATTGTTTATTGTTGCTCTCATCCACCATCTCAAGCCATAACCCTCACTTCCCCAGGTGAAATACCACACACACAGCTAGGTAGGTAAGTAAAGGGGTAGGAGAGTGGGTAGGATAGGGCAAATACTGGTTTCCTCAGTAGCAGGAAAATATGGTATATCGAGTGAGACCAGAGACAAGAGAGAAGACAAGAGAGAAGACAAGAGAGAAGACAAGAAAAAAGACAAGAGAGAAGACAAGAGAGAAGACAAGAGAGAAGACAAGAGAGGAGACAAGAGAGAAGACAAGAGAGGAAACAAGAGAGAAGACAAGAGAGAAGACAAGTGGGGAGGGGGGGGGGCAACCAAGGTCGGGGAGAAAATAGACCCCCAAAAAGGAGAGAGTGGACTATGCCCCATACTCAGGACACATAGTCATGTTGGGAGCCTGGTCTCCTAGTGGGGCAACAACATAAAGACACCATGAGTGTGCACTGACACAAGTCGGTACCCGTCCTGATATGACCTTAGATGGTTGGTTGGTTGTTGGAGTTTTATGTCCTGGCAACATCTAAGGTCATATCAGGACGGAATATAACCTTAGATATATATTATTGAGCTATATTAATACTTTTAGCACACGGCACTTGTTTTTGTGAACTCCACTTGTGGTGTTCTATTTGAATTTCTAGCAACTCGGGTGGCCCGAGTCGCCCGGGTCATGTTAATCGGATATGCGCATGTGCATATCCCATTAACGCATGCGCAGAACCCCGAGCGTAGACCGAGATTTTAAACCGCCACACCGGCACCCTGTGACTCCGGCTCCGAAGCCATGTCAGTGCGTGGGGCATCGTCCATCGAGAGCGTTGTAATGGCTTCCACCTCACACTCAACCACCCATCTCCCCACCCCCTCCTTCAGTCCACCCCCTCACTCCGTGCCTGCCTGTGACTCACTGACACTAGCTCACTTCAAAGTCGTCTGCACGCGCAATCATCCGGAAACCAGCGAGCCTCCCGCCGGGAGACAGCGCTGGTGCCCGGTGGACGGCGGGCCTGGAATTAAGGCGGCCGACAATGACAATTATCGCCACTAGGGGGAAAGGGGCGTGCGTGTGTTGGTGGTGGGTGGGTTAGGTGGGTGGACATGCCGTGAGGGGTTGGGATGTGTTATACGGAGTGGGGTGGGGGTGGGGTTGAGGAGGGGATGGATGTGTAGTGTTATATGGAGGCCGGTTAGAGTTGGCGTGGGGGTGGGGGTGTGGGTGGGGGAGGGGTGCACTGAGGGCGGCGTGGATCCTCTCTCACAGGACCTCGAGTAACCAGTTATTTGCGGCGTACTTAGCGCGGGTACAGTACAGCTCGGACCCTTTTGTCTTTGGGGGCGGTGATTCGGCCCCACGAGACGCGCGTAATAATACAACGTGCTGGCCGCCTGGTGCCAGCAGTGCCGGGTGGTGAGAGAGGAAAGTGGGGAGAGGAGAGGGTGGGAGGGGAGAGAGGGTGGGAGGGTATAGAGGGTGGGTGGGTTAGTGGGAGTGGAGAGAGGGTGGGTGGGTGAGTGGGAGTGGAGAGAGGGATGTGGGAGGAGGTGGGTGGCAGACGGCCACAAGTGTCAGCTTCGGCTGGTCATAAATAAAGAAGGAAATATAGCTCAGTGCATAACTGCCCCCACCCTGTCCACACACACCACACACACACACCACACACACACACTCACACTCACACTCACACGCAAAATTCAGCATATTATGAGTATGTGTAGGTACACCATGCCACACCCACATACAACACACTACACCCACACATAATCACACAACCCACACACCCACATACAACACAGCACACTAGACCTACCGTGTATCACACCACACATACCACATATACATACAACACACAGCAAACTAAACCTACACATACCCACACAGCATTCACGCACTGCAACACACACATACAACACATACAAGACCCATGGTTTACACACACAATATACACTACAATATACACTACAATATACACGCCTACACCCACAAAACATCCAAGATGTCCCTTTGCCAACCACCATCACCCCCGAGAAGCCCCCACCCCCCACCCTCGGCCCTTCCGCATGGTTCGGAGAAATTGGGAGAAAAATGGGCGGGTGTCATTTGTCTCTGTTTCGGCCAAATTCGCCGTCTAAAATGGCGGCCGGCAGTAATGACGGGTCGTGGTCCGGGGGCTTAGGGTCGGCTGCACCACAATACCCCCGGGACGCTCCCCACCCGGCCCCGGCCCTGCTCCACCCCCACCCGCACGGCGCCTCCAGTGGGTGTGGGAGGCGAGGAAGTGGGGGACTGGGGGGGGGGGGGGCTTGGGAGGCGAGGAAATGAGGGACTGGGGGGGGGGGGGGGGGGCTGTGAGACGGGAGGAGAGGTGGCTTGGAATTGCTGCGGTCATCATTGTTCTAGTTTGCGCCAGGAGCCTGGGGCCACGGGTGGAGGTGAGAGTGTCGGGGTGGGGGTGAGAGTGTGGGGTGAGGGGTTGGGGTCACATACGGGGAGGGAGGAGAGGGGTGGGGTGAGCCAGGGGTGTGCAAGGGCAGAGGAAGGAGGAGTGGGGAAGGTGTGTCATAGGCAGGGCGTGGTGGGGAGGGGTGTGGAAGGGTGGGGGGAGGAGGGGGAAAGGTGGGGGTCACAGGCAGGGCGGTGCGGGGGCCAGCCAAGGTTATGGAAGGGAGGAGGGAGGAGGGGGACGGGGGTCGGCAGCACATAACGCCGCCGCTGTCCGGCCCCTAATCCCCGCCATCACGGGGTGGGCTGCGGGAGGACGCTGTGTGATATTACACCCGGCGCCGGCCCGCTCCGCTCAGCGCCCCGCCGCTCCTCCACTCCAGGCCGGCGGCGCAGCGTCCTAATGCGCCCCGACAGGCACCGCGCTGCCCCGCCCGCCCGCCCACCCGCCCGTCCGCCGCGCCCTCTATCGGACAGCCGCCGTCGGCGCGTCGCCCCGGCTTTGTCCGTTGCGCCTTGTCGGGGACGACGGCCGAGACAATATGATCTCCGCGTCTACGCGCGTCTCTCCGCTCCCATTAGGATCTCGTTCCTCGTCCCCGAGATCTGGCGCACATTACTCACGCCTCACGCCTCACGCCAACCAGCCACCCTGGCGGTGCTGACTGGTACTACTACTAGTACTAGTAATAGTACCATGTCTTTACTGAGTCCATTCATCCTATCGGTGCTGACCGGTACTAGTACCAGTAGTAGTACCTTGTCTTTACTGAGTCCATTCACCTTAGCGGTGCTGACCGGTACTATTACCAACAGTAGTACCTTGTCTTTACTGAGTCCATCCACCCTCGCGGTGCTGGCCGGTACTAGTACCGTGTCTTTACTGAGTCAGCCATCCTAGCGGTGCTGACCGGTACGACTACTACTAGTACCAGTAGTACTAGTAGTACCTTCTCTTTACTCAGTCCATCCACCCTAGCGGTGCTGAGCGGTACTACTAGTACTAGTAGTAGTACCTTCTCTTTACTCAGTCCATCCACCATAGCGGTGCTGACCGGTACTACCGTGCCTTGCCTTTACATCTGGCGCGGTGGCCAAATATGTAGAGCGCAAGCCTGGCGAGGGATCGCGGGGGAGATGGGGAGTTTGGTTCCCGGTCGAGTCAAACCAATGACTTATATCAAATTGATACTTGTCGCTACCTACCATGGCGCACAGCATTAATAGGATAGGGCAAGGACTGGTCTTGTTAGCTCAGTGTCAGGATAATGTGACTGAGTGGGATATCGGGCCATTTAACTCATAGTGCTGGCGGCCTGGTCTCCCAATGGGCAACAATGTAAATTTGTGATGAGTGTGCACTGTCACTTAGATGTTGCCAGCACATACAATTCAAACAACCAGCCTTGCGGTGCTGAGAGCTATCCATCTTTGCGGGTGTTGAGTGGTACTAGTGCCTTGCCTTTTTTTGGGGGGTCCATTAGCTGTTTAAGCAGGGGAAATTTCAGTCATAGACGACTGGTCTTCCTCATTCCACTGCTGGTCGATAGAAAGCCTGAGCCTACACTTTTACCGACCCAAGGGATTTTTAACCTCCCACACCACATAGACATGGTATGAGAGCAACCGGCCTTTGATGATGCTGTAAGATATACACAGAGCTGGGGGCATGGGGAATCGAACCGCCGACCCTCAGATTAGAAGTCTGACCTAGAAAAAAGTCTGGACACTCTAACCACTCCGCCACAGAGAACTCAAGTTGACCCCGTAGTGTTGCAGAGATGTACTACTAGTGCCTTGTCTTTATTTGGCGTGGTAGTGGGTCACTGCTAATTTATATGGGTTATGCATTTATTTTTCCATTTTGTTCAGAATACTCATGCCACCCACCCTAGCGGTGCCTGTCGGTACTAGTGAATTGCGGTTACTCACGCCACCTACCCTAGTGGTGCTGACCGGTACCACTGTCTTTCATTGGCGTGATTCGGCGGGAGATGAGGGTGCCTCGGTGTGTGTGTGGTGGTAGGGGCGGGTAGGGAAGGGGTCATCTATATAAGCTATGCGTATCTTTTGCCAATTCTTCAACATACCTCCACACACACACACACACACACACACACAAACACAAACTCCCCACGCCCAGGCCCCTTGTTTATATCTGCTGTGGAGAAAATGGAGGGATGAGAGAGAAGGGGCCAGGGTCGGCTCGTCGCAATCCCGCGGGGGCTTTATGCGAGCCGTATCTAAACGACCGTCCCAAACCGCCGGTCGCCATTCTCCCACCGTCGTCGGACATCCCGGCCAAGACTTCCGGCGGCACTAAATGGGCCTGCCACGGGGAGCCTAGTCCGTTAAATCCCTGGGCCGAGGCGCGGGGCCGGGCCGGCCGCTGTCCCCCTTGTCTTAGCCCCCATAACCGTTGTCTAAGCCCCCACCATCTTACGCCCCCAGGGTGCCGGGTGCAGATACAGGAGGGGGCGAGGAAATAAAGACAGGCCGCGCCCCCTGTCGGCGCCTCAACTGCAACGGCTGGTGGCGCCATCAAGCGGCAGCGTCCGGCAACTGGCTGTCGGCGTCTCCTTGGTATGCATTGACCGGCGGCCATCGGCTGTCGCCGGTAACGGCTCGCTAAGCCTCGCCCCTGCCTCGCGCCAGATAGAAAGAAGGGGGCGGCGGGGCGGATAAGAACAGGGGGAATAGGCCTGGAGGGCAGTACACTGGAGGAGGGGATGGGGGGGGGGGGGAGATGGGGAGGAGGAGGGGAGGGACTAGGAGATTGGGGATGGGGAGGGGGAAAGGGGGCAGAAGGGGACGGAGGAGGAGATGGGGGAAGGAGGAGGGGGAGGAGGAGTGGGGGGGGGCGAGGAGGAGATGGGGAGGAGGATGGGAGGGAGGGGGAGAGAGGAGGAGATGGGGGAAGAGGAGGGAGGAGGAGATGGGGGAAGAGTGGCGAGGAGGAAATGGGGGAAGGAGGAGGGAGGGAGGAGGAGGGGAGGGAGGAGGAGATGGGGAAGGAGTGGGGGAGGAAATGGGGGAAGGAGGTGATGGGGGAGATGCGGGAAGGAGGAGATGGGAGGAGATGAGGAGGGAGGAGGAAATTGGGGAAGGAGGAGATGGGGAAGGAGGAGGAGGAGGAAGAAGAGTGTGGTGTGGTGGGGGAGGGGGCCGGCGGTTCTAGCACTTCGCGAAACATGGCGGCTTGTTGCTTCCGGGTAGAAAGCGCCCCATCTTGATATTTGCCGGCATAGGAGCCCGGTGCCTTCTCTCTCTCAGGCCGATACTCTTCCATCAGATGAATGTGGATATTAAAATAAATAAGCGTGCTTAGTGCTGGTGGTTTTAGTACTAGGCGTGCCTCGTACTAGGACTACACGCTGGTTGGTTCAGTGTCATGATAACGTGACTGAGTGGGATATCAGGTCCTGGTGCTGGCGGCCTGGTTGGTCTCCCAGTGGGTCGTCATGAGTGTGCACCGTATAACAATTGGTACCCGTCCTGATATGACCGTAGATGTTGCCAGGACGTAAAACTCCAACAACCAAGAAACCAACCTAGTACTATGACTATGACTAGTACTAGTACTATGACTATGACTATGACTATGCTGGTTATTGGATTTACAGCAGGGGCGGCGGATTTGAAATAGGAGAAAAGGGGGGTGGGGGTGCGAGTGGGGTGCGTGAGACTGAAAGGGGTTTATTCAAATTGAATCCAGTCCAATCACCCTATAAACCCTTTCGTTACTCGAGAGGGAAGGGAGGAAGGGTGTGTGTCTGTGTGTGTCGGGAGGGGGGGGGGGGGTGAACCACAGCCTCCTGTCTGGTAATTCTCCTCTACATTGTTGTTCACTTTGCGCATGCGCTAAGCGGAGATGTCGGACAGCGCAGAAAAGTTTGCCTTCAATCAGCCGAGAGAGGTTTTAACGAGCATGTACCTGACAGGGCCGGGCCCTGTTGTAGAAAATTTGTTTGTAGTCTAGTTGAATGCTACTGACAGCTTCCTCACGTAGCAAGAATGGCGGCATTGAGCGGTAATATAACTTTGGATATTGGCGGGGGAAAAAACAATGAAAGCCTGCCGTCTCTGAGGGGCTAGGTGATAGACGGGCGGGCTCTCGACGCTAGATATTGTGGTGGGCGACTCTTGTATTTGCTTGTCTTAGAGAGGGAGGGAGAGGGGTGGGGTGGGAATGAAAGAGGGGACATGGGGACAGGAGGAGGGCCCAACGTGATTCTACGATATACAGAGAGAGAGAGAGGCAGGCAGACAGACGTACATGCATATATACAGACAGAAAGAGCTAGAGACAGACACAGACAGACAGACAAACATTCAGAAAGAGACAGAGGAGGGCCCAATGTGATTCTGCGATCAAGAGAGATAGAGAAAGAGAGAGGAGAGAGGGAGAGAGAGAGCTAGAGAGGGCTAGAGAGAAATAGAGAGAGATATAGAGATAGATAGACAGAGACAGATAGATAGAGAGGCAGGCAGACATACATACTGGGAGTAGGGCTAGAGACAGATAGACAGGCAAACATTCAGAAAGAGACAGAAGAGCCCAACGTGATTCTGCCACCCAGAGAGAGAGAGAGAGAGAGAGAGAGAGAGAGAGAGATGAGAGAGGTGAGAGGAGGGAGAGGCGGGATAGGAGAGAGAGGAGAGAGAGGAGAGGAGGGAGAGAGGAGAGAGAGAGAGATAGCAGAGGGAGAGCAGAGGGAGAGCGAGTACTGTCTGTCAGATATCTAAATAGGCGAACTGCCGACAACCATCAGTTTTCTAGCTAAAAGATATGGCGGCAAAAATGTCAGGTTTCGGATTGGAGCAAGTGGCGCTGTCAGTGTCACAGCGTCTCGGGGATTAGAACGCGCTAACATGGTTCAATTACGCTGAAAACAATTGTGGCTGTCACTCAAACACAGACATGCGCACACGGGACCTTTCCGCTTCTAATTGGCTCTGACAATTGCGGTTGTCATTCGGCGGCAGGCCTATTCGAGTTAAAGGGGGATGAAACGACGGGGTGGGGATTGTTTCCTCCGCAGCTGAAATCTGTTTTCCCGCCATTAGTGGCCGTGTTCAAAGTCGTCTGCTGCTGACAGCGCCATTATTGCGTGATGGATGCTATACACGATGCTGACGTGGTCACTGACACATGCATTTAATTAAAAGTCGTCTGCACGGCTGGCATTCACATTCCTTGTCTATTTTACCAACTTAAATTATGGTTTATCACTGGTGTGTAGGGCATGTTGTGTTTCTTTGCGTTTGTTTTAAATTTTGTATACATAGAGTTGCACAAAAATTTAATGTACTGTTTTAGTTGTACTGATCTTTAATCTGCTCTGTAGATGAGATACGGTGATTTATGTGGGCACATGTATAAATGTATATGGATATTTGTGTATGTATGTTTGTTGAGGTTTTATGTCCTGGCAACATCTAGAACATCGTATCAGAACGGGTGTATGTATCTGAATTATGCATATGTGTGTAGATGTGTATACAGTAACACCTCTAACCAACCACCTCCACAAATCGACCACTCCCCTATATCGATTGCTTTATTTTGGGTCCCAAGCGATCACCCCTATAATACAATTGTAATGATAAAGCAGCTGTCACACATCACCGGATTGGACAGAAACCGAACAATGCCAAAACTAGGAACGGATGTCGCTGGATTTATGACTATGGTTCTTGTCCGGTTTGAGTTCATTTCGTCTGTTGGCTATCTGTTCATGTCCGTTTCATGTCTGTTATATGTCCGTTTCATGTCCGTCTCATGTCCGTTTCATTTCCGTTCTTAGACCCGATATCGCAACACTTTGACACATTTTAATACATTTTGATACTTATCACGCCCGAACGCCACCGGGCTAGACAATTCTGTCCATTTCTCAATCCGGCATAGTGTGACAGGCACTTTAAACAAATCCTTAAACCGACCACCCTAATTTAAAGTCAGTCCCAGGGTCGGCCGATTTAGAGAGGTTTTACTGTATATGTAGGGCCTATATAAGTGTGTGTATGGGTATATATGTGTATATATATGTGTATACATGTATACCTGCATGCCTAATGGGAGATTGACTGGTTGGTTGTTGTTGCTTTAAGTCCTGGCAACATCTAAGGTCATATCAGGGCGGCCTAATGGGTGATGAGCCGTGGGTTGGGAGAGGGGTGGTGGGAGGAGTGGCTGTAACCCCAGATCTTGGGAAGTTCCTCCCAGATCCGCTTCCACACCTAACCTCTTACACTTAAGTTACAGCAGGTGCCCTAAGCCTGGCGGAGACCAGGTCGGTGCGTGGAGGGGTATGGGTGTGTGGGTGGGTGTTGGCGGAGGGGTAGGGGGTTAAACAGTGGCAGCCCTGACGGCAGACGCGGGAACCCAATGAAATATTAACAATTTGAAACACCTGTCTGCTCGTCAGGCCCGACGTTTAGTGAGCGTGTGTGAAGAGGGGGAGGTGGGGAGGTGTGTGTCGGGGAAGTCACTATCTATAGCGATATAAACTAAAGAAAAGCGTGCCTTATGTATACACATACAGTTGTTATCCTTTTTGTTTAGCCTCATATATATATATATATATATATATATATATATATATATATATATATATATATTGTTCATGTAATACTTCCAATATGAATACATATTGACCTAATTTGTTATACCTTTGCATTCTTGTCTTATTTAGTTTTTGTCTTTTTTGTTTAGCCTTATATATTCTGCCTCTGCCTCTGCCTCTCCCACTCCCCTTCCCCCTCCCCCTCCACCTCCCTGTCCCCCTCCCCTCCTCATCGCCCTCTCATTCCCTCTCCCCATACCGTTCCCTCTCCCCTCCCCCACTCCCCTCTCCTTCTCCCTATCCCCCATCCCCTCCCCTACCCCTCCCTGTCCCCTCCCCTTCCTTCTTCCTCTCCCCCCTCTCCCTCTCCATCCCCCCATTATCCCCTCTCCCTCTCCCTCCCCAGCCCCCACCCATTCTCCCTTCTCCCTCTCCCCTCCCCCTCCCCTCCCCCTCCCCTTCCTTCTTCCCCTCCCCTCTCCCTCTCCTTATCCCCCACCCTCTCCCCTCCCTCTCCCTCTTCCCTCTTCCTCTCCCTCTCCCTCTCCCCTCCCTCCCCCATCCCCCACCCCCTTCTCCCCTCTCCTTCTCCCTCTCCCTCAACCCCCACCCTCTACCTCAACCCCACCCTCTCTCGCTCTCCCATTCCTTCCCATCCACCTCCCCTGCACCCTTACCCGGACGCTAGTCGTGTTGACAACAGAACGTCAGTTAGTTGGGCTCGTGGGGATCACAAACAAACATCCGCATGCCAAACTAGACCAATTAAAGTGCCTAAATGGTCTGATTAACAACCCAGTTCGGTCCACTGCACAAAGCCCACGGGCCAGCCATCGGACAAGGGACTGGGAGGGGAAGGGCATTTACATTTACATTTACAGAACCACTCCCATTATTACAGAACCACCCCCAGAAAACCAAGCCTGTTGACTGTGTGTATTGTTTGTGGTAATTCATGTTATAATACTGGTTAGGTAATTAAGATTATCTGCCCCAGTGTCTCAGCCGATCTTCTAGTTCTACTTCTAGAACACAATGGCCAGAAATCTAATGCAGTTTTGTATGTTTTCAGTTCGAATTGAAAAAATGGTTGTAAGCCCACTCACTCCTTGGGCACTGACATTGACAAAAGACTTATTCAGCAGACAAAACAAAAGTGGTGGTGGTGGTGATGGCACCAAGGCCCAATATCCCACTCAGTCACATTATCATGATACAGGGAACTAACCAGTCCTTGCCGATTACTATTACTGCCGAGCACCAAACGACAAGTATCGATTTTGTAAGTTTCACTCGGGCAGGATTCGAAACCCTGAGTTTCCAAATGAGAAGCCAGTGCTTATAGCGATTCGGTCAGTGCGTCCAGTCACATTGCTAGTACAGTAGAACCTCTCTAACGGACCACCTCCACAGATCGACCACTCCCCTATATCAATCACTATATTTGGGTCCCAAAGGATCACCCATACAATACCATTGTAACGATTTAAAAAAAACTCCATAAACCAACCACCTTCCTAAATGAACCATGTATAATCGGTCCCATGGTCGGTGGATTTAGAGAGGTTTGACTGTATTCCCGATTGTCTTACACTAGTTAGAGCGTGAACTTATGCTTCCCTTCACTTTGTGCATTTCAGATTCTTCCCACCGAAACTCGCCCAAGTCCTCCGTACACTCGGCCCAGCCCCTAGCCGTGCAGACGTCGCCGAAACTCGCCACGTCACCCCACAGGTAAGCAGACGCTCCATCCGGGCGCGCCTTGCGTCACTTCCGGTTTGTTCCCGTGCCCACCACCTGTGGCTTCCTATTGGGTGACTCCGACCTGGTGTCGCGGTTTAAATTCTGAATGGGTTTAGAGTCTACGCTCGGGGTTCTGCGCATGTGTCAAAATCTAACAGCATTTCAGCGTATTCGATTAATCAACTCGGGGGGGGAGGACGCGAGTGACATTTTGACGCACAAATGTGACATCATCGCTCCTAGTCAACCCCAGCCAAGAGGTGGGTTACTGGGGTCAGGACTTTTTGCACACGGAACATGTTTTTTTTCAACTCCACTCAAGGTGTTCTATTTGAATTTCTAGCAACTCGGGTAACCCGAGTCGCCCGGGTTGTGTTAATCGAATACCCGCATGTACAGAACCCCAAGCGTAGACTCTAAACCCACTGAGAATCTAAACCACGACACCGGGCTTTCCCTCGCGTTCTGGGTCTTACTGAGGGACTGGAAACTCAGAATGGCCGTATTGACAAAATTGACTAATTTTTGTAAACATTTCTTTTCCCTTTTAAATTGAAGGTGCGCGATTTCCTTCACTATAGCGATTTCTATTTCATAAGATTGTTGGTGTCTTGTCACTGGCAAATGTCTATAGGCATATAGTACAAAGTTATTTACCACTGGGAATTACCGCCATAGCCATACAAGCTATCCTCACTGACGCTGCATTGGCCATGGTCAGGGTCTTAATTGGCAACTGACTGGTTCCTGTTGGGGCGAGTATTAAGACGCTTAACGATTCTTGCTACTAGACAACGGCAGCCATTTTGAGTGAGGCTTCCCCACTAACCTTTACACTCACCTTGCTTCCTATTCCAGCCACCAGATGTCGCCGCAGTCCTCACCCAGCCTGACGCAGGCGCGGCTGGGTTCCCCGGTGGGGAACGGCTTCGTCGGCATGTCGCCGCACGCCGCCTTCTTCCTCAACAACCCGATGGCCGTCGGCTTGCCGCCCAGCTTCATTCCCACTACCGCTTCCGGTCCGAGCCTCGACGAAACGCCGCTGAACCTGAGCCGGCCGCGCGGTGCGTGGTCACATGACGCGCTGCTGGCGTCCGGCAAGAACGGCGGCTCCTCTCAGGGGGACAACCTGGCGGTCAACTTCCAGCCGCCGCCCGCTCACTCGAACCACGCCCGCAGTGGCGCCACCAGCGGTGGTCTGACCCCGGCCATGGCGGCTCCGAACGCCGTGGCGAACGCCATGAAGCGGGCGGCGGCCTTCACGGCGGCGCAGTCGCCATTCGTGTCGAACCCGTACGCCGGCATCCCGTTCCCGGGCGGCGCGCTCGTCAACGTTACCATGGCGAACGCGCTGGCGTCTCACATGACGGCGACAGCGTCCGTGAAAACCTTGCCACTCATGGAGAAGGTGGGTGCTACGTGACCAATGTTACTTTTTTTTTAAACCATCAAAATTAATATGAAATTCAATTTTTGTTTAATTCAAAATGAATGTGAAATGTGTATGTTAGGCTTGAAGAATCATGCTATTAACAACCCATACATGGTGAAGCATCAGTGGAGTATGATGACGCGTGTTGGCAGCGCCAATTAACAGAGGAGTAGTGATCAGAATGACCCTAAAACTTAGCCATCATTCGGTATTATATATATAATATGCATAAAAGTTTCAGCTCCTTCACAGTATATATAATATAGAGATAACATATATGTATATATTATGTTTATTATAATCTTCATGCATTATATGTTATCGACAGCATAAACGCCCCATACAAAAAAAGAAGTATATTATATTATTTGTATTATAATAGTAATATCATGTTTCAGTCTTTCACAATATATACAATATAGGGATAATATATATATTATCTCTGTACCATAGACATATTGTATAATATATTACAATAGGAATATTATCATGCATAGAAGTTCTGTATGGAATCGATATTATTTATATTATCATTATTATTATTATTATTATTACAGTATAACCCCGGTAAACCAACTTGAAGGGACCCTAGAAATTTGTTTGGATTCACCGATCATTGGTTTAACCAAGCTTTGGCTTTGACTTTGACTTTGAGTAAGAGTGTATTGCACATGTAATATCCAATGTATGTAGACACTTTGATTTTTATGTACATACAGTATAACCCTGTTAAACCAAGCTCGGTTAAACCAAACGGTCGGTTAATCCAAACAAATGTCTAGGGTCCCTTCAAAATACTACCATTTATCATATAACAAAGTTGGTGGGGTCTCAGATGACTTTATAACCACATTAAAGTTTGGTTTAGCTGTACCGGAAGTGCCTGAGGTCCGAACATTTTGTTTGGATTAACCGATAATTTGGATTAACCGACTTTGGTTTAACCAACTTTTTTATATGATACATGGTAGTATTTTTCCAGGCCACTGAAAAAAGTTAGGATTAACCGATCGTTTGGTTTAACCGAGCTTGGTTTAACGGGGTTATACTGTATCACGCATAGTATCTGCTGCTTTACAGTGCTCTCAGTCGAGCTGCCTAGTCCGATGATAGTGCAATCATTTTCAAAACAAAAGCACTGAGCTAGATTTCGATCCTATCGAACTGGTAGTGGTACACTACTTAAACAAGTTTGTTACATGAAACTGAACTTAATTTACCCTGTCACTACACGACTGTGATATACTAGTTAAGCAACTTTCTTACATGAAAGTCAATTTAACTAAGGTGTCCAAAAGTCACCGGAGAATCTTTCATGTTTTCACTTCAAATATCTCCAACGTTAGCTATTTAGAATTTAAAAAATATTTCAAACTAAATTAAGGTAGATTATACCGATCAACCTAATGATATATATATATATATATATATATCTTCAAAACATAGCAGAAACTCAAAAACAATTGCACTGCGCAACTTCAACTGGCTCAACGTTGAAATGACCAATGATGTAACAATAGCCCTGCGGCCGTCCTGATATGACCTTAGATCTTGCCAGGACGTAAAACCCCAACAACCAACTAATAGCCCTGCTAAACAGCGTGAACTGACCCGCCCTCTGGCGTCCTTTTCCCCCTCACAGGAGAAGATGGTCCAGGAGGCAATGCGCCAACTTCCGCCCGCGCCGTCCTTGGCCTCTGCCATGTATCCCGGCATCCCCATGCCCATGTACGCCACGCCGGCCGCCATGACACCTCTGATGCACGTGACCCCGCACGGGCTGGACGCGCTCAAGATGGACCCGAACGAGCAGAGCGGCTTCATCCACCACCTGCCCAGTGAGTTTGACATTTACTCAATAGAATTACTGAGGAGAAATTGTCCTAAATGGGATGGAGAGAGACAATTTTGTCGGCAATTAAAATTTCCTTCGCTTATTGTGATTGTGGAGGAAACTCTTAAAGCTGCATAGTCCGATGAAGCATCCAATTTTCAAAACCAAAACAATTATCTACATTTGGTTCTACATATTTAACTTAGATATTGGTGCACTTATTAAGCATGTGTTGCCACATAGAAAGGAACACTGAGTCAATTTAATAAAAACCTGCTACTGCAGAAGCCTATGGTGCAGGAGTTTTGGCGTGCTTGTCAAAACTAATTTGATATGTCTGCACTTCAAATATCTCAAAAGGTAGCCTTTTAAAATAAAAGTTACTTCAAACCAAAGTTAGATAGATTATTGCAATCAATTCAATATTTATCTCAGAAAAATGGCAGAAACTCAAATCCATCTTACTATGCAACTTTAATTGCTTGAGGATAATTGTACATCACTGCTTTTGGAAAATACCCGGACGGCATTTAGATCATACTGAAACTTCTTTGAGAGAATATATGAATCTGGTCACGTGATACTGAGATGATATTTGATGGCAGTTTGAATGTGTTCATCACATTGTATTCTCTTTGTTTTCTGCCAGGTCACTACATGTTCCCACAGACTGCGCAACACAAGACCCAGGAACTCGAGTCAAAAGACAGTAAGTGTTGCCTTTTATTCACTTGCTATCCTGAGTTGTGAGGCGAATGAATCTACTGCCACCACTTTTCTTCACTCTTCGAGGACCATATATATACTTTATTTGGTGTCCCTCATTTTGTTTAGCAGGCTTTCAATGCGTGTATTCCCAGTTTCGCTGGTCCCTCAGGAAGGGCTGAGCTGAGTGTCCGTCCGCCTCCCGTTTGGCAGGTTATGGGTTTCGAAACCTGGCCGAGTCAAACCACTGGCGTAAGACGTAATATTTGTCGCTACCTAGCTAGCCTGGTGCTCGGCAGGTATGAGGATGGGGGCAAGAAGCGGTAGAATGAAGAAGACCAATAGACTACATCACGTTCCAGCAGCGCGGTGCATTGTGGGATGCGTCAGAGCAAAACAAACCCGCGAGAAGCACATGGCACATGCTAATACACTGGGTGCAGCTATGAAATGTGCTAGTTTCAGCTCATCTCAGCTCTTGTTTGAAACATAGAATACCAAGCAAAAAAATATATATAAAATAAATTAAGATATTAATCTTTTATCCAGCATTGCATTTACCTCAATATAATATGCACATCTTATGCCATGTGCATTTAGATTTAGACAAATCTGGGCACTCAGACTAGTGTTAGAGCCATAACCATATTTCTATTTATATCCTATGCTTAATGACACATGTAGAACTAGAAAATTAGTAGGGTTAATCAGATATTGGTTATATATTTCTCTGAAACAAGTGTATGTTGACACATTTGGAATTTTAATATTTAGAACAAGAATTATTAATGGTGATGTGGATATGACTGATTGTTTTGGGTGGAATTGTATGTTTCTTAGCTCAAAATGTTTAACTATGGCTAGTTTTGTCTTAGCTATATTCATCAGATCATTATATTTCATGTGTGCATACATGTTTATGCCAAATTGCTATGTATTTCTATTCATTTAGAATAAAATCAAAGTTTTTCCCTATGCGTATCGACAAACTCAATGGCCATTCGCATTTGCTTTGCTGCCAACGCCGTTTTCAGCGCATGCGCAAGCACAGTCAGAACCGTGATCCCGTCTATTGTCTGCGATTGAAATGTCCCTTGCCCAGTCAAGTTATGTATCAGTAATGCAAAAAGCCAAACAACACAAAAATCGGTCGCAATGCTTCAATTGTGGGGTTCTAGGTGAATGGAGAGGTATTTATTACATTGGGGCTTCGTCAACGCTTCATCAGTTGAGTTTGTGTTAAACTTAAAGCGGCATAGTCCGATGAAGCATCACATTTTCAAAACCAAAACAATTATCGAGATTTGATTCTACATATCTAACTTAAATTCCAATGCACTTATTAAGCACTTATTAAACATTTGTTGTCACATAGATGATAAAACGGAATACTGAGTCAATTTTAAGATAACCTGTTTACTGCAGAAGCCTATGGTGTCAAAGAGTTTGTATTTCAAATATCTCAAAAGTTTGCCATTTAAGATAAAAGTTACTTCAAACCAAATTAAAGTAGAATATAACATTCAATTTACTATATTCATCTCAGAAACTTAACAAAAACTCAAAACCATCGGACTATGCAACTTTAAATTCGCAGCGGGTGTGGGTGTAGGGGGCGCGGGGTATGTGTGTGTGAGTGTGTGAAGGCGGCGTGTGGGTGTGGGTGCGGCGTGGTGTTGGTGCTGGTACCGGCGTCCCCGGGGCGAGGCGCCGGTACCCTAACCTCCATGGCGGCGGGGTACATTTCTATGATAAGTCCGGGTCCCAAAAGGCGATGTGAGACGGGCGGTTTTGGCGGCAACTTCGCGCCGTCAGACGCCGTGATGGATCACGTGGTTCCCCCCCCACCCGCCCGACACCCCCACTCCGTCCCCCCTGGTGGCTATTGACGCAGACCGGTGCCCGGCAGCCCCCCCTCCCCCCTTACTCTTGCCGCGATCCCGGTGCTCAAATCGAACACAGCGGATGTACTTGGCGCGGCGGTCCACACGACCGGCTTTAATGCGCGCCCTGCCGACACCGGCGCCGCAACCCGCGCCGGCACTAATGACCCGCGAGACGGCGCCATAATCACCTCCCGCCAGCGCATGCGCACTGTCTCTCCTCTTCATAACGCTGGATCAGGGGGCGAATGTGTGTGTGTGTGTGTGTGTCGAGGGGGCGAGTGTGGAGCGAGTGGTTGCGACTCGAAGCGAGGGAACGAGCTGTAGCGAGAGCGAGCTGTAGCGAGAGCGAGCGGAAGCGAGCGAGAGCGAGTGGAAGTGAGCGAGCGGAAGCGAGCGAGAGTGAGTGGAAGTGACGAGCGAGCGAGCGAGAGCGAGTGGAAGTGAGCGAGCGGAAGCGAGCGAGAGCGAGTGGAAGTGAGCGAGCGGAAGCGAGCGAGAGCGAGTGGAAGTGAGCGAGCGGAAGCGAGCGGAAGCGAGCGGAAGCGAGCGGAAGCGAGCGAGAGCGAGTGGAAGTGAGCGAGCGGAAGCGAGGGAGCGGTAGCGAGCGAGGGCGAGGGTGCGGGCGAGGGCGAGGGTGCGGGCGTGCGAGAGCGGGCGTGCGAGAGCGAGGGTGCGAGCGAGAGCAAGGGGGCGTGGAGGCGAGTCGAGCGAGAGCGAGGGGCAGCGAGAGCGAGGGGGCGAGCGAGAGCGAGGGGGCGAGCGAGAGCGAGGGGGCGAGCGAGAGCGAGGGGGTGAGCGAGAGCGAGAGCGAGGGGGCGAGCGAGAGCGAGGGGGCGAGCGAGAGCGAGGGGGCGAGCGAGAGCGAGGGGGCGAGGGGGCGAGCGAGAGCGAGGGGGCGAGCGAGAGCGAGGGGGCGAGCGATAGCGAGGGGGCGAGCGAGGGGGAGAGCGAGGGGGCGAGCGAGGGCGCGAGCGAGGGCGAGCGAGAGCGAAGGCAAGCGAGTGAGCGAGAGCGAGGTGCGTGTACTTGGTTTGATGAGAAGGTGACGGAAGGAAACCATGGGCGCAAACAACAACGACAACAATTCCAGATTGAAGCACCCCTGAAGACGCATCGCCGGCCGCCCTGCCGACAGGGGGCGTGGCAGAGGGCGACCGGGCACTGTTCAAAATGAATGTACGGGCGGGCAGAAATTTATCCCCGGCGTGGAGCCGAGGTGCGGCCCGGGGCCGACGTCGGTGTCGGCGGAACGCGGTGACAGCAGCCGTCCATTTGGCGGGACGCCGTCGTCGGGCCGCCGGGGGACGCCCCGCGTCTCTCCCCTCATTACCCCGCCAGATGACTATTGTGCGCCAGGGACGCTAGCTCCCGCTCCCGCTCGGAAGGTGGCGCCACCTGACACGTCGAGGCGCCGCCCCTGTGACGTCACCTCGTTGGCTCCACTGTCGGCTTTGTCAGCGCCTCTGAGTTATCCCGGCTTGATGCCCTGCGCGCCCGGGGTCTTTAAACTTCCGGTTCCGGTGTGGGTCGTTAAGGGGGGCCGCTGCAGTGCCCGAGTCGGCGTCAATATTTGCGTGAGTTATCCGTCCCTGGCGTGTTACCGGGGTTTGCCGGCCTGCTCACGACCCGCTCACCGCCCGCTCACCGTCCGCTCACCGTCCGCTCACCGTCCGCTCACCGCCCGCTCACCACCCAATCACCGCGCGCTCACCGCCCGCCTTTGTGCACGGTGGATCTGCCCCGCTTTAACACTGCGGTCCCTCCATGAGATCCGCAGTCTTTAAGGCTGGCGACCCAGCTATGGGCGCTGGGAGCTGAGAGTCCGGGCAGTGTATTTCCGGATTACTCGGTGTAATGTGGCATCAAAGGTGGCATAAGACTAGATCCCATGGTTTTCAGAACTCGGCCCCCACTGTATTGACGGCCTTGAGAACTAACAACAGTTACTATTGATGCAGCTAAGATCATTTATAATCTTTGCAATCCGAGTACAATACATAAAATAAATCATGTGAACATGAACACAAGTAGACAAATATTTAACTATTTACAAATATAATATATCTCTACCATCTTCACTTTACAAATATATCTCAGGGGAAGACAACAACTTTACTACTTTAATTCCAACTTCACTTTATACCAACTTCCCTTTTTACATCGCATTTTACAGTCCATCTCTACCACCTTCACATTTCACAAATATATCCAAGCCATCTTCACAAATATATCTCTACCACCATCGTTATTTAGAAATATTTCTCTACCATACAAGTACTGCTGTTGCAAAGCCAAATGACAATGTAATGCACGCCCGATGTACAATCCAAATGACTATGTAATGCCCGGTGTAGAATTCAAATGACTACGTAATGCACTCCTGATGTACAATCCAAATGACTATGTAATGCACTCCCAGTGTAGAATCCAAATGTCTAAGTAATGCACCCCCGATGTACAATCCAAATAGCTACGTAATGCACTCCCGGTGTAGAATCCAAATGACTACGTAATGCACTCAAAGTGTAGAATCCAAATGACTGTAATGCACTCCCGATGTTGAATCGAAATGACTGTAATACACTCCCGATGTAGAATCCAAATGACTACGTAATACAGCCCCGATGTAGAATCCAAATGACTACATAATGCACTCCCGATGTAGAATCCAAATGACTACATAATGCACTCCCGATGTACAATCCAAATGACTACGTAATGCACTCCCGATGTACAATCCAAATGACTACGTAATGCACTCCCGAGGTAGAATCCAAATGACTACATAATGCACTCCCGGTGTAGAATCCAAATGACTATGTAATGCTATCCCGGTCTAGAATCCAAATGACTACATAATGCACTCAAAATGTAGAATACAAATGACTGTAATGCACTCCCGATGTAGAATCCAAATGACTATCTAATGCACTCCCGATGTAGAATCCAAATGACTGTAATACACTCCTGATGTAGAATCGAAATGACTATCTAATACACCCCCAATGTAGAATCCAAAGGACTACATAATGCACTCAAAATGTAGAATACAAATGACTGTAATGCACTCCCGATGTAGAATCCAAATGACTATCTAATGCACTCCCGATGTAGAATCCAAATGACTGTAATACACTCCTGATGTAGAATCGAAATGACTATCTAATACACCCCCGATGTAGAATCCAAATGACTACATAATGGACTCAAAGTGTAGAATCCAAATGACTGTAATGCACTCCCGATGTTGAACCCAAATGACTGTAATACACCCCGGATGTAGAATCCAAATGACTATGTAATACACTCCCGATGTAGAATCCAAATGACGACGTAACGCACTCAAAGTGTAGAATCCAAATGACTACGTAATGCACTCCCGATTTAGAATCCAAATGACTACGTAATGCACTCCCGATTTAGAATCCAAATGACTACGTAATGCACTCCCGATTTAGAATCCAAATGACTACGTAATGCACTCCCGATTTAGAATCCAAATGACTACGTAATGCACTCCCGATTTAGAATCCAAATGACTACGTAATGCACTCCCGATTTAGAATCCAAATGACTACGTGCACTGTATGTCTTCATGTCCCCATACATCTCTGTCACTGCAGATAAGATGTTTGGCGCAAAGATCATCCGGGCTTCCAAGGAACGCTCGCCCCAAGATCCACAGAAGCCTCACATCAAGCGCCCGATGAACGCTTTCATGGTCTGGGCTCGGGAGGAGCGTAGGAAAATACTCAAGGCTTGCCCGGACATGCATAACTCAAACATCAGCAAGATCTTAGGTGAGCGGCATAACTCAAATATCAGCAAGATCGTAGATGAGAAGCATAACTCAAATATCAGTAAGATCGTAAATGAGAGGCAGAACTCAAATATCAGCAAGATCGTAGGTGGGAACCATAACTCAAATATCAGCAAGATCGTAGGTGAGAGGCATACCTTAAAGTGGCATAGTCCGATGAAATATCAAATTTTCAAAACCAAACCAATTATCTAGATTTGATTTGACATATCTAACTTAGATACTGGCGCACTTATTAAGCATTTGTTTCTGTGTAGACAGCAATACTGAGTCAATTTAATAGAACCTGTTACTGCAGAAGTCTATGTTGTCAGAGTTTTGGCAGGCTTGTCAAAACTAATTTTCCATGTTTGCACTCAAAATATCTGAAAAGTTTACCATTTAAAATAAATGTAATTTGAACTAATGTAAAGTAGATACTAGTGATCGATCTAATATATTTATCTCAGAAAAAATACAGAAATTCAAAACCATCGGACTATGCAACTTTAAATATCAGCAAGATCGTAGGTGAGAAGCATGACTCAAACAACATCAGCAAGATCGTAGGGTAGGAGAGGTCCAGCAAAACAGCCAATATCCCCAAGGACAGCCGAACATTGTCAATCTGAAAGATTTGATTACATGCATAAATTATGCAATTCCTGTGGTGATTGATACCCAATGTAATGCATATCTCGTCAACGATTTATCCAGTAAATGTGATGTTTAACCAACTCTAGACAGATATCATATTTAGTGTTTTCGCTGTTTAAATAAATATAAATGTGAAGTTCTATTGAATCGGAATCGCAAATATATTATTTTAAAAAATAGATGCATTGAATAACGCCATGGTTTGTGTTTTTAGGGGCCAAATGGAAGTCCATGTCTAATGCGGAGAAGCAGCCGTTCTACGAAGAACAGTCGCGGTTAAGCAAACTCCACATGGAGAATCACCCGGATTATAGATACAGGTGAGCTTCACACATCTGTATTGTAACAATATTATAGTATACATATATATGTTATCTATTCACATAACACCTGGTGTAGTTCCGGAGTCACAGTGTGGCTTCAGAGGTAACCGGAGCACTGTGGATATGATATTTTGTCTCCAACAGCTACAAGAAAAGTGCATTGAGCAGGACCGACCACTGTACATGGTATTTGTCGATTTCACTAAGGCATTTGATACAGTCGGGAGGACCGGGCTATGGCAGCTACTGAGGAAGTACGGATGCCCAGAGAAGTTCACAACTATGATCGAGGCTCTACATACAGGAATGATGGCGAACGTTAGTTCTGGAGGGGAAGTCTCGGAATCGTTCGGGGTTACCAATGGGGTCAAGCAAGGTTGTGTACTGGCCCCCACGCTCTTCTCCATCTTCCTATCAGCAATGCTAGACGAGGCTTTCCGAGACATGGGGGATGGCATCTATATACAGTCCAGACAGAGAGCTGACCTATTCAATGTCGCACACTTCAGAGCGAAGACCAAGACTACTCAGATACTGGTGAGAGAGCTACTATTCGCAGATGACAGTGCACTGGTTGCCCACTCTGCTGAAGAGACCCAGAAAATAGTGGACGCTTTCTCCGATGCATCAAAGAAATTTGGCCTGAAAATTAACATCAAGAAGACGGAGGTGCTGTACCAACCCAACTCTACAAGAACCCGAGAGGAGGAGATCATGGTTGACGGAAACAAGCTGAACTCTGTTCCGGAATTCACCTATCTCGGAAGCACTATATCAAGTGATGGACGCATTGATGCTGAGATACAGAGGAGGATGGCCAAGGCTAGCGCATCTTTCGGCCGACTACGCCAGAGACTCTGGAACAACCACCATGTGTCCATTCGGGTCAAAGGTAAGATCTACCGCGCAATCGTGCTATCCACCCTACTATACGGAGCCGAGGCCTGGACAGTGTACAGACAGCAGGTGAAAAAGCTGCATGCCTTCATGATGCAACATCTGCGTTCAATCATGAGGCTAACCTGGAAGGACAAAGTGACGAATAAGGAAATACTCGAACGGATGGGGCTGCCCTCTATGGAAGATCTTCTGATCAAAAAGAATCTCCGGTGGACTGGACACCTCATGAGGATGTCATCAGACAGGCTACCAAAGCAGATCCTTTATTCTCAACTGTCTTCTGGCTACAGAAAGAGAGGGCGCCCCCGTCTCCGGTTCAGGGATACCATCAAGAGAAACCTGAAGCTGAGAGACATAAGACCGACTCATGGACGCAACTCTCACAGCAGAGAGCTAAATGGAGAGCGGCAGTCAAGTAATGAAAGCAGTCTTTGTCGCATTGCGACCGACAGCATGATGATGATGATATAATTTGTTATATATAATATATGATATATATATGATATACATGGTGTACATTTGTTATTTTTTATGTACATCATGTATATGATGTATATGATGTATATGATGTACATGATGTATGATTATGATGCATATGATGTATGATACATATGTGATATATATGTTATATTGTATATATATTATATATATGATATATTAAATGTATTATACATATATATTATACATATGTGTATTGTTCATAGTATATGTATGATAGTATTATATATATTACACGTATTATATATATATTATGTGTGTTATGTGTATTATGCATATTATATGTATGATACAAATTGTGCATACCATGCATATTGTGCATATCATACACAGTATATACAAATAGTATACATATTATCTATATTTTAGTTCAAGAAATCTAGAAATACTAACTATAACACAACCTTTTCTTTCATAAGATTAATTCCAATGTAGAATCCAATAATAATCTCCAAATGCTAAATTCACCAGTGGGGTTTGCTGCAAACTAAACTAAATGTTCTATATTTAATATTTGAACTAAAAACCCAAACAAACTGTGTGTGTGTTGGCCTCTCCCTATGTTCCTGCTAATTCCGCTCTGTCTGGAACCTTACAGGCCGCGACCGAAGCGCACATGCATAGTCGACGGCAAGAAGTTACGAATCTCGGAGTACAAGAACTTGATGAAGTCTCGGAGGCAGGAGGTGCGGCGGATATGGTATGGTGACTCGGGCACCACATACGTCGAAGGTCTGATCCGTAAGTAGACTTCCCTCTTAAGGCCCTGTCACACTGCATAAGCATATACTGACATATGTAACACACGCTGTCATACGGCCGGAATTTTGAACATGCTAAAAAATACTACTTATGCCAAACTTACCCATAACTTGTCTCAGCGTACACCAGGGGGCTGTTAATGAATACTACTTATGCCGACTTATGCCGAACGTACCCATAACTTGTCTCAGCGCACGCCAACATGTTGGCGCAAAATCACATACGTTGGCATACGCTTTTGTGAGAGGGCTAAGGTGCTACCATATAGCTGGTTCACTTAAAGCTGCATACTCCAATGAAAGGATCAATTTTTTTTTAAAAGCACTTACCTATCCTGGATCCTACAAGTACTGCCCTTACAAAGCCACATTACTATATTATGTACTTTGTTTTATGTTCCCCAATTAGATACTTTTTGGGGGTGGGTGGGTGGTATATTAGTTGATTTAGTGGGGGGAGATCTGCATAGCCGCTTTAGAACACCGTATCATTCTCACATTGAATAACAACACCAGTGTCTTATGTGTAGCTAATCGAAACCCCCACCCCCTCCTCCCTTGCAGCTAACGGGAACTCATTGATGGGGAGCCCCAGCAGCACCGCCATCACCTCTGCACCCACAAACACGCCGAATCACTTCATCGCTGCCACCTCGATGTCCTCGCCCTACCTGTCGCCCCTGTCATCCGGCAGTGGGGGGCTGGACTGCCCGGTGTACGCAAAGACGCCCATCGGCACCGGTGAGCACATCCCGATGGAGAGTGATTCGGGCGTCAAGTCAGAGGAAGACAACAGCAGCATAGACTCAAGCGTCTTCAACAAGTCTTCGTCGTCCTTAGACGGTCTTCCGCTATCGCTTCCGCTTCCGCTTCCGCCGCCGAACGGCGTTGTCGGCCTCGGGCTGCGGCCCGGCGTCGACAGCCCCCCCAACGGCCCGCACGGTCACCACGTGACCACAGTGAAGGCGGAGAAGTGCTGAAGTAAACAGCGACCTTCTAGAGCATGCTGGACCATGTATCCCCCTTATTGACCATTTTTGTGGAGCCACCGAGGGTCCTTCAAGAACTGACACTTTGTAGTACTTAGCGTGACTGTCATCTGACCACGTGATGCTCACGTGACTACATACACACATATAATCACACACTTGCATATACATACACATACACATACACGCACACACACACACACACACACACACACGCTCACACACATCAAGATACCGGCATCATGACAGTGTTGGTTATGATGATTATTATTATTATTATTATTATTATTACTACTGATTGCTCTATAGCTTAGACGATGTTTGTTTACATTTACGAACAGATGGGTTGGGTGAGAAAACGAAACGAGTATACATATTTATAATATTAGTACGTTGGACTCTCTGGACAACAAATTCTTATTATTATTACTGGAACAATCATGTCGGCAACGCGCGCTTGAATTTCAGTTGCATTCAAATAAAAACTACGAACGGTGCTAACTTTTTCGTGGCGAGGAAAAGTTGTCAAAAACCAAGTCTCTTGCATCAGACATGGATTCCCCCTGTTCCAAGTACGTGACATGGACGAAGAACAGAGATGGCAGAAGCGGGAACTGGTGATATGTAGTAAGAATCCCATGGCGCCCTCTTGTGGCCGTTGCATAGCTCACGACATTTGACGGTGGCTCCATCTTGTGTCACATTGGTGACACTAGTTCCAGTGTGCTCCACTGAATGTCTCTGTGTAGGGTAGAACCGACGACTACGTTAACTTACATTGAAGGTCACCACAGAGTGTGAGGTCCCCCTGTATTTAGACGACGGAGAAAAAATGTGTGTGTACACAGTGCGTTAACACATACCTCAACACACTAAAAGACGGTGTCTCTCTGAACTGAAGTGACAGCGGTGTGAGACCCGCACGTCAACCTATCTGAACTGATGTGACACCCATACGTCATTCTATCTGAATTGATGTGACAGCGGTGTGACACCCAAACATCATCCTATCAGAACCAATGTGACAGCGGTGTGACACCCGAACATCATCCTATCTGAACCAATGCGACAGCGGTGTGACACCCTCACACCAGCCTATCTGAACCGATGTGACAGCGTTGTGACACCTTCACGTCAGAGGTGTGACACCCTCACACCATCCTATCTGAGTCAATGTGACAGTGATGTGACACCCTCACACTATCCGAAATGATGTGAGAGGGGTATGACACCCTCACATCGTCCCGTCTGAATCTATGTGACAGTGATGTGACATCCTCACACCATCCTATCTGAACTGATGTGACAGCAGTGTGACATCCTCACACCGTCTTAGGCTAGTACTTACATTTATAATGCAGCGAAATTGGCTGTGTCAGCAAAAAGCCATTTAATAATGGGGAACCTGTGTCAATAGCAAACTAGCCTAAATGTGTGTTTTTTTCCCCTCTTTGCATTTGGCAGCCATTGTCTTCGGTTGTGGGTTAGGAACTGCATGACCACTCCCTCGAATGGGAGGGAGGGCGTAAAAGCACAAAATGAACTTTGCTTTCCCGCCTTCACATCGAAGAGTGCTGGTCGATGATAGACCGGATGCAGACACACCTCGACTGGTACAGACATGGCTCCTCATTGGGTAAGCACGTTGAGGCAAAGAAACAACGCAACCGGAACTGTCGCTTCGGACGCTTTGGCAGACGCGACTTCCGGTTGAGATAAACAAAAAAAAACAAAAAAAAACAACAGAACACTTACTTAGTGCATGCACCCTGCGCTGAAGGCTGACAACCAACAGCAGTCGAGTAGAGTTTGTTAGTAGTTGTTTGAACAATGAACAGTGATTGTCAACTAGTCTCCCAGCGAGGGACAGTAAGTAAGTAAGTAAGTAAGTACCTCAGGTACTGATGTCAGTGAGGCCCTGTTACTGTGTGCAACTGCAGCACAGCCTAAACTATTTACTGTAATTATATCTTTTTTTTTATAATTAAAAAAAAAAGGGTGCAGTGTTCCCTGCTGTAGGTGGCCGTGTGAGTGTGTGGTCAAATATGACTCCCTACAGTTACATGATAAGGAAGGGGGGGGGGGGGATTGGGTATGGGTGTCAGGGGGTAAAGAGGGGGTAAGTGGGAGGGGGGTAAATTAGAAGGGGGGGGGGAATTGTACAAAACATATCAACTGGTACATTATAAGTAAACAGAGAACACAGTTTCTACACTGGTACATTATAAGTAAACAGAGGACACAGTTTCTACACTGGTACATCAGAAGTAAACAGAGGACACACTTTCTACACCCTCCTCATCTTCTTACATCGCCAGCCACAATGGACATGCTAATGTTACTGGTTTCCCCTTGTACAATGAATAAATATATAAGAGATAGAGAGGAATTTATGTGGTGGTCAAAATGGTTGACGACAGTCAACGATTCAGCCCTGCTTGGGTGCTCCTCTTACCTAGTAATGGTGTAGGTCTTTTGTTAAATTTGTTTTATTTGATTGCTTCTTTTGTGTGTGTTTTATTTTGTGAATCGTGGAATACATGTATAGGACAAAGTTAACTTTAAAACAAAACAAACACAAAAAAAATGGTGTGAACTGTAGCGGTTCGCCTGGTTGTTTCTTGTATTGTTGTGGTCGGTCTCAGATGCGGCAGGTTCAGGTCCTGTCCCTGTCCGTGCTTCCCCTGTACACTTCCCTTCCTCAGCAGCGTGTAAATAGGCCTAGACCAAGTGTTGACCTAGTTGTAGAGCAGCTCCCCTACCGTGCCGAGCCCCCCCCCCCCTCCCTCCCTCCCCTCCCCTCCTCCTCCTCCCACACCCTCTGGGTGAGTGAATGGCTCGGTAGTGTTATATTATAATATTGTAATACTAATAATGCCTCCCCCCATTTTAATTAACCAGTGTGACAAATGAACTAGTGGTTCATTACCAGGTGTACAATTGACACTAGATGGCTAAGTTAATGACCTATATATCGCAATGTACTATAATCTTGGTTCTGAGCATAGCACGCCTCTCTGCACATGGGACTTGATTGAGTCTCGTGGATTGGGCGTGTTCTCGTTGCCAATTGACATTTGGAGTATTTATGAACGGTATACAATGAGACAGTAAACTGTTAACAGTGTCTGACTATAGTTGTTGGTTGTGTAGTGGTTGAGTAGGATAGAATGCAAACAGGTGAGTGTGTGGTTCAGGGTGTGGACAACCCCCTCCTCCCGGCCCGCATGCAACTCACACCCCACTGTGTATATTACTGTATGTAGTGTGGCAAAGGATTGCTCAATATCCATTTCCTTATAATTTCTTTTTATTTAACGCTCCTCCTTATAATTTTCTACATGATTTCCAAAGGACCGCTTTATTAACGTATGAACGTGGGTGATACCTGATAAAGAGTAGAACGCTTTGTTGTGACGGCCATTGTTTTACGACACTATCGATGGGAGGAGGCCTAACCACTTCTCTACGAAATAGTGGCCCATTCAGCGACAGCAATGATAATATTAATATTGATAATAACCAATGGTTGAATATTGTTGACTGTTATAATTATTTTGATTAACCATGATTAATAATCATTTGAGTCTTGCCATAAAGTTGGCAAAAGTGTGGAAGTAGCTTTAGTGGTTTGCTTGGCCTAAACAGAGGCGTGCCCATAGGCCCTTGTGAACATGGATGACAAGTGGAAGGAACCCATTTCTTTTATTTTATATTCTAATCTTATTATCCCATTGCTCTGAACTGATCAACACATTCCTTCAAATTGACCCACAGAATCTCAGCCTATGCCTGTACTTATTAGCTATGTATGCCAGTAGATTCTCACTGACAAATCTAGGCTGCATATAGATATAAACGCATATATATCTAGATATTTCCAGATACATCTATATGCATTGCTATATCTATGTATATATGCATGCATCTCTAGATATATATGTATATATATATATATATATCTAAATGTATAGACGTATATGATAGATATATTTAGAAATATATCTAGGTATATGTCTAGAAATATATCTATCTAGATATATATCTAAAACGATATCTAGAATCATCTAGAAATATATCTAGAAATAATATCTAAAAATATGTCTAGAAATATATTTAGAAATATATCTAGAAATATATCTAGAAATATATTTAGAAATATATCTAGATATATATCTAGAAATATGTCTAGAAACATACCTAGAAACATATCTAGAAACATCTAGAAACATATCTAGATATTTCTAGACATGTCTAGAAATATCTAGATAAGAATCTAGATATTTAGATATATATCTAGATACATATAGATATAGATATATATATATATATATATATGTATATATACTGCCACAACCATGACAGAAGAAGAAAAAAAAGTGCATGCCTGCATTGTATAGTATTACTATCTTAGTGTGTTTGTTTTGTGGTGTTTCTCCCCACCCCTTCGTTAAAAAAAATATATTTAGTTTTTCCCCATTTTGTTTTGTCGAAGGAGCTGTTACTAATTTTGAGGAATGGAATATATGTGTACAACTGGAATGTCACGTGTCCCAAGGGTCTAGGCAGCCATGTATTAACAGAGCTTATACAGCGTTATACGTCAACTGCAGAGGAGTTACTTTATTCAGATGACCTGGTAGTTTAAAATAAATTTTTCCTGCAATTGTATTCAGTTTATAACATCCGGAACCCCCCCCCCCCCCGCCAAGCATATTTTTGTACTAAGGATTATAAAATAAATCCTGTCCTTTTCTTCTTCTTTATTATAATTTTTTTTACTACATATAAGAGCTTCTGTTTCGCTACAGGACCAGATTATTACTGTTATTATTGTCATCATTACCATTCTATTGAATTATATATATTATGAAGATGGATGTGTTTGTGAGGAAGTGACAGCATTTAATAGTTACTTTTGCAGCATTTGACAAAACTTATGTCGAAAATATTTATATGTCGAAAATCGGTTCACCTTTTTTGCAGCACCCTCCACGCAGCACCTTCTGTGTTTCGTTGTGTCCTTAAATAACAGAGAATCGGATTCAGCCATGTGGCAGTGTTGGCTAGATGGCTGTCACATGTGACAATCAGTGTCAATGCCCAGCTGTCACATGTGACAGGCAGTGTCTACACCCAGCTGTCACATGTGACAGTCAGGGTCATTGGTTTAGGGTCCACACCTGGCTGTCACATGTAAGAATCAGTGTCTGTACCCAGCTGTCAGATGTGACAGTCAGTGTCTAAACCCGGCTGTCACATGTTACAGGCTGTGTCTATGCCCAGCTGTCACATGTGACAGGCAGTGTCTGTGCCCGGCTGTCACATGTGACAGTCAGTGTCTACATATGACCTGTGGTCTGCTTTTATGACGATAACCGCACTAACAACAAAATATCCAGCAGAATCCCTGCAACGCTTCAGGACTTCTTTACCACTCACAAAGAGAAAGCCCGTAGATGTTTCTAAGACATCAAACACCCAGCCGCAACCTCCTTCCCCATATCAAACGAAAAACAAACAAACGCTGAACAAGCACGTCACAATATTAGACGATTGTTCCATTTGAAAATGGGGGCTGTCGCAATGGTTGTCCAAAATCAAGGACAATAATTTATATATGGGTTTCAATCATGTCAAAGGGTATGCCATCAGCGGTGCTTATGTTACTATGGTAACTTACATGAGTTGTTTATTTGTTTGGGCTATCCATGCTCATTTGTAGTACCTAAAGGGTTTCATTTTTTTTAATTTTCATTTTTTTTGCGGGGGATGGGGAGAGAAATTAGTTATTTAATTAATGCCTGGAAAACCATTGACAACTGTTGGGGTACTTGGAGATGTAAGGATTTGTATGACCTTTTTATTTGCCTGTGGAAGAGGACTGTGCTAGACAGATAGATGTAGGCCTAGAGTTAGGCTCCTCCGTCCACCCCCCTGGGGTGGGAGGGGGTAGGCATTGAACTGACTCAGCATGTCTTTTGTGTAAAGTGGCAATGCCAACAGAAAATGTGAGAACTGGTAACATCGATGTGCATGCAAACCTCTGTCGCTCGTGTCAGGCGTCATGCTTGTTGTGATTTATATAGGGCTAAACCCTGTGTGGCCTGGTGACAGCTAATGGGTGTTATCCTGGTAATGTGGATGGTATATGCCTTCCCAGACCCAACTTATGATAATCTAGTCTCATATCTGTATACATTTATATATATACATATATGTATGTGTGTATATGCATACATTCTGTATATACAAGATATATACATATATGTACATATATATATGTATATACATGTGTGTATATATATGCAATATATATATATGTATATATATATATATATATATATATATATATATATATATATATATATTGCATATATATATATATTGCAAGGCAATTCTGCTAGAGCGGTTACTAGTAAATAATTCTCAGAGAGACATGGCCAAGTGCACATCTTGCAATATAAGCTTGAGACGTAGCTTATTTTGTCATTGTTAATTAACCAATTAAAAAAAAGCCATTCTACTTAGTTTCCTTTGCGCATGACCATGCCATGAGAATGCGCAAAATGGTGGTTCCGCTTTTAGATTGTTGTATCTCACCTTCACCGCAAACTTACGCAAATGACACAGGGACAGGGACTAGAGTCCACAGTGTCCAATCAATGGAGCTGGAGCACGGGAAGCACAGCATTGCTACCCAATACAACAATTGCTACACAATGCAACAATTGCTAGGCAATGCAACAAGGGTTAGGCAATGCAACAATTGCTATGCAATGCAACAAGCGTTAGGCAATACAACAATTGCTACACAATGCAATAATTGCCAGGCAATGCAGCAATTGCTAGTGAATGCAATGATTGCCCGGCAATAGAACAACTGCTAGCCAATTCAGTAATTGCCGGGCAATGCAGCAATTTGTAGTGAGTGCAATGATTGCTCGGCAATACAATTGCCAACCAGTATAAACAATTGCCAGTCAATGCAACAATTGCCAGCCAATGCAGCAATTGCTAGTGAGTGCAATAGTTGCTAGGCAATACAAGCACAGTTCACCTGCGGACTGCTTCTTGGTGCTTCAGTCGGACACTGAACTTTGGTTCCTCAAAAATGGCCCCAAGGAAATCACTTTTGTACAGCTAACATTATTTATTCATAGAAGAATATTATATCTCTTTTTAATAAAAAAAATTTCAATTCCCCCCCCCCCTCCCCATAGAAATGTGTAATTTCTCGTCTCACTTATTGTTTTGCACCAAACAAAAGCACCGACAGGAGCTCATGAATCTATGTGTGCTATGTGGGGGCGAGGGGTGAGGGGTGTAGGGAGGGGTGTAGGGAGGGGTGGGGGACAATGCAACGAAAGTTGTATGTTGTGTATTATGGCTAAACTGATCATGTGAAAAGAGTAGTATTCAACTTAGGCTTTATCCTGATTTAATGCTAACCTTTCAAAGAGCAGGGACCAACAGGAGCTAGTCTTGCCATGACTTGGTGATGTTATTCATGCACCAAAACAGACATATATAATGCCACTAAATGAAGCCAGTTCCTATTACCACACCCCTTAGCTTGTCACCTGTCACAGAGAGAAACCACAGCCTAATAACTTAATATGCACATCTTCTCAAGCAAGTTCAGTTAATTGATAATTAATTAATTATTCATCTATCTATATTCACCAGTGTGATATGCGACAAGTTTTAAAAGGAGTTAGGAGTTTCCAATACAACAAAAAAATGGATGCTTACATATGTAGATATATTGTCACATATGGTCTTGTCATATCTGGCGAGGTTTTACTGAGACTGTTATTATATTTCTATTCGTCCACTTTGAGCTTGTGTTAAAAGTATCTTTTTCAGGCACCCCATTGTTCTCATTGTTAACGATTAAGCTGATTCTACTGAAGTCTTGGTATAAGTAATGCAAACATTGTATTCCACCAAGGCGGAATATTTTTTTTTTAAGAAGGGGGAAAAAAAGAAAGAAAGATCGGAACTAACTAGTAAATTTGTACCCATATGTAATTGGTATCAACTATGTAGTTCACAGTTTGTTCTTTGTTTTTTTTTGTCGACGGTTCATTGGTTGAGCAGTGTTTTATGGTGAATAAAACCTGACACCTGGAAGTAACAAGAGGTACCGGTTGTTCTATTCTAATAGTCAATATGGACGAGTGGGTGACTATGGTAACCGGTAACATATACCATGTGTGTTGGTATCCCTAACGTGAGTGGGATAGGCTCCTTCGTAGGGTAGATCTTTCCAATGTAGACAAAAAAAAGCAACAAAAACTGTATAAAATGAATGGAAAAATAAATTTGTTTTTATACTGAAATACAGTCTCTGTCTCTTGTTTATTTATTCATGTAGTGGATGTGTTCATAGTATATTATGATCGTTATATAATATATAAGGATTAGGCATGTATTAATATCAAATGCAGCATTAATATCAAATGCAGCATTAATATCAAATGCGGCAGTTCCTTCAAATTGTATGCTTTTACACTCAGTGTAAAATGGACAGAATACAATTTAAACACCGCCGTTAAATTATCGCCACGAATATCGCCTTTGTTGCCAACATGGCGTAAAACAACTACCAATCAATCCATCAATCAATCAAACCTTCAAATCCCATACCTTAGACATGACGCAATAGAGGGAGGTAGTACCAATATATCCCGCCAGGATGTAACTAATAAATCGTGACCTTACAATAAAAAGGTTCTATCTGACAAAGTGACCGAATTGGTGTTATGGATGTAAAAATGTTCTATCCAAACAATTCTATCATACAGTTACACAACGGTTTCTCAACTGGTATTTTTCACTGAGATATATTAAAAATAATATTGTTCTATCTGCTTTGCTATCATGCAGTTACACAGCTTCAGTCCTCATTATCTTGAAAGCACCATTTTGTCAGATAGAACCTTTTTATAGTAAGGAACTTTTATAGTAGAACCTTTTTATAGTAATATCATCAATATTAGTACCTATTTTGCCTGTTTCTTTCTGATTCTTGGAATCAGAATTTGCTGCTGATTTCTAGCTGCATGAATTCATATCGCAATTATCTTTAAATAAATATAACTAACAACATTTCAAAACCCACCAAAGTTGAACTAATGGACTACCACATTCCTACATTTCATATTGATTCCGTAATCATATATATATATTTATGACCCAATATCCCACTCAGTCACATTATCCTGACACTGAGCTAACCAGTCCTTGCCCTAATCTATTAAACTGCATAGTCTGATGAAGCATCAAATTTTCAAAACAAAAACACTCACCTAGACTTTATTCTACATATCTAACTTAGATATTGGTGCACTTATTAAACATTTGTTGTCACATAGAAGGGCATACTGAGTCAATTTAACAGAAGCTGTTACTGCATAAGCCTAGGGTGCTTGCCAAAATCAATTTAGGATGTTCGCGCTTCAAATATCTCTAATAAGTTAGCCATTTAAAATGAAAGTTACTTCAAACTAAAGTAAGGTAGGTTATAACAACCAATTAAATATATTTATCTCAGAAAAATGGCAGAAATTCAAAACCATCGGACTATGCAACTTTAATGCAGAGCGCCAGGCTAGTCATCGACAATTATCAATTTTATAAGTCATCACTTTGATTCCTTGGGAACCGAACTCTCGATCTTCCACACACGAGCCCCGCACTCTACCGATCCGGCCACCGCGCTCGTGTTAGTTCATCAGCAATCAATCTCTCCACCACACACTCACCCATATTCACTAACCAGACCCAGGATTAGTATGATAAAAGATTCACCCGGTACTTATAGTACACGGGTGAAGACCAGCCTTATATAAATACGGGCGAAAGAAATAGTGCTAGTATGGAACAAGAAGTAGAATGCCTGGCACCAGTGTCAAATGGTTACTTATATCAGAACAGAGTTGGTGAAATGGGAGAGAATGCAAAAAGACAAGATTGCGGCCAGAGAATGCTGTCGATTTCACTTTTAAATTGCATTAAAGTATACGTTTTATTATATTTTCCAACTCATATGTAGCGGGTAAACATGAAGACATATACAAAGAATAAATGTTGCTTCTTAGATTGTGAAATTAGGCTCTCATAAAGACTCAGTTCATTAGCCCGATTTTTTGACCGTTTTTATATAAGGCTGGTTTTCACCCCTGTACTGGAAGTACGGGGTGAATCTTTTATCTAAGGATTAGTATGCTCCCCTCATAATTCCACTCTCCTCACGCACATTTGGTCATACAAATAGGGAATACATACAAACCTGTGCTGAGACTAGGCGGAATATAACAAATAAGCCATGTGTCATTGAATCCACAGTGTTTACTTTAATCACTAGGTGGCAGTACTCTAAAATAAGGCGTAGACTATCTTCAACACCAGGGGGCAGTACTGAGCTTGCCTATATACTGACACACGTCAGACAAGCTGCGCCCCTCCTGCCATCCCACAAGAAGGCCAACACGACCCGCAAGAAGGGCAACACGACAGAAGAACAACAAAACCACCAAAAAACGGGTCGTTTTAACGACGCCGTTTCTTAATGCCGTTAACCTGCGCCAATAGTTTGAAAGCAACCGTAAAGGGGGTGTTTATTACTTTTGATATGGCACAGAAAAATTGGTTGAGTGCTATGTATATATATATATATAATATATATATATCCCCTTGTACATTTCCACTTGTATATATATATATATATATTTATATATATATATATATATATATATATATATATATATTATATATATATATATATATTTATATAAGTGGAATATGTACAAGGTGAAATAAAAAGCATGTAGAATGGATTGTGTCTTCAGATGTATTTTTTGTTTGATGGAGCTTTCCGTCCTAGCAACATTTATGGTCAGATCAGGACAGTCCAATATATTAAATCCAGTGAATGAAATATATACTTACTTGTGGATGAATTATATTTGCAGATAATATTCAAATATGGATACGTTATATTCTCACATAACTCACAACACCATGGGAATAGTATATGAGGAGTTTTAATTTCTTGATTAATTTATTATTTATTATTATTATTGAGAAGTGGCTGAAACTGTATCCTAGCATTTGCTCACGACAGACGACAAACAATTGCAAGTGGACTTGATAGACATGCAAAACACAATAACGATGTGAAATACATCCTGGTTGGTGTGGATGTCTACTCACGCTATGCCATCGCACAACCTGTTAAAACGAAATCGGCTGCTGACCTAGATACGTTAGTAGATATATATAGGACTTATTTAACGTACTAAAGCCTATGGGGTGTTTTTTGTGAAAAAAAGCAGCCAATCAGTGTCGAGTATTCTGGTCACGTGACCCTCCAGGGTGGGTCTAGGGTGGGAGGGTGTTTTAGTCTCAGCCAATAGGAAGGCTTGATTTTGCTAATTTATGCAAATTTATGTATCTAGGTCACGCCTATGCCCAAATAAGGCTCGCTGAAACTAGGTCAAGTTTGTGGGTTTGACCTAGATAGGGTGTTAAAAAGTTCCATTCGGCGCTTAAGGCTTGAGTCTATGGAATGGTACCCTGTATTTGCGCGCACTATAAAGCCATTTTACGTGAATTTTTGTAAATTGTGTGTGCGTGTGTGTGCACCCCCATAAAAAGGGGGCGTGGCCTATTTTTGTTTCAGCCAATGATCGTTGAGTATTTGGATGATTGACAGGTACGAATCCCAAAGGGTGCGTGTGCTATTTTCAGTTTCAGCCAATGATCGTTGCGTATTCGGATGATTGACAGATACGAACGGGTCTGGTCGGGCATTTTGCGTAATTTTGTAAACATTGGCACGTGCTTTTGGGGGGTGCGGTGGGTGTGATGTAAATATGGGCACGTGCGCGTGCGTTTTGTGAATTTTGAATTTTGGCGGCAATGCCGCCGTGCTTGCGTAAGACGACGAAAACCCGAAACTGAAACCGGAAATGCGTAACAGCCCCCTTCTTTTGGTGGTTTTAGCGCTGGTTTTATAAAAAAAAAGCTTGTTATGGGATTTGCGCATGTGCGTGCTATACAGCCCCGAAGCATTCGGTGTTTTTTAGCGATGGTTTTATAAAAAAAGCTTTGTTATGGGATTTGCGCATGCGCGTGCTATACAGCCCCGAAGCTTTCGGTGGTTTTAACGATGGTTTTATAAAAAAAGCTTGTTATGGGATTTGCACGCGCACGGACGCCGGTGCACGAGCTTTTGCCGTGCACCGGCGTCCGCGCCTGCGCGTGCTTTACAGCCCCAAAGTTTCGGGTTTTCACAAAACACACGCGCACGTGCCCATATTTACATCACACCCACCGCACCCCCCAAAAGCACGTGCCAATGTTTACAAAATTACGCAAAATGCCCGACCAGACCCGTTCGTATCTGTCAATCATCCGAATACGCAACGATCATTGGCTGAAACTGAAAATAGCACACGCACCCTTTGGGATTCGTACCTGTCAATCATCCAAATACTCAACGATCATTGGCTGAAACAAAAATAGGCCACGCCCCCTTTTTGTGGGGGTGCACACACACGCACACACAATTTACAAAAATTCACGTAAAATGGCTTTATAGTGCGCGCAAACACAGGGTACCATTCCATAGACTCAAGCCTTAAGCGCCGAATGGAACTTTTTAACACCCTATCTAGGTCAAACCCACAAACTTGACCTAGTTTCAGCGAGCCTTATTTGGGCATAGGCGTGACCTAGATACATAAATTTGCATAAATTAGCAAAATCAAGCCTTCCTATTGGCTGAGACTAAAACATCCTCCCACCCTAGACCCTGGAGGGTCACGTGACCAGAATACTCTACGCTGATTGGCTGCTTTTTTCACAAAAACCACCCCATAGGCTTTAGTACGTTAAATAAGTCCTATATATATCTACTTACGTTAAAGGGAGCAGATATAGGTCGCTGGCGACGGGAACTGTACTCCGACAAATGCTCTCCAAGCACAACCTTATTTGGTTTTTATGTTTAAAGAACCAAATATGTGTGGGGAGAGTAGGGGACCCACTTCACCACCAGAAGTGGGTCAGTTCTGAGTCTGGAACTAGCTGGCAGCTGTTGTTTTAAAAATGGCTGGGTGAGTGGACATAAGGGAGAGTAAAACTGGGGTATTTTCAATCTTCTTTAGAGTAGTTCAATCAGGAAATATATTTGTGTAATGTAAAATATATGTTAGTACAATTACATTGCATAATTCAATGAGAAACAGAAATAGATGAAAAACGTTTTTTTGTTGATGAATGTAAAAAAGGTTCTGCTGTGGATGGGATCTCCCCAGGAGCATTTCCTCCAGTTTGGTCTGGAGAAGGCGTGTCACACGCGCATCTAGGTCAGATGGGCCCGGTTCTGGCCAGCTCAATTTGTCAGAGGCCACTTGATCAGGCGACCCATGGACCTGCGGTTGCGGTGACGGCTCTTCATCATCCGTAATCCGACTGGGAGCCTCCGGCTTACTACGCTTCGTAGCCATTGAAACCCTAAAACAATTGGAAAATGAAACTTAGGGAATGCTCAACCAAAATGTCACAAAGGGCTACCCAAACCCCAAATTGTGCATCTACTGCTGTTGAAAAAACATGTTTAAACCGTTTCAACACAGGCGTGAGAAAATTGTGAGTGTCGTAGGTTAACACTAATGAAACCAAAACCATACGAGGGGTAGGGACCGTGTAGCGGTAGCCTCCCACATTCTCTATCCCATACACTTCTCCCTCCTGTGGCGTAATATGCCAACAAGTTGGAGAAAATGCTATGAGATTCGGAGGTACGTCTCATAACACAATTTTGGGGAACCTAAAACGAAACCCAGGAATAAATCCTCACGATGTATGGCTCCAGCCACACATCTCTCTGTTCAGCAATTGGCGGCAAAAAAGTAACAAAGAACAATGGCGACATTGTTCTCTCGATAAATTAAGAAATCATAACAAAACATTAAAAGCTTTAAAAACTCTTAAAAAAGTTTCAAAACTTAGTAAAAAAGCAGCGGTAACAAACAATCCCTTGTAAATGGCATAAAAAAAACAATACTTACTCGTTAGATTGTCGTTTTAAGTAGAAAACTGCCGGAGCAACTCAACAAACGTCCTCCTGTTGTGAGTTGATTATGCTAATTGCTGGACCAGGATGTGCTTCCTTCTCCCTGGGCTACGAGTAGCCAGAGGCTTAGTACCGAGGTAAAATCAGCATATGCCATGAGATCATTCTGACCAATAATTTCACATTAGATTAGCACTGTCGGTGTATTCACCCCCCCCCCCCACACACACACACAAACACATTCCACCATGTCAGGCCTAACTCCAACCTGAGTGGGATACCAGGTCATGGTGCCGGCGGCCTGACTTCCCAGTGGGAAAGCACTATAAAGTCACCATGAGTGCGCACTGTCACAAGTCGGTACCCGTCCTGATATGACCTTAGATGTTGCTAGGACGTAAAACAACAACAAACAAACAAACAAACAACAACCAACCCGGCGTGCTGGGTCCCAGCTTCAGTTCAGCGGAACGCGGAATACCAATATTGATGGTGATTCCTATTCTACACCATGCACATTCAAGCTGCAATGGGCTAATTAGTGAGTGAGTTGCTGGCCAACCTTAAGTACCTGAGCTACTCGCCAGATGGCGTGGTGGATAAAGCCTGTCCCAGCACCCCTGTTATTAGGCAGGCAGTACTTAGGAAACACTAGAAGAAAGTATGAAAATCATGAAAAATTGCTAGTTTTTAAATACTCCTATTTGGGTTTGTTTGATGGTTTACGTCCTAGCAACATCTAAGGTCATATCACGACGAGTACTGACTTGTGACAGTGTGCACTCATGGTGGCTTTATAGTGCTGTCCTACTGGGAAACCAGGCTGCTGGCACCATGACCTGGTATCCCACTCAGTCACATTATCCTGTCACTGAGCACACCAGTCCTTGCCCTGTCCTAATAATGCTGAGCGCCTGGCTAGGAAGCGACAAGTATAAATTTTCAAGTCATTGATTTGACTCGACCAGGGTTCGAACCCATGACCTACCAGCATGGGAGACGGACGCTCTAACTCATTCGGCCATTCCATCTGGTCTCTCCTATTTGGGTGTAGGCCTATGTTTAAATTTCAAATCCCCAGAATGAACTAAAGCTTTACTCTTTATTTAAAGTTGCATAGTCCGATGGTTTTTAATTTCTGTATTTTTTTCTGAGATAAATATATTAGATCGATCACTAGTATCTACTTTACATTAGTTCAAAGTAACTTTTAGTTTAAATGGTAAACTTTTGAGATAATTTGAATGCAATCATGGAAAATTAGTTTTGGCAACCTTGCCAAAACTCTGACACCATCGACATCTGCAGCAACAGGTTCTGTTAAATTGATTCAGTATTGCCTTCTACACAGAAACAAATACTTAATAAGTGCATCAGTATATAAGTTAGATATGTAAAATCAAATTTAGATAATTGGTTTGGTTTTGAAAATTTGACATTTCATCGGACTACACAGCTTTAAATACACAAATTACTTAGGCTGTATATTATTAAGACAACACACCAAAAGACACTTTATTACAGGCACTTTAGCAAATAGCGCATTCCTTTGCATCGCATTAATCAGAACAAGTACCAAAGCATGTGGTTTTGTTTCACTCGCCGCTGAATCGCTGTTGGGTACACAGACTATTAATAGATCCGATCAGAGAGATCACTAAATGAGTTTCAATTTGGCATTTGATGGACATATATTTGAAACAAAATCAAATCATGCCAAACAAAAAAACACACCTCATGTTTCATTTGGCACTAAAGGCAAAGTTATTCAAGTAAATAACAACATCTTAAAACGTGAATAGATATAGTAAATAACTGTATTGTCACATGGCTGGAAAACCTGTGCCACAGCGCTGATAAAGGACTTTATTCAATGAATAAAGAATATTTCATCTCATTGGTTTGACTCGGTTGGGGTTATGACCCACCACCTCAAATATGGGAAGCCAGCCAATGGTCTCTTGAAGATTTATACTGCCTATCATGGATAAGTCTGAATAGACTTGTTTTCACCATTATACAGTTTGTCGATAGAAAGCCCGAGCCTACACTTTTACCGACCCAAGGGATTTTTAACCTCCCGCACCACATAGACATGGTATGAGAGCAACCGGCCTTTGATGATGCGGTAAGTTATACACAGTGGTGGAAATCCAAATTGGAAGAGGTTGGGGGCATGGGGAATCGAACCACTGACCTTCCGATTAAGAGTGTGACCTAGAAAAAAGTCAGATACTCTAAACACTCCGCTACAGAGAACACCACACTCTCAATGACCAGTCATCCTATCTAGATATACTCACCTATCATCTTGGTTTGCTTACTTATAATATACACACCGTTGTACTCTACTTTGATATCAGGATGGTTAAAACTACATACCCTGATGCTTTGTGGTTCCTGCCAAGGTTTTAAAGATAAATAATTGGTAATTATAATTTACCTTACTTCAGTTGGAAGCAAGTTTAAAGCTGCATAGTCTGATGAAATATCAAATTTTCAAAACCAAACCAATTATCTAGATTTGATTTTACATATCTAACTAAGATATTGATGCACTTATTAAGCATTTGTTTCTGTGTAGAAGGCAATGCTAGTCAATTTAACAGTACCTGTTACTGCAGAAGTCTATGGTGTCAGAGTTTCAGCAAGCTTGCCAAAACTAATTTTCCATGTTTGCACCAGAAATATCTCAAAAGTTTACCATTTAAAATAAAAGTAACTTTGAACTGATGTAAAGTAGATACTATTGATCGATCTAATATATTTATCTCAGAAGCAATACAGACATTCAAAACCATCGGACTGTGCAACTTTAATATTAAAGCATTAATGTTGAAGACAAGGAACTCATATGAGGGAATGACCTGCAGAGTGGTTCATGGCCAGCAGCTTACCGAGGCCTTCCAAGTGGAAACAGGAGTGAGGCAGGGATGCCTACTGTCACCCTTCCTTTTCCTGTTGGCGATAGATTGTGTAATGAGGACATCAACTGCCCAGAAGAGGAATGGCATCCAATGGACACCTTGGACGCAGTTGGATGACCTTGACTTTGCTGATGACCTGGCACTTCTTTCCCACACCCACCAACAAAAGCAGGAGAAGACCACTATCATCGTAACTCACTCAGCACGCCTTGGCCTCACTATACACAAAGAGAAGAGCAAAATCCTCAAAATTAACAATAACAACACAGCCCCCATCAGACTAGAGGGAGAAGCACTAGAGGAAGTGGAAAGCTTCACCTATCTTGGAAGTGTGGTCAACATGCTGGGAGGGACAGATGCTGATGTGAGGGTTAGGATTGGAAAGGCAAGGGCAGCTTTCCATCAGCTGAAGAATGTCTGGGGATCCTCGGAGCTGCCTAGGAACACCAAGATCAGGATATTTTGCTCCATGGTAAAGCCTGTTCTTCTGTATAGTGCAGAGACTTGGAGAACAACAGTCACCACTATGAAGAAAATCCAGTCCTTTATCAACACCTGTCTCAGACAAATCCTAAGAGTATGCTGGTCAAACACCATCAGTAACCTGGAGCTATGGCAGTGAACAGGACAGCAGCCTGTTGAGGAGGAGATCCTTCAGAGACGCTGGACATGGGTTGGCCATACCCTTCACAAGCCTGCATCCAACACCCCAAGACATGCACTCTCCTGGAATCCACAGGGGAAAAGGAAGAGAGGCAGGCCAAGAAACAGTTGGTGCCGTGACCTGGAGGCAGATGTGAAGAGATCTGGCCATACATGGAGACAGCTGGAGAAGATGGCCCAGGACCGGGATACATGGAGAGCCCTTGTTCGTGGCCTATGTCCAAAGTTGGGCAGTAGGCGTAAGTAAGTAAGTAATGTTGAAGACATTTGGAGAGCAAACATACGGCTTGATTTTATATAACAAATTTATTTTGGCGCATTTGTCAAACACTGTAAACCATAGCTTTTTAGCAGAGACAGGTTCTATTAATTTCAATTCTTTTTATGTAGCAATAAAAGAATGATGGCACCAATATCTAAGTTCGATATGTAGGTAGATAAAAGATTCACCCCCATACTTTGCAGTAGGGGTTAAAACCAACCCATTAGAAAAAGTGGTGAAAAGTATCCATACATGCTGGGTAAATGAAATGAGCAGATAAATTCTTGATTTAAGAAGCAAAATATATTCTTCACATGTATCTTAATATTTACCCACTACCTTTAATTAAAAAAATATAATAAAATATGTAGTTTAATGGACTTTAAACGTGAAATTGATGGCATTCTATGGTCACCATCTTATCTTTTTGCATTCTCTCCCCTTTCACCAACTCTGTGGTGATAGGCGTAGCCATTTGATACTGGAACCAGGCATTTCACTTCCTGTTCCATACCAAAACATTTTTCGCCGGTATTTAGACTACATTCACTGCAAGTATGGGGTGATTCTTTTATCTAATATGTACAGTACTATCCATGTAAGTGTTTTTGGTTACGAAAGTTTGAGGCCTTCATGGCACTATGCAGCTGTAAATTCCACAGCATTTAAACATAAACATCCACCACTGCCAATAAATCTGTACATTGCAAAAAGATATCCATAAAATATAGATAAATACATGAGAGTCTATGTGTGTTTACATAGGAAGATACCTTCATTGAAACGTGGAGGATATTATAATATGAAGGGCATCTGTTGGTCACTAGCAAAGTAAAAACTAAAAGCCAGACAGGTATATAAAAATGGTTGGTGAATATATGCTATATGTCAGCCGCATAGACCTGCCTAGTCCTCCTCTGTTCAGTAGCTGGGCCAGTCACTAGGTGCCACCAATTGTCAAGCTTAACACTTCAATTGAACCTTCATCCAGTCTCAACCAGCCACTTCAAGTTGAAGTATAAAGGTAGCAGATCCTGAGGCACTACATGAATTTGCTTACTTGGGGTCTTTTTTATTGCTTGTTTTGTTTGCCTTTTGTCTTTCTTTCTCTCACATCAAAGCTTCTTTACAAAATTAATTCAGCGCCTACACAATTACTTGACACGGATGTGACAAATGCCTCAACCTGCTGGCTATCCCGATGATTGACAGGTCGGACCCCCTCCCTCTCCCCACACACATACACGGCCTCCCACCTGCCAGCATAATGCAAGGTCTACAACCAAGCTTCATGCTACATCTGTTGTCTGTATAAAGTCAAAGACCCTATAATACTAAGACGGCTCACTCCCTATCTCTCCCATGGTAATGTAAATTTTGTAGTGCCACCTTGTGGTGGGTTTGATCCGCCCGGCTCTGGTTGGTGTTTCACATATAAGTAAACACATACAATTATATTATACATGAGATAGGTAAGTATGAATACACATCAATATGAAATTGCTATGAACAAATACACATCATCATCAGCATCATCATCATCATCATCGCCATCATCACACATTTTTCACATTCATATATACATTTATATATATAATATAGCACCTGTTTAACCAAGAGAACAACCAGCGCACCAAGTGGTGGGTTTGATCATTTTGATTACACAATACAGGCTGAGTGAGCCGTCCTAGTATCATAGGGTCTTTGATAAAGTGTAGCCATACGTTGAATCTTCAGTTCATTTTGTAGTGAGTTTTATTTAAAACCCACCTATGTTCATTACTCATAGGCTATTCGTGCATTCACTTCTCATGGCTACTATCTGCTTAATATTCTAACTTAAGCTGCTATATTTCCAATTTGGGGAGAGGGACGTAGCTCAGGCAGTAGAGTGTCCACCTCTGAAGGTGTGGGTCATCCGATCGATCCTGTGCAGTGGACGCATTTGCAGTTAGGGATATTTTCCATTCCAACCAGTTGTCCACAACTGGTTCATCAAAGGCTTTGGTATGTGCTGTCCTGTCTGTGGGAAAGTGCATGTAAAAGACCCATTGCTGTTTATTGGAAAGCAGCGGCAGTGGGTTTCCTCCAAAGAAATATGTCAGAATGACCATATGTTTGACGTCCAATAGCCGATGATAAAAATCAATGTGCTCTAGAGGCATCGTTCAATAAAACAAACTTTTTTTTATATTTCCAAATTGATCAAATCTAACTTTTCCTCACAGGGTGAAAAAATGAGTTGTAAGAATATATTTATTTGTAGTCCTCCAAAACCTCATTTGACGCAATTTGGTGAGAAATAAATGTATGTAATTATAACTATATGTGCAATACTGCATGTGTCTTTGCTAGAGAAATCTCGGTTACAATCCTGATTAGCGACAGAAACCTAGATTAAACAGGAGAAATTTCAATTGCGGAAAATCGGTCTTCCTAATGGGGGACCTCCGACTTTTTAGTTCAAATTCCTGCCGTTCGCATCGCCACTGAACCAGTGGGCCTATTCGGCACACTGTCACACTGCAAACCCAATGGCTATGAGCAATCTTCATACAGAAGAAGTCAAATATCTCTAAAACCACATGACCTAGACACAAACCACTTGGTATACATATAGAAAACATACAACGAATACATTATATTAAATTTCTAAGGTTAGGGTTCTGTATTTCTATTAATTTTGAATAAAATAAACGTTTTGCACTGGGCGTACCGCCGAACTCAGTGCATTGTCAATGGCCGTGAGCAATCTTCATACAGAAGAAGTCAAATATCTCTAAAACCACAAGACCTAGAGACAAACCGCTTGGTATACATATAGAAAAACATACAACGAATACACTATATTAAATTTCTAAGGTTAGGGTTCTGTATTTCTATTAATTTTGAATAAAATAAACGTTTTGCACTGGGCGTACCGCCGAACTCAGTGCATTGTCAATGGCCGTGAGCAATCTTCATACAGAAGAAGTCAAATATCTCTAAAACCACAAGACCTAGAGACAAACCGCTTGGTATACATATAGAAAACATACAACGAATAGATTATATTAAATTTCTAAGGTTAGGGTTCTGTATTTCTATTAATTTTGAATAAAAGATACGTATTGCACTACGCGTACCGGCGAACTCAGTGCATTGTCAATGGCCGTTTAGGACCACTGGTACCGATGCGCCATCTAGTGTCAACAAATGAACTACCCCGGATGTCCCCCATTCCACTGCTCTTTCCCATATCCTAGTATTAGTAGTAATCCCGTACAAACTCTGTAGCAACAAGTATCAATATCATTTAAGTTGCATTCATTGATTAAATAAAGGACATTTCAACAGCAAATAATGCTGAGCCCCCCGGGCTAGGTTTGTTTGTTGTTGTTTTACGTCCTAGCAACATCTAAGGTCATATCAGGACGGGTACCGACTTGTGACAGGTACCGACTTGTGCTCACTCATGGCGACTTTATAGTGTTGTCCCACTGGGCAACCAGGCCACCAGCACCATGACCGGATATCTCACTCAGTAACATTATCCTGACACTGAGCCAACCAGTCCTTGCACTATCCTAATAATGCCGAGTGCCTGGCTAGGAAGTGACAAGTATCAATTTTTAAGTCATTGGTTTGACTCAACCAGGGTTCGAGCCCACGATCTAGCAGCACAGGAGACGGAGGCTCTAAATCATTCGGCCATCCCGTCTGGTCCCCGGGATAGGTAACAAGAAGTATACATTTTGAAGCCATTGATTAGACTCGGCCTGGTTTCGAATCCAATGATCTGTCACACGGGTTGCAGGTGCTTAAAGCTGCATAGTCGGAAGGAAGCAGCACATTTTCGAAACCAAAGCAATTATCTACATTTGAACCTACATATCCAACTCATGGTGCAGTCACACTACGACGTAATGGCCCAACGTGACTCCAACATGGCGACTTTTCGTCATCACGTTGGGTCACGTTAAAGTCACGTTAAAGTCACGTTAAGCTCTTGTCACATCACATCCACTCTCGTCGCCTCTCGTCGGAGGACCTCGAGGTTTTAGACATGTTGAAAAACCTTCAACGTAGCTCGACGAGTTGATAAGATGTTTGCGTCATGTTGCGGTCATGTTAGGCTCTCGTTATGACCTCGTCATCTACGTCAGGTCAACGTCGCCTCACGTCCACGCTGTCGGGTGGGGCGCTTACTAGACCATGTTCCGGTGTCTTTTTCGATGACATCGGAGTCTCGTCGAAGCCCCGTTATGGTGACGTCAAAGCCCCGTTACGGCCTCATCGAAGCCCCGTTCGGTCACGTCGAAGCCCCGTTACGGCCTCACAAAGCCCCATTGGGGTGTCGTCCCGACGACGTCCGAGTCTCATCGGATCCTTGTCGAAGCCCCGTTGCGATCACATCGACGACGTCGAGCGCGCGAGGATGTCGCTAGGATCTCGTTCGCCAAATTAATTTCTTCTACGTCCTCTCTCGTTCCCGACGTCGTTACACCCACGTCGACCACGCCGCGGTGTCATCCAACTTGGCCCCGTATTTGCATATCACGTCAGGTTTTTTTTAAAGTCGCCCACGTCGAACTCACGTTGGCCATTACGTCGTAGTGTGACTGCACCATTAGATACTGGTGCACAGTCCGATGAAAACATCAAATTTTCAAAACCAAAACAATTATCAAGATTTGATCCTACATATTTCACGTTGATACTGGTGCACATATTAAGCATGTGTCACCACATAGAAAGGAATACTTAGGCAACATATATAATTTATTACTGCAGAAGCCTATGGTGTCAGAGTTTTGGCATGCCTGCCAAAATTAATTTTGTATGTTTGCACCGCAAATATTTCAAAAGTTAGCCATTTACGATAAAGGCTTCTTCAAGCTAAAGAAAGGACGATTATAACAAACAACCTAATATATTTATCTCAGAAAATGGCAGAAACACAACACCATCGGACTATGCAACTTTAATGACCCAAGAGTGCATTGAACAGAATACTAAAGCCCCGTTTACACGGGCGATTTAAAACGATTCATATGAACCCACTTGCCTAGATCGACTCACATTTGCCGTGTAGACGCGGTTCTGTGCCGTTTTAGGGCTGAATCGCTTCATATGAAACGCCTCATCTATACCACCTCGGGAGGTGGTTTATTTGAAGCGATTCAGCTGGTTCCCGGGCGGCGATAGTATAAAATAGTAGTGCGTGCCGGCAACAGATGGAGCAGTAACTAATCGCTGGTGTCCGGCAGTGTTAGTGCCCGATTACGCCGAAATCTAGTGAATGCGATCATATTTAACAGAATTACAGACTCAAATAATTAAATTTAATTAAATTAACCTTAAATTCCAAGCGATATTAACGTAGCAGGTCGAATCGACGTGTTTAAACTAAACAAATAGCAGTGATTGCCGACTACAGGCGCCTGCTGGTTCCCGGCGCCGACACACTTTCAAACTCCGCCGTGTAAACACGCTTCCAAAACGCTTCATATGAATCGCTTTGTCTACATCGTTTCACAATTCCCCGTGTAAACACGGCTTAAGTCAATCTAATAGAACCTGTTACGTGGTGCCAGAGGTTTGACATGCGCACCCAAATTAATTGTGCACGTTTTCACTTCAAACATACCCAAAGTTAGCCATTTAAATCAAAGGCTGCTTCAAACTAAAGTAACGTAGATGATAACCATCAACCTGATGTGTTTATCTATAAAAAAAAAAAAAAAAGATGACCAAAATTAAAAACCATCAGACTGTGCCATTTTAACTCTTTCACCCATCACTTCCATAACATCATCCATGGTTGGTCCATGCAACATCTAAGGTCATATAAGGACGGGTACCGACTTGTGATAGCGCACACTCATGGTGACTTTATAGTGCTGCCCCACTGGGAACTCAGGCAGCCGGCATCATGACCCGATATTCCACTCAATCACATAATCCTGACACTTAGCTAACCAGTCATTGCCCTATCCTAGTAATGCCAAGCACCAGGCTAGGAAGTGACAAGTATCAATTATATAATTCATTGGTTTGACTCGACTGGGAACCGAAGCCTCTATCTCCCGCATGTGAGCCTCACGCTCTACCGATTCGTCCACGGTGCCCGGTACCATCCCTTATGCCCAGTACACACCTCCCGTATACGATCTAAAACTTCCCGTTTCGCGCATAAGTTTGAGTTTTAGTCGTTAGGTGTGCGACCCCCTAGCACACCAGAGCCTTGCGATTCGTGACTTAAAACTCAGTTTTAGGGGTTAAAACTGAAATCGCAAGGGATTCGAAAAACGAATCGGGCAGTTTTAGATCATATACGGGACGGGTCGGGTCGTGATGCGCAGTCAGTTTTAGTGCATGAATCGTAAACGGGAGGTGTGTACCAGGCATAAGGAGATCACTAATGGTCTCTGCCCTCTACAAGACGATGAGCCAGCCCATCGAAGACTGCCTCATACACTAGCCGTACTTCCTTGTTAAACTGGGACATCACGTCGCTGATGTCCCTATGGTTCTGTATGGTGCGTTTTATAGTCTCCGCAAGCTGAATCGCACGGAAGCCATTCCCCATCAACACCGCGCCATCCAATCGGACCGTCTCTACCAAGTCACGTGCCGCCACACTGGGTACCAGCGCCACAAATGGCGTCTCGTAGGCGGCGCTCAGGTAGCTAGCTTCCGGGAGAAAGTTCAATGTCAAATGAGCGCCACGGATTAGGGTTCCCAAAACCGGTACATCAGGGGGGTTTTCAACCAGGTGGACTCGGCGGGAAAGGGGTGTTTTCACGGTGGAGATTCTGTCCAATGTCCTACAAAGGCGGGAGTGAAACTGCATCACCGGTTTTTTATCTTGTGGCCGTAAAGGGTATATGATGATATGGTAATAACGGACTAATTCAACCAATGCAATTTCCAACTCTGCTATAAATGTTCCACTGTCGAACTCGTAGTCTACGTCGGCCACTTCTGTTATTGTTGGTTTGGCCATGTTGACAACGACGTAGCGTTCGTGTCCGGGAATCTCCAAAGTGCTGTAGACATCAAAGCCTTCGTCGACACCGTAGAAGTCCCCGGCTAAATGAAGGATATCTCCAAGTACAGGCAACCTGTGCCGAGTTTCATATTCAACCATGCTTCTTGTATATGTTCCACGCACTCCGCCACAGATGTGCTTCGAACCGGCAAACAACCACAACTCTTCCCTTCGAACTTCACCACGCGGGCTCCTGCTCCAAGACCTGCTGTTGCTGGACAGAGGTCCTTTCTGTTCACTGAACCCTGAACCTAGGATGAGTATGGGCTTCTTGGGCAACTGTCGAGCGATACATAAATAGTCTGGGTGCAGTGACTCTCCAGCCCCAAGCACAAACATATCAAACCTTTGCCTTGACGCCCCAAGGCTGCCATTGCTATCGACACAGTCCCACACGCCAGACACCAGATTCAGCGCGTAGCCCCGAGCGGCCAACAGCTCACCTAGATAGCTCTGTAGCAACTCGAGACTTGCCCCATTATCGTCCACCCTGCCCCCGACGTACAACCCGTTCACCACCTTCCGCCCAGAGTTGTTATTGTTGTTGTTGTTGTTGTTGTTGTTGCCAACGGAGGGTCTATTCAAGGGGATATCCAGAAACAGCGGGTTTAGTTCGTGGAATAACCGTCCCTCCGAAATGGCGCCACCCGCTGTTATTATCGGTCGGTAGAGCATCCGCATCCAGACGTGCAGGGCCGGGGTGGGGATGATGATGAAGCCGAGCAGATGGGTTTTGAAAATATACAGCGCGAGGACGAGGAGCAGAAGGTGGAGGATCCTCGTGGGTTTCCACCATCTCCCCCCGGGGCGCCGGGCGAAACCCCCTACGTACCGGTAGACGTGCCGGGCGCATCCCCCTACGTACCGGTAGACGGGCCGGAAGCATCCCCCGGCATACCGGTAGACGGGCCGGGCGCGGAGGAGGAGCCGGCCCAGCACCGACTTGTGGCCGCACAGTGTGCTGTATTCCCTGCCACTCCCTGTCATTGGTGTATGGGTGTATGGGTGAAGAACTCTGTAGCACATGTGTGTTTGTATATGTCTGCAGGTGGAGGTGGAGGAGGATGAGGAGGAGGCAGCGTGACTTACAGTAAGTTACAGGCGTGTCATTCTGTTCAAGTATAACTGACAGATCCAGACTAAGTAGGTCAGTATCGTGGTAATGGTGACGTGAGTATTAGCAGAGAGCGTGTATATAAACAGATGAGAGGTTCAACTCCCATACTAGAGCATGTAACATCTGCAGACTGTGGCGCTCCAAGTGGTGGTTGTTGAACAGTATATGACACAGCTGTCAAACTCAAGGCATTGTCAATGGCCGTGAGCAATCTTCATACAGAAAAAGTGAAATATCTCTAAAACTACACCACCTAGAAACAAACTGATTGGAATACACATAGAAAACATGTTTACCAACAAGATTATATTAAATTGATATGGTTAGGGTTCTGGATTTCTATTAATTTGGAATAAAACTGACGTTTTTCACTACGCGTACGGCAAACTCAAGGCATTGTCAATGGTCGTGTGCAATCTTCCTACAGAAAAAGTGAAATATCTCTAAAACTACACCAAATAGAAACAAACTGATTGGAATACACATAGAAAACATGTTTACCAACAAGATTATATTGAATTTATAAGGTTAGGGTTCTGGATTTCTATTAATTTTGAATAAAAACAAATGTTTTGCACTGAGCGTACCGGCAAACTCAAGGCTTGTTCAACACTAACCGCCAGGAACGCCACTGTAGCCTGTGTTACCGTTTTTCGCGGGAGTTGTCCCTCTCATCTGTTTATATACACGCTCTCTGGTATTAGTGTGTGTGCGCATGCGCCATGAGTCACAACTCACAAAGCCAAAGGGGCACGTCAAGACGGGGTCCGTGAAGACAGTGAAGTAGGTGTTCCAGTCGTCTTATTATTTAATTTGTTAAAATTATTATTATCATTATCATTATCATCATCATCATCTCCCCTCCTGATGTGCAGGTTGGAGAGCTTACCTCGATCGGGCTATGGTGGTTAAATACTTCATTCGAACCCCGGATCAATTTCCAAGGTCGAATTTTATACAGGATTAGCTAGGAGGTTCAAAAATATGGATATGGCACACTGAGTTTTGGGAAGTTTTCATATTGGAATACATCACTAGAAAGCAAAAAATTATATCGAATTTCCTGAATATTCGTAGGACATTTAGTTGGGACCGGATTGAGTAAATTAACAGTGAATATTAGGAAATAATTCAGGAGTTACAACACATGTCTACAGGACAAAACTGCCCATGACAGTACTGTGTTGGTATAGCCATTAATCCCAAACAATAGAGGAACCTCCAGTCAACAATGGGGTATATGCTGGTCTGTGGCCCACTCATATACTTCCACTTGCCAGTGGGGGAGGTCCTGTGGGGACTGTTGTACATCATTTAGATATATGTTTGCATACCAATATATATATATGCATAAGAAATAATTCACTGTGATGCATAATCACCAAAAATATGGCTTGTCTTGCTGGTACAACATTAAGAAAAACCTACCTTAAATATTATTGTATTTGATTTATTTTATTGTTGGTTATCACTTTTTATTTCTATTCATATTATTTAAGGGAAGGCCGGTGCCAGAAGGCCTGGGGACGGGAGGCCAGTAAGCTCTGCTAATAAATAATTATGCATCTGATGCATAATCCCCACGAATATGGCAATTCTTGCTGGTATAGCAACATTAACATTCAACTTACCTTGTATATTATTGCATTTATTTTATTGTTGGTTATCACATTTTATTTATATTTATATTATTAGAATTGAGGCCTGGTGCCGGGAGTCTAGGCGCCGGGAGGCCAGGAACCCTGGCGCTGGGAAGCCAGGATTCCTTGCGCCGATAGGCGGCCGTCTCCTCCCACCCCGAACCCTGTATGCGTATTATAAATGCTATGCATATACCTATACCTACCTATACATACATATAGATACATATACATTCATATACATTCATATACATACATACACATACATATACATATATGTACATACATGTACATACACACATACATATGCATACACATGCATACATAAACATACATATACTTACATATGCATACGTATACATACATATGCATACATATACTATACATACATACTATTACCTATATCCTATTCACATCCATTTGTATAACTAGCTACTATGGACCAAATTATGTAACTGCCATAGTCATGAGTCTGAAATAAAGAATTGAATGAATTAATATACATATACATACATATATATACATATACATACACATACATATCCATACATATACATACATACATATACATACATACATATACATAACATTATCTGATGCATAATGCCCATGAATATGGCATTTCTTGCTGGTACAGCAACATTAATAAAAGCTTACCCTTTATATTATTGCATGTCTATTTCATTTATTTTATTGTTGGTTATCACATTTTATTTATATTTATATTATCTGAATTGAGGTCTAGTGCCGGGAGTCTCCGCGCCGGGAGGCCGGGAACCCTGGTGCCGGGAAGCCAGGATTCCCGGCGCGATAGGCTGCCATCTCCTCTCCCCCCCCCCCCCCCCCCCCCCCCCCCCCCCCCGAAACCCAAACCCCCTATGCCTATTATAAATGTTATACATACACATATATATACATACATATGCATACACATACATACATATACATATATATTAACATACATATACATATATATACATATATATATACATATACATACATATACATCTATATATATATACATATGCAGACATACATACATGACTCTATATATATGCATATAAATAATATTGTATTTAGAGATGACTGCATCACATATCTTAGAGTGGTTTTCCATTCATCACTGCTAAGTTACTCCATATGTAGTCTGTGTCACTCTCAGACTGATTGCAACAATGCAAGGGGCCTAAGCTCTTGACACTTTCACACTCAGATTTTAACCAAACACTGCCATTACCCTGAATAATATTCCATTTATATTTAATTTATTTGATTATACATGTACATGTACACATACACATACTTTTAAAGTATACATATATACACATACATATGTATGTATTATACATAATATATCAATAATATTGCAATATCAGGTCAAGAATAACTTACCAGTTACCAATATATCTACATGATGCACAACAGTCCCCACAGGACCTCCCCCAGTGGCATGTGGAAGTACATGAGTGGGCCACAGACCAGCATATGCCCCCATGGTTGGCTGGAGGTTCCCCTATTGTTTGAGATTGATGGCTATACCAACACAGTACTGTCATGGGCAGTTTTGTCCTGTAGACATGTGTTGTAACTCCTGAATTATTTCCTAATATTCACTGTTAATTTACTCAATCCGGTCCCAACTAAATGTCCTACGAATATTCAGGAAATTCGATATAATTTTGTGCTTTCTAGTGATGTATTCCAATATGAAAACTTCCCAAAACTCAGTGTTCCACAACCATATTTGTGAACCTGCACCTTAATCTTATATGAAATTCGACCTTGGAAATTGAACCGGTACTCGAATTAGGTACATTTACCACCATAGCCCGAACGAGGTAAGCTCTCCAACCTGATGTGACCTTAGATGTTGCTAGGACGTAAACAAACAAACAAACATCGTATTATTATTATTATTATTATTATTATTTAAAGTCTCAATGTATAATGGGGAGAGCACCTCATAAGTATTGTACTTCTGCTTTCTCCTTTCTCAGAAATTACTGATATAAATATCAACTTGTGTGTACATTGATCATGTGGAAATAAATATTTTATTTTTATTATTATTATACTAAATAATAATGACAATAGTAATAACATGATGATAACAACATCTGTGGAGAGGCTTTTGTTTGTTTGTTGTTGTTTTACGTCCTAGCAACATCTAAGGTCATATCAGGACGGGTACCGACTTGTGACAGTACGCACTCATGGCGATTTTATAGTGCTGCCCTACTGGGAAATCAGGCCACCGGCACCATGACCCAATATCCCACTTAGTCAGATTATCCTGACACCGAGCTAACCAGCCTCTGTGGCGAGGCAATTGAGGCTCTGTTAACACTGCTTTATATTGAGCAACTGACAGTCTTTTCAGCAGAAATATGGATTTATAGAGAAAATATACTTACCATTTTTGAATCATTTTTGATAATTATAGCTGTATCCTATTGATTGATTGATTGAAAAGCTCGATCATCAGTGTAAAACAACACAGGGATACTGTTGACCCACAACACAAGTGTTGTTGCCTATCACCAGGTGACCAGACGGGATGGCCGAATGAGTTAGAGCGTCCGTCTCCTGTGTTCAGAGATCGTGGGTTCGAACCCTGGTCGAGTCAAACCAATGACTTAAAAATTGATACTTGTCGCTTCCTAGCCAGGCGTTCAGCATTATTAGGATAGGGCAAGGACTGGTTGGCTCAGTGTCAGGATAATGTGACAGAGTGGGATATCAGGTCATGGTGCTGGTGGCCTGGTCTCCCCGTGATCCAGCACTATAAAGCTGCCATGAGTGCACACTGTCACAAGTCGGTACCCGTCCTGATTTGACCTTAGATGTTGCTAGGACGTAAAACAACAACAAACAAACAAAATCACCAGGTGTCATACTAGTCGCGGAAATGATGTATTATGTTAGCCCTTATTTGAGAAAGTTGTGTCATTCGATCAAATTCAGTGTTGGTAACTCCTCTCCAATCTGTTTTAATAAGCTAGGTGTGCGCTCCCTGCGCACACCTAGCGATTGCGATTCGCGCATAAAACCTCAGTTTTAGGGCTAAAACCGGCCGATTACGATTGCGATTCGCGATTCGAAAAATGAATCGGCCCGTTTTCAGTTTTAAGCGGGTCAGGTCGAGTCGCGAGTTTTAGTGCGCGAATCCTATACGGTAGGTGTGTACTAGACATTAGTCTTACTGATTCTGCCATCTCGTCAGATGCATAATAAGGGTTCAACTGGTGTGCTCAGTGTCAGGATAATGTGACTGAGTGGGATATCAGGTCATGGTGCCAGCGGCAGTCTCCCAGTGGGGCAGCATTATAAAGTCACCATGAGTGCGCACTGTCACAAGTTGGTACCCGTCCTGATATGACCTTGAATGTTGCCAGGACGTAAAACCCCAACAAGCAACGAACCAACATAATACGGATATTCAGCAATGACTCTAGCTTACAGTAAATACTTTTATGTGAGGCATAAAGGAATATTTATGCAAATATTATTAGTAAATGCTACCTGTAGTGGGCTGGGGTAATAGGTTCTTAAGGTAAGATTCCTTATACGTGGTATGCGAATACGAATACTACAAAGAATCGAAAGCATGTAAATGAATAGTGGTGCTTCCATATGTCCGAATGCGAATGCGAATACGAATGCGAATGCGGCAAATGGATCGACCCATGGACCGATCGGTACGAATGCGAATACTGCTGCGTTTGCCATAGAAAACAATAGTAACTTTGATCTTCCTTCACAAATTTGGAGGAAAAACCCCCAAAAATGTCATGGGTAACTTTTAGTTTTTTTGTTTTTGTTTAACCATATCCCAGCACAAAAAGTAAACATCGGCTATTGGGGGTTGGCATTATATCTATTCCGCATATACCACATTCGCATGCCGCATACCGCGTATATGGAATCTTAGCTTTGCGGTGTGTTCTATGGCTCCGTATGTTGTTGCAGCAGCTTGGTGATCCAGTTGGTTGTACTGAAGAGGGTGTAGTAGGCTTGGGCTGGAGGCATCCGGTCAAGTCAGGTCATGTGGAATAGATCAGTTGGCCTTTAATTTTGTATTAACCTTTTTGTGAATAAAGAACGGCCAGTGTACAGAGTACTAGCCAGAGTTCTGAGCCAAATATTAATATGAGTTGCCTGTCATTGATTAATAATATCCACTTCACAATTAATATTGCAGGGAGGCCTACCATCATTTTGCTGGTTTTCCGGTTCTTCTAGTTCCAGGTTTTTGATGCGTCAACATTCCAAATTCAGAATTACTTTTCGGCAGAAAAAACTAAAATAATTAGAAAAACATGAACTTTATCCATAGAGCATGCACAGTAAGTTGGTACCTACGAGATTAATTATTTATTTGTTGGGGTTTAACGTCCTATCAATATCTATGGCCATATTATGACGGGCTAGCTTAATTCTTGCCATTGCTACGACTCAAAGCAATTGTTCTTGCCACTGCTGTCAGAGGGCAAGTTGGTGTTGGAAATTCTCTATAAGACATTTGCCACAGAGCATGATGCATACCCGGGTAATTTGTTCTTTCTACTGTCGCCAAAGGGAGGGCTGTTGGTGGAAATCGTTTATTGCTCTAATGGTACTGTCAGATTACGACGCTTCTCGCCAACGCGGGTCGATGTATGTGATTTTTTGGCGGAACGTCGGGATACATCAGGAAGCGTTAGGCGCGTTAGGCACGCATTGGTTTTCGTTGATGGACGGCAATGGTCAGCGACGCGCGTCAGGGTATCGGCAATGTTTTGTGCTTGCACAAAACTTTCGACGTGCGACAAGGCGCGGGTCCCAACATTATGGCGATGTTAGGGGCGCGTCGTGATACATTAAACGTGATACGTTAAACTCGCTGGAATAACATTATCCGAATGTTATGCACGCGCCGCACGCGCGTGAGCGTCGTTCCCACATGTTGCGCCAAACTCTTGCTTTGTTTGTTTGTTGTTTTATGTCCTACCAACATCTAAGGTCATATCAGGACGGCGCACCAAATTCTTTTTTTTTTATCCTCACAACGTCGGCCGCACGCTACCAATTCGTTGCGCTGACGCCGAAAAGTACCATCAGGACGAAAAGTCAAACCAATGACTTACAGAATTGATACTTGCCACTTCCAAACTTGGCACTCGGCATTAATAGGAAAGGGCAAGGACTGGTTAGCTCAGTGTCAGGATAATGTGACTGAGTGGGATATGGTGTTATGGTGCCTTCGGCCTGATTTCCCAGTGGGGCAGCACTAAAAAGTTGCCAATAGTGCACTGTCACAAGTTGATACCCGTTCTGATATGACCTTAAATCTTGCCAGGACGTAAAATTCCAACAAGCAACCAACTATAAGTTGGCCAACATGTGACTGTTTTTTTAAATGAATTTTCCACACCTGAAAAAAAGGGCTAAGTAATACCTTACAAATTATGCGTGTTATTTTACGCATGACTTACACATGGTTAATGGAAGCTCAGCTTTACTCAGGGTTAAAACCAGAGGGTGCACTCACTGCAACAACTTCAACCACCGTGTCTAATCAGTCAACACAAGCCACTCCAAGGGGGCAGTGGGCCAGCTCATGTTGGACGGCGGATTTCTGAATGCACCCCAGCAGGACCAGGCTATATGACGTCACCAATGTTTCTCGTCCACAGGCAGAGCATTCGGGAACCTGTCTTACACACCTACTGTCACTCTCGGTTCCCGAACTTGGTTATTTCAGGGAATTTGTCCATTCACTCTCGCATTCTCCGCTTGCCTGAAATAACCAGGCATATTGCCTGAAGTAAACAGGTATATTGCCTGAAATAACCAGGCATATTGCCTGAAGTAACCAGGCATACATTTTCACTTTCACCATCTTCTTCTACCAGGTGCGGTGGCCGAATCGGTAGAGCATGGGTCTCGTGTGCGAGATATCGGGAGTTCAGGTCCCAGCTGAGTCAAACCAATGACTTATCAAATTGATACTTGTCGCTTCCCAGCCTGGCACTCGGTAGTAATAGGATAGGACAAGGACTGATTAGCTCAGTGTCAGGATAATGTGACTGAGTGGGATATCTGGTCATGGTGCCAGTGGCCTGATTTCCCAGTTGGGCAGCACTATATAGTCACCATGAGTGCGCACTGTCACAAATTGGTACCCGTCCTGATATGACCTTACATGTTGCCAACAACCACCCAAGAATATTCTCCTCTTCCTTCTTCATATACTAGATAAGTCTCGAACCTAGTAGGTTGAGATTGGTCTACCATGCAACATTAAGCTCTGAGTGCCTGCCTATTATTATTATTTTTTAAATTATTATTATTATAATTAATTCTGTGTTTTTACACAGGGAAGGGAATGATGGACTTACATAGGTTTTAGATTATAATATAGCCCATATTATTAGTATTAGTTCTGTGACGTCACACAGGGAAGGGAAGTGTCAACTAACATAGTGCAAAGTCCACGGCTGGAATCTGTGGTTGTGTAGGCAGGATATAGTGAAATCAATACAGGCAAAAAGAGAAAGGAAGAGTATAAAGAGTGAAAGAAGCGAGAGAGTCAACACCTCAGGTTTATTATTTATATGGTACATGCGTCCAGTATAGTGTATCACCTCACCACATTCTCCCAATGAGAAACAAGCAGTTCTAGCTCCACCAATGAGAAACAAGCATTCCTGGTCCCCATGGTTACAGTGATCTGCCCACCACCACCAAGCTGTGTGGCTCTCCTGGCCACCACCTGCCCTAAGCTGAGTGTGTGGTGATCTATGACTAGCAGAGGGGGTAGGGAGTAGTGGGTAGGGCTCTGAGTGCCCCTTACACACTATCTTACTAGCACCACAATGTCTATTTACCTATCAATCAAGCACCACCAGCAACTACATAAACATCTATGCACCTGGCCATGTATACCTGTTTCACAAATAGAACATTTGCATTCCCCCACCAATGCATCATTATCAGAATACTTTACAATAGGTTATAACTTATAACCTATAATATAAGGCATACTCAAATATCTTGAATAGTAATTAGTATGACTTGCAACAGTTTCCAGGTGTGCAATATGCCCTAGCCTATGTCACTGAGTACAATCAGAAAATATAGAATTGTTATGCTATATACCTTCATATAATTGATACTCATCTCGTAGAAGCCGCAATAAAACATGATATACATACAAATATATATCATCTATATGAGTCATATATGTCTAAACATGGGACTTGTAATTAAAAAAGACCAGACGGGATGGCCAAATGAGTTAGAACATCCGTCTCCCTTGCTGGTAGATCGTGGGTTCAAACCCTGGTCGAGTCAAACCAATGACTTAAAAATTGAGACTTGTCACTTCCTAGCCTGGCGCTCAGCATTATTAGGACAGAGCAAGGACTGGTTAGCTCAGTGTCAGGATAATGTGACTGAGTGGGATACCAGGTCATGGTGCCAGTGGCCCGGTTTCCCAGTGGGACAGCACTATAAAGTCGCCATGAGTGCGCACTGTCACAAGTCGGTACCCATCCTGATATGACCTTAGATGTTGCTAGGACATAAAACAACAACAAACAAAAACTGTAATTAAAAATAATATATCTAGACACTCAATAACCTTTGCACAATTTCATCTTGGAATAGAATTGACCTCTAATAATAGTCTAAATAAAATTACGGTTCCGTAAAAAACTAAGTTGGTTGGTACTTTCCAATGAAGTAGAATAATATCAGAAATATTCATTATACAAGAATCACAGGATATAATGCAAATGAAATTACATTACCACCAGTTTTCAATGGACAACTTTGCATTCAAACCAATGTTTGATGTCCTGTCCTAAGAGTGGCAATCAAATGAGAGAAACAAATCAGTTTGTACGTTGACAAATTGTTCAGGAAAAATTGTTCACAAAACAAAAAAAGTCCTGACTTGACCTTAAATGTTGCTAGGACTATAGCCGTGTTCACACCCACAACTTTAGGCCGAACTAGATAAGGCGAACTAGATGAGGCGAACTAGGCGTGAAAGTGTGGCGTGTCCACACATGCAGTACTTGGGGCGGTTTAAGGTGGAAATCGATATCTGGGCATGAGCAAGTCCATACTAACCAGTGCCACTTTCGGTTAGTCGACGTCACCACGAGAGAGTGTGGGTTCGACCTAGATATGTATCGACTGAATCGTATTGTTTTGGAACGGTCAAAACTTCTGCTGGGCAGTGAAAACCTCAAAATAAATAATGAAAAAAATATCTGTGCACAGCTAGCGGTTTCATAGACCAAATTATATAATATGCGCTTTTGATCGACCGGAAAATCAACAAACTCAGGTCTCGACTGCGCATGCGTCTGACGTCCTTAAGCCGCCTCAAGTAATCCGGTACCGTCCACACAAGCAAGATGGGCCGACTTAAGCTAGTTCGCTTCATATAAACCACCTCGCGACGTGGTGTACTTGAGGCGAACTAGATGAATCGAATTAGCCCTAATTTGCTTCAGCGTTGCGTCCACACGGCCAATGTGAGTCAAACTAGATAAGGCGAACTAGTTGAGGCGACTTAACGCCCGTGTGTGAACACGGCTATAATCCCACAACAAACAAAAAGTGTTAACTTTCAACACCATTCAGGCATGTAATAAACACAGTTCTACAACAAGACAGTATTTACTAAATGCCGTTGGTTATCACTGGGCTTATTGACAGACGTACTACTGTCCACAAACCCGTCGTTGCCGTGTGACTGTGACTGTGACTGTGAGTGTGACTGTGACACTGACTGTGACTGTGACTGTGAGCAGGCTGCTTGCTCTGCAGTCCGCGTGTACTTCAACACGTCGAGTGTCACCCCGCCCGCCGGAACCTCCGCCACATCCGCGCTACACACTCCCAATCCCAGTCCGGACAGCTCGTACCGCTGCACTACTTTCCTCGACACATCCATCCGCGCCGGGATATAGTTCCGGTCGAAAAGATGTCTCATGATCACGGACACTGCCAGGATCGTCGCCAAAGTGCACAACATGGCGAACGACTTGAAGGGGAAGCGCTGCACTTCCCGCACCTCGTCGTAGAACGGGTATTTTATGAACGGAGCGAGTGACAGCGAAGGTTCGCCGCCCCCGAACCGCAGCACAGCCCCGACGACTAGTCCGAGGAAGGAGCCGTAGGAGTTGGTGAAGCGGAGGAAGACGGCGCAGACGAACTGAGGGAAGAGGATGACGTAGACGATGTCGGCGGTGAGGATGAAGATGCCATAGACGGTAGACGACATGACGGCGATGAGTGCGCAGATAGCCGTCACAACCACCATGGCCGCCAGCTGCACCGCCCGCAGCTCGCCGTCACCCGCCTGAAAAGCAGAAGTGTTTTTTTTTGTTGTGGGTTGTATTTGTCTCTTTCTTTGAATTAAAGTTGCATAATCTGATGAAAACATTAAAAAAGAAATCCAAACCAAATCACTCACCGATATTTGATTCTACATATCTAACTTGGATACTGGTGGACTTATTAAAGCTGCATAGTCCGATGAAATATCAAATTTTCAAAACCAAACCAATTATGTAGATTTGATTTGACATATCTAACTTAGATACCGAGGCACTTATTAAGCATTTGTTTCTGCATAGAAGGCAATACTGGGTCAATTTAAAGTTGCATGGTCTGATGGCATTTGAATTTTTGTCTTATTTTTTAGATAAATATATCAAATTGATCGTTACGAGCTACTAATCATTAGTCCGGAGTGATTTTGATTAAAGATGATTAGTTTTGAAGTAATTTGAGCTGAAAGAACCAAAAATAATTTCGACAAGCTTGTCAAAAGTCCTGTGGCTATGACCCAGATGGTCATCTCGCGGTGACCACGTGATGTGAGATGACCCTGCACAGTAGGCCTACTTGGTTGGGGGGAGGCTAATGAGGTCACGAGATTGGCCTAGTTCATTAATGGCCTCCCTGCATAATGGGTGTTTCAAAGTGAGTGTCTAAAGGGTGAGCTATATAAATTCACTGGTTATTCTGGATATGCTGTCCCAAATCATTAGCTAATACACCAGTATCTAAGTTGGATATATAGGATCAAATGTAAGTAGTTGTTTTAATTTTGACAAAATTATATTTCATCGGACCATGCAACTTTAACAGAAGCTGTGACTGCAGAAGTCTATCGTGTCAGAGTTTTGACAAGCTTGCCAAAACTAATTTTCCATGTTTGCACTCAAAATATCTCAAATGTTTACCATTTAACATAAAAGTAACTTTGAATTAATGTAAAGTAGATACTAGTCATCGATAAAATATATTTATCTCAGAAAAAATACAGAAATAAAAACCATCGGATTATGCAACTTTAAACAACGAATGTAATAAGAAAACTATAATTAAAATCGTGAAGATACTTGAGTGAACATACCTGCTTCCTAAAAGAGAGTCTGTAGATGTTGTGCGTGAACATGGAGCTGGAGCTAAGGATTATGGAGTCCAGAGAAGACATCACTGCAGCCACGATGGCCGCCAGGGCTGAAAAGGGAGGTGGACCGAAGAGGCTCATTACACTATATAAACAGGGAGAGGGGCATGGTTATAGTAAGATCTGGGAACCTGTATTTAACCCACCAGACGGGATGGCTGAGTGAGTTGAGCGTCCGTCTCCCATTTTGATAGATTTTGGGTTTCGAACCCTGGTTGAGTTAAACCGATGACGTAACAATTTATACTTGTCACTTCCTAGCCAGGCGCTCAGCATTATTAGGATAGGGCAAGGACTGGTTAGCTCAGTGTCAGGATAATGTGACTGAGTGGAATATCAGGTCATGGTGCTGGTGGCCTGGCCTCCCAGTGGGCAGCACTATAAAGTTGCCATGTCATAAGTCAGTACCCGTCCTGCTATGACCATAGATGTTGCCAGGACATAAAATCCCACCAACCAACTACATGTATACTGTATCTCTGATACGCGGGTCAATGATTTATGTTAATTAAATGTATCTTATCATCATTAACTTTATATTCTAGTCCTGTAATTATATAATTCACTTAATCAGCATAACAACCACAATGCTTAGTATAATTATTGCCTCTATTTTCTCTTTCTTTAAACGAAATGTTCAAGGTAGTAAATACTGTAATTTCCATTATAACCTTTTATAGTAATAACTAATTAGACACTTGGCATGACTTAGGAAGTGAAGTACTCACCTGTGAAGTATGATAGATATGACCTTGGGAGGGAAGTGATATCTATGATAGATATGGCCTAGGGAGGGAAGTGCTCACCTATGTTATTGTTAGATACAACCTTGGGAGGGAACTGCTCACCTATGTTAGATACGACCTTGGGAGTGAAGTGCACACTTATGATAGATATGACCTTGGGAGTGAAGTACTCACCTATGATATATATGACCTTGGGAGGGAAGTGCTTGCTGATGATAGATATGACCCTGGGAGGGAAGTGCTCACTGATGATAGATATGACCTTGGGAGGGAATTGCTCACTTATGATAGATATGACCTTGGGAGGGAAGTGCTCACATATGATAGATATGACCTTGGGAGGGAAGTGCTCGCTGATGATAGATATGACCTTGGGAGGGAAGTGCTCACTTATGATAGATATGACCTTGGGAGGGAAGTGCTCACTTATGATATATATGACCTTGGGAGGGAAGTGCTCACTTATGATAGATATGACCTTGAGAGTGAAGTACTCACTTATGATAGATATGACCTTGGGAGGGAAGTGCGCGCTGATGATAGATATGACCTTGGGAGGGAAGTGCTCACTTATGATATATATGACCTTGGGAGGGAAGTGCTCGCTGATGATAGAGATGACCTTGGGAGGGAAGTGCTCACTGATGATAGATATGACCTTGGGAGGGAATTGCTCACTTATGATAGATATGACCTTGGGAGGGAAGTGCTCACTTATGATAGATATGACCTTGGGAGGGAAGTGCTCACTTATGATAGATATGACCTTGGGAGGGAAGTGCTCACTTGTGATAGATATGACCTTGGGAGGGAAGTGCTCACTTATGATAGATATGACCTTGGGAGGGAAGTGCTCACTTATGATAGATATGAGTGTGGGAGGGAAGTGCTCACTTATGATAGATACAACCCTGGGAGTGAAGTGCTCACCTATGATCTTGAGAGTGAAGTAGTCACTTATCATAGGAATGGAGTACCTTGTCATAGGAATGGAGTACCTTGGGAATGAAGTACTCACTGGTGATAGATATGACCTTGAGAGTGAAGTACTCACTTATGATAATGATAAATACGACCTTTGGAATGAAGTATTCACTTATGATAGATATGACCTTGGGTTGATTGATTGATTGGTGGTTGCTTTACGTCGTGTCGGCAGCATAGGCCGTATTCACGGCGAGAAATGTTTGGTTTTTGTTCAAACCATCGCTTTTACATGTAAAAGCAGACAATCAATTATGTGCCAATAGACACTCATTAGATTATAAAGCTTACAATCATATATTTGTGGTCAAGGGAAACAAATTCCCATAGAAAAAGAAAACTTTGATTAATAATTGATAGAATCTATTTAGTAAACTATATGAGGTGGTACAGTCCAGCTGCCCTCAAAAAGGCTAAAATGTTTTCTTGTTTTACTTTAGTAAAAAGGTCATGCATACTGGCTGCAGTGTAGAACTGTTGGTGCAGGGCCAAACAATCAACACAACTTAGTAAAATGTGTTTGAGTGTCAGCGGGGACTGACACCCAATATATTCAGGGGGAGGTTCCCCCTTGAATAGAAAAGCATGTGTAAGCCATGTGTGGCCAATACGGCAGCGGCTAAGGACCACTTGGTCCCGCCGACCTCCCGCATGAGTCTGTGGTGGTTTTCCCACAGATGGTTCAATTTCTTTAAGTTTATTAATGTTTTGATCCCACTCATGTTGCCATTTGGATTTTATGTGGGTGGCTATTAGTGGTTTCAGATCAGAGTGAGGGATCAGACACGGTTCAAGATCACAGTTCAGGGCCTTCTTCGCAGCCCAATCAGCTCGTTCGTTCCCTTGTATGCCGGCATAGCCAGGCACCCAGCACAGGTGGATGTCATACCCATCCGTTGTCAGTTGGTTCATTTTATAAATGACCGTTGCTAGAATAGGGTGATTCATTTTCAGTCCAGCAACAGCCAGGAGGCAAGAGAACGAATCACTGTATATAACATAGTTAGTGTGGTTGGATACCTCGATACACTCCAACGCGAGAAGGAGTGCTTGGGCTTCTGCAGTGACCTTGGGAGAGAAGTACTCACTTATGATAAGGATGACCTTGGTAGGGAAGTGTTCACCTATGATAGATATGACCTTGGGAGGGAAGTGTTCGCCTATGATAGATATGACCTTGGGAATGAAGTTCTCACTTATGATAGATATGACCTTCAGAGTGAAGTACTCACCTATGATAGATACAACCTTGGGAGTGAAGTGCTGGATAACCAAGGGCATCAAACTTGCTGCGTTATCCGGTAATGGAGACTCACCCAGAGACGTTGCATTCCAGTCTTAAGGCAAATATAAGATATTAATGTTGAACTACACAATAAATATACACAAATACTGGTATCACAAACTAACATCATTCATGAAAATGTTGCACCTAATTAAGTAGTAAACAAATGAAAAAACATGATGTTTAAATGGATTAACACAAAGTATAGTGAAAGTTTGATTTTCGACTGTTTGCAATCTACAAAGCCATAAACAAGAAGCAAGAGTACCAAAATTATTACTAAAACCTAAATTCAGAAGATTTCAATCAAATTGGACTAGTGCTGCCCAGCGGTGAAAACAAGTGTTAACACACTTATCCGTTTTGCAATGGGTAAGTAAATTCATCACACAAAAAGAAGAAAAGATTTGTTTGGCATTGTGCAAGAATCGGACAAGTAGTAAGTGAGATCTGACACTCTGCTATTTAGTGTTATAAATTGTGGCAGTGCATCCTTATGGCTACTTGATAGTGCTGCCTCATTGGGATGCCATGCCCTGATAACCCCACCTAGTCACATTATCCTGACACCGAACCAACCAGTCATTTCCCTATCCTAGTAAAGCAGAGGGTGACGCCGAGGTAGCGACAAGTATACCTCTAATAAGCCATTGGTTTTCACTCGGCCAGAAATCGATCCCACAGCAAGCGGACGCCCTTACCAACCTGGTAAAAACAAACTACGGACTCGGGGTGGCGCCCTCTACTCGGTTGTGGTGGTATCACAATGTAGGGACCAGCGCCAATTCTAAATAAAGGGGTTCCAGGGAACTACTCAGTCAGTCTCAGCTCATTGGGAACAAATTGGTTTATGGTTTAATATATATATATGTGTATTATGTGTCAGGTGAGATGAGCCATTTTGGCTGTTAAAATTTGCTGCAGATTTTAATATTTGAATTCTGTTCTATTTTATTTCAATTGAAATATCATCTCATTTCATTTCAAACATCTCCAAAATGACTTCAAGGCAATGGTAGGTAAATCTAACGATATTTATCTAAAATAAACTATGGTAGAAACTCAAAACTATCGCACTGTGTACAACAACAGTAAAAGAAAAAATCCTCCGGTGCGACTGACACTGGTCAACATCCGGGGGAGTCGAGGTGGGCGAGATGGCGCCACCGGTAGAGTGTTGTATCTTACAGAGGATAACAATAATAATAATAATAGGTAATAAATACCTTGCGAATCTTTATACTCGCATAATACGCTATACATCACATAATTTATTATGTGGATATAAATCACGCCATTATTTCTATGGCAAAATACTTAGAAATCACCAACCCTTATCCCTCTTCAAACCGTCCTGATATGACCTTAGATATTGCCAGGACGTAGAACTCCAACAACCCTCTTCAAATGCCTCCTTCGGCGCGGGTTTCTCTATGCTGCCACCTAGCGGGTACGCAGGAGTTAGTTCTCAGAGCACCGCATTGGTTTTGTGAGTCATCTACCAACAGTTCATCCATTCTAACAGAGGGGGCGCCACCTCCGCCTGTTAAATCCTTACACGCCTAGTCTTATGGAACTACAAGTAACCAGTCATGAATGTGATGGTCTCGTCAGCACTCTTCCCGATAGACTACATCGCCATTCCAGCCGCGCGGTGCATTGTGGGATGTGTGGAAGATAAACAAACCCACGCGAAGCACATGGCTAATGCTACGACACTGGGTGCAGCTATGAAATGTGCTAGTTTCAGCTCATCTCAGCTCTTGTTTGAAACATAGAATACCAAGTACAAAAATATATATAATAAATTAAGTTGTTAATCTGTTATCTAGCATTCCATTTGGATCAATCTAATCAGCACATCTTATGCCATCTGCATTTAGATTGAGAAAAATCTGGGCACTCAGACTAGTGTTAGAGCCATAGCCAGAGTCAGTCTTACTCATTTTATTCATGTTTTTATTTATATCCTATGGTTAATACAATTTGTTGGGCTAGGAAATGGGTAGGATTAATCAGACATTCGTTATATATTTCTTTGAAATAAGTTTCTGTTGACACATTTGACATTTTAATATTTAGAACAAAAATTACTTGTCTTATGTCTAATCAATGGCGATGTAAACATCAGCCTGTAAAGTGACTGAAATTGTATGTTTCCTAACTCAAAATAATTAATTATGGAGAGTTGTGTCTTAAATATATTCATTATATTATTATATTCCATCCATCCATCCATGTTTGTGCCAAATTGTTATGCATTTAAAAAAATTAATTTTGAATAAAATCAAAGTTTTGCTCTATGCGTATCTGCAAACTAAATGGCCGTACGCCCTTGCTCTGCTGCCAACGCCATTTTCAGCGCATGCGCACTCAAAACAGTGATCTCGTCTATTCTGCCACTGTGTCTGCTCGCTAAGATATTAACTTGAAACACTAGGTGGCAGCACCAAGAGTGCCTGACGTTATCACTTCAATCTTATCGGTTGACAACGCTATCAAGAGATGTGGATATCATAGTTCACAATTGAGGCTGTGTAAATGTGACAGTTGGGTTGTCAAAAGGATTATAGGCGGAAATCTATCGAGCGATAAAATTATTACTGACTCTGTTGTGTCAATAGATCAATGAAGCAGTTATGGCCAGAGTAGGCCTACTGTGTCAATTGACACTCCCCTCACCCCACAATTTTGGTAAGCTGTGATATATATAAGAATTATATGAATATGAATCAACATTTCCGTTCACTGTAAATAATTCACAATTTATCGTTACTGGCGCTCTCAACAGCTCCCCGCCACACTAGCTTTGACTGGCCTCCTGCTTCACTCACTGCTCGACAAATATACCGGGTGCGGTGGCCGAATCAGTAGAGCACGAGCCTCGCGTGCAGGAGATTGGGAGTTCTGACTTATAAAATTGATACTTGTCACTTCCTAGTATGGCACTTGGCATTAATAGGATAAGACAAGGACTGGTTAGTTCAGTGTCAGGATATTGTGACTGAGTGGGATATTAGGTCATGGTGCCTGCAGCCTGATTTTCCAGTGGGGTAGCACTATAAAGTTGCCATGAGTGCGCGCACACACAAGTCAGTACCCATTCTGTTACTACCTTAGATGTGCCCAGGACGTAAAACTCCAACAGCTAAATATAAAACAGCCAACAGCCAAATATAACCCCCCCCCCCCCCCGAGACGTGTGCTGCCACCTACCGGCTGAAACCCCAACGATTCCGAGCAGGGCTGGGGGAATGGCCATGGCCCATCCGAAGAGACCCCCTGCCACCGAGACCACCTGGGCATCGCGCACTGACCGGGCAGCCAGGATGCGCATCATGTAGGTGTTCCACGGGATCCCCCCCAACACCTGCGCAGGTCGAAGACAACGTCAGTCACAACTGGGCAATACTAGATACACCTTGAATAAAAGAGAAGGTAGTCGGGGCCATACTCTCAAACTAGTAAAACCCAGAGCCATTTCAAAGTTAAAGCAACACAGTTTCTCAAACAGGATCATAAATTTATAGAATAGTCTCCCACAAAATGTTATTGATGCCGAGTTAATAAATTCATTCAAGAACAGATTAGCAAAAGCATGGGCTGATGATCCAGGGAAATTTGACCTCTTATTCACCACATGCTACTAATTATTCCTGGTGTTGCATATTTACTTGCACTCAAGCAAAAATGAGAGACAAATAAGTGTTCACACTTCCTGTCTACCATTCGCTATTTCGCTATTTGCTATTTCGATTCATTAGACATTCTGGACTGTAAATTGGTCATCTACAAACAGCTACAAGCCATAAACAAGAAGCAAGGAAATCAAAATTATTACTAAAGCAAAATTCAAAGGATTTGAATCAAATTGGACTAGTGCTACCGAGAGGTGAAAACAGGTGTTAACACACTTATACGTTATGTGCAGGATAAATCAATTTATCACAAAAAAAAAAGGAAAAAGGCTGGGTCAATGACATCAGCGCGTAAATTCTTATTTTAAGAAGCAAAATATATTCTTCATATACATTTTCACATTTACATGCTACTTTTGAGTTGAGAAATATAATATAACATGTAGTTTAATCGAGTTTAGAAATCAACAGCATTCTGTAGTCGCCATCTTGTCTTTTTGCACTCTCTCCCATTTCACCAACTCTGTGCTGATATAAGTAGCCATTTGATACTGGAACCAGTAATTCCACTTCCTGTTCCATTCTAAAGCTATCTTCGCCCGTTTTTAGACTAAGTTGACATTCACCCCTACTCTGCGTAGTGGTGCATATTCTATCTACAGCAATTCATGTTATAAAATATTCCGATTTACGGCATCGGGGGGAATGCAAATGCTCTATTACTAAACAGGTGTACGTGACCAAGCGCATGTATGTATATATATATGAGTCAGGATCACGAAAAGAGGCCAATTGGGGGAAGTTGTCAGCGTCGATCATTGGATGTCGGGGTAAAACTGTATAATTATAGTTTAGCATTGACAGAGGTATTGGAACGTCCTTAAATTTATCCTGAATGTAAAGGTAGAGAAAACACAACCACCTTACTTGTTTCTAGGATAATTTAATATAAAACAAAGAAATGCACTACACTTTAAGAATTGTAGGCTGACTCATATGTAAGTGCTGGTGGTGCCTGAGTGGGATGTAAATAGACAGTGGTGCTGGCAGGGCTGGGTGTAACAGCACTCAGGGCCTACCCCCTCCCCCATCTGCTGGGTAGGATCACCACACTCAGGGTCAATGTTGGTGGTGGCCATGGGGGCCACACAGCTTGGTGGTGGTGGGCAGACCACTGGTAGCCATGGGGACCAGGAATGCTGGATCCCTATTGGTAGGGCCAAGAATACTTGTTTCCCATTGGGGGAAAGGAGGTGATACTCTACAATGAACCCATGTAACCTTTTTTTTTATAAATATTTTTTTATTCTGCTGAATAAGTCTTTTGTCAGTGCCAAAGCACTGGTCTTCCAGACATTTTTCAATTCAGGGTTATTTACACAAAAGGTATATAGAATAAGGTGTACAATACCTGTTGAATACACAATTTGCACCATGTAACACAATGAAATTCTGTAACCCAAAAGTTCCATAGCAATATGGTAACAGTAGTGTCATATAACTAGATCAATATTAGTGAGATCAATGTGAGTATTTACATAGTATTTAGAATGTAAGCAGAAGTCATCTTCTGTATTCAGTTGGTAAAGTTGTAGTAAGTTTTAATGTTCAGGTGCAGTTAGGCAAGAGGTAAATAATGTTGGTTTGTTAGGAATATTCTACTGTAACTCTAGTGTAGTTAGTTATGTGAGTTTATGAATTATGTTGTTGGGGTGGGGTTGTTAATAATACACTGGACCAGCTGTGACCAGTGAAGCAGTGGGACCAATCCCAGTGCATTTAGGTCTTAAATTTTACATTTTTACCTCAATTGTCTCTGTCATCGTATATGGTTGACTGGAGATAACAGAGGAACAGCAACAAATAAAAAAAGTGGGGGATGGGAGGGGGGGGGGGAGAAACCGAGGCTGAGGGTTCGGTGGTCTGCCACTTACCGTTAAATAATAAACCAGAGGGCTTGACTCTGTCTTCCTTTACACTTTATACTCTTCCTTTCTCTTTGTCTGTATTGATTTCACTATAGCCTGCCTACACAACCACAGATTCGAACCCTAGTCTTTACAATGTGTTCAGCTGATCCGTCAGGAAGGACTGAAGCTGCGACCCAGCACGTCGGGTCAGAGCTTCAGCTTACAGTCTGGATGGTGGGACAGACAGTGAATACACATTTCATCTAAGGTAAAATAGTTGCTAGGGCAATTTCACTGTAATCTACATTAGAAATATAGTATGACAAGAACCGTACCAAGTATGGTGATCAAGGGTCATTGTGATAACAGGTTCAATGTGAGTTTAAAGCTGCATAGTCCGATTAAATATCAAATTTTCAAAACCAAACCAATTATCTAGATTTGATTTTATATATCTAACTTAGATACTGATGCACTTATTAAGCATTTGTTTCTGCGTAGAAGGCAATACTGATTCAATTTAACAGAACCTGTTACTGCAGAAGTCTATGGTGTCAGAGTTTTGGCAAGCTTGCCAAAACTAATTTTCTATGTTTGCATTCAAAATATCTCAACAGTTTACGATTTAAAATAAAAGTAACTTTGAACTAATGTAAAGTAGATACTAGTGATCGATCTAACATATTTATCTCAGAAATTCTAAACCATCGGACTATGCAACTTTAAAGTATGGCGGACGCCTCTATTCCATGGTACTATTGATATAGATTGGCAGTCTAGCGTCGTGGTACCTTCGGTTAAGTTTAATTATTTATTTTCACCACTAGATAGGAATAGTCTAATGATTCCCCTTCTTTAGTTAGGTTTAGTTGTGTAGCTATCTCCTGCATGCATACTTTCTCTGTTTGTAGCCATTCTGCCACATCTCCATACCCTCAATGAGTCTGTTAGTTCTACAATTGCTTAGTAATTTGGTTATCTATAATTATCTTCCCTGACTGCCCTCACAATGTTCAGTTAGTGGTCATTATATAGATGATGGTTAGGCGCTAGTGTAACAAAGTGGACAATTTGAGTGGGCTGATTTGTCTAGTTAGAATCTATGTATGTAATAAATATCTAATCACTGTCATTCATTTATTATCCAACTACACATGCATGGAATGTAACAATATATTTATAACTGATAGCCTCTTCAATGTAGATGTAACCAGCTGTTCTAATTTCACACCCAGAAGACTAGTGTTCTGCCATTGACAACAAATATTATTCCATGAATAAAATTACATTTACAAAACAAAAAGAGAAAAAAACATTGATTTTTCTTATTTACACACTGGCAGATAATGGAACAGATGATATTGATTCGGTACAAAAGGATGACGTGTGTTAATCTACCTGTGATATGACGTAATCAATCCAGGTGGCTGTCGATTCCAAATCTAGAGTTCCCAACCAGGTGGCGCTGCTGGCGCCGAAGTTGCCTGCATTCTGATTGGTCATTGCAAATGGCACGCACAGAATCTTCAAAGCAAGCAGTAGCAGGCAATTAATTATCAACTGTGATTCATGAAATTAAAATGGCAGGTTATGGCATTAGGAATGGAAGACAATGCAGCATATACCGTACATACACGAATATAAGTTGTCTTTGAGTATAAGTCAATGTGTATTTTTAAAGGAAATGTCTGGAATTAGGCTGAAGCCGACTGCGGAGCTTCATTTTATTTACTGGTAAATTAAACTTCATTCATACTCAAGACATATGATGTCCCACCAGATGAGGATGACAGAATCAGTAAGTGCACTGGTTAGCTTCCTGTGCGGGAAATCATGAGTTTGACCCTGACTGAATCAAAACAATGACTTGCAAAATTGATGATTGTCGCTACATAGGCCTGGTACTAATATTACTATATGGTAACAGAATACAGCAAGGATTGATTTGCTCAGTATCAACATTATGTGACTGAGTGGGATATCGGGTCAGACTCGTCTTGACATAAGATGTCGTGCTGGGTGCAATCTATGCTCCCTCGGGGAGTATCGCGAGTATAAGAATAGGAGATGTTTTGAGCGGTAAAGTTGCTTGACTTATATCCCAGTATACGGTATATTATAATATAAACATCCAGTGAAACATCCAAGAAAATTTGAAAAATGTGTTTCCATGGATATTGGTTAAAGACTCAGGGGAGAAGATGCGAATAAGTAGATAACAGAACCAATATTACCTCATATCAGAATAAATTTTCAGTTATTTCTATAGAAAATAATATAAATATGAACCAAATACCTTTGCATTTATATGTGTGTGTATATAATAAGTGAGTACCTTTGTTAAGCCAAATAAAAAAAAGATGGGTCGGGCAGGCGGTTTTTATTTTTACTTTTTATTTTTGACATAGACGTAATACATAACCAGACGTGGCGGCTGAATGAGTTGAGCGTCCGCCTCCCGTTCTGGTAGGTTGCGGGATTCGAACTCCTGTGTTCAAACCCCGGCCGAGTCAAACCAATGACTTAAAGATTGATACGAAAGTTGAATTGCTGCTAGTCCGATGCATTTTTAACAGTTAAAAAATAAATCTAAGATTAAAATCGTAACGTGGAAACTAGTTTGGTGCCTAGTTCCAGAGAATGACCCACATGTACGTACGTACATAGCGCCGACAATAATTTTGTTACTTTCTACCAAAAAAAAAGAACTTAATTATCACCATCGTAACATGGAAACCAAACCTTTGGCGCCCAGTTCCAGAGAATGACCCACATACATGTGCATAGAGCCGACAATAATTATTTTACGTTCTACCAAAAGAAAAAGGACTTCATTATCACCATTGTAACGTGGAAACCAAATATGTGGCGCCCAGTTCCAGAGAACGACCCACATAAACGTTATATAGATTAGTTAGACGAATCTTACCTGGGTATAGATGATGGATAACTATTGTTTTACCGAGGTAGAAGCCTCGGTTAGACGTGGGCGAGGGAGAAGGAAGCACATCCGGGTCCAGCAATCTTTACCTACTAATTCAGGATAAAAATGATTCTAAAAAACAACCTAAGGTCAAGTGACCTCATGCTAAATTGAGTGATTGACTAGACGTGGCAGGGCGTGGTGGGTGGGCCCTCGCCCACGTCTAACCGAGGCTTCTACCTCGGTAAAACAATAGTTATCCATCATCTATACCCAGGTAAGATTCGTCTAACTAATCTATTTTACCTCGGTATGCCGCCTCTGGCTAGCCTTAGGCTAGGGAGACCTTTACGTAAAATAATTTTTATCCTGATATTCTTGTTTTGTTATTATTCTTTAGTGATTATGTCTTATGTATGCAACAATGGAAAAGCGATTTGTATGGCAAAAAAGAGGAAAAACCAATGTTTTTCTTACCTCTCTCTTTCAGTTGGTGAGTAGCCTGTGCGCTATCGGCTGAGGCTTCTCTAGTCGTTTGTGGTAATGTCTAGCAAACGAAGTAGCGGTTTTCCATCCCGCGTGAGCTAGGATCCGTTTAACGGAGATGCCTAGCAATCTTGCCTTGGACACCATTGCACCACGTGTAGAGTGCGATGAGTACCTGTCTGTATTTACTCCCACCAGTTTTAACACATTCATTGTCCATCGGGCGAGGGTATCCCTGGAAATGGCCTTGTGTGGCTTAATAAAGCTGACCAATAGCTGTCTTGAGTTTCTTATTAATCTTGTCTTGGATATATAATTTCGTATCGCAGATACGACACATAACTTGCGATCCTGAGTGAAACTGGACACCCCTATCGTAGAAAGGGGGTCACCTAATCGGTTTGATTTTAATAAAGTTGATAAATCAAACGTGGCCTCTTTACTGTCAATTTCTAGACCATTCAGCGACAGGGCAACTATAGTTTGGCCTCTGTGTCCAGTGACCAGGAGAAGCAAAACTGCGACTTTGAAACCTAAAAGTTTAATGTCCAGAAACTTATTTTCTGGCCATTTCTTGAAGAGGTTGAACACTAGAGAAACATCCCAAAACCTATTATATTTGGGTTTAGGCGGATTCCTCTGATAAATAGATTGTATGATCCAACAAATAACATGGTGTTTACCCATTGTTTGTCCATTAACCCGCGGTAGGATTATCGACAGAGCACATCTGGCAGCGTTAATAGCGCCATATCCTAGGCCTTCGTCCTCTAGGTAACGTAGGAAGAGTCCTACCTGGGATACTGTGGGAGTCATTGGCTTGACTTTCTTAAGCAGGCAATAAATACCCCATTTCTTTGAATACGTAGTATACATTTTCACCGTTCCTTTTCTCCCCGCATCATCAACCAAACGCTGTTGTGTAATTTTGTCTAAGCCAAACTGTTCTAAATATTTATTTAAAAAAGGAATGCCACTAAGGGAGTTGTCGACACGTTTCCGTGGCGTTCTAGTGGTCCCTGATGTTTGAGGTTTCCTCGGAATCTTGGGAAGCGAAGGCTGCTTTTGGCTGTGGCTAGTAACGTCGGTAGCCACGGTTGCGTGTGCCACTCGGGGACGATGAGTATGGCGTGTGTCCCCTCCATTTGAATCTTTCTGGCGACTTTGCTAATGATAGTAAAGGGGGGGAAAATGTAAAAGAAATGATGTCGCCACTTTAGGGAGAAGGCATCAATGTGCCAAGCATTGGGTTCCGGGTGCCACGAAACATATTTTGGAATTTTAAAGTTATTACGCGAAGCAAACAAATCGATCTGAGGTGAACCCCATGTGTGACAAATGTGTTTGAAAATGGATGGATTAAGTGACCACTCTAAGTGATCATGGAACTGGCGACTCATCTTGTCAGCTAGACAATTTTGTGTGCCTGGAATGTGATTAACAGTTAACCAGACATCAAAGGTTTGAGCCCAGTTCCAAATGAGAAGTGCCATTGCATTACATTTAATCGATTTTGTACCTCCCATATTTCTGACATAAGCCATAGCTGTGGTGTTATCCGTGAGGATACGTACATTATTTTTGGGTATTTTTACTAGACTGGTTAATCCCAAGTAAATGGCCCTTAGTTCTAGAACGTTAATATGATCGGGGAGTTCCGATTCTAGCCATCTTCCTCCCGTTGCTACATCATTTTGATGTGCTCCCCACCCTTGGAGAGACGCGTCAGTGGTAACGGTAGTGTCAGGCTCTCCCATTCTAATGGGATTGGGGGAATGGTCAAAGTGGTTTAGCCACCAATCAATGTCGGCTAGGCCGTTCTCCGAAATAAACATGGTCTTTTCAAAGTTTCCCTTTGCGCGGGCCAGCGCCAAATTTTTATCAATTTCGAGGGATTTTATGTGTGCCGCTCCGTATAGAATAGCTGGACTATACGAAACCATGACCCCGATAAGGACCGCGACCTGTCTAATCTTTGGCCTAGAAGTGTCTAACAGCTGTATCGCTGTGCGGTAAAGCTTATCTTTCTTTTGGCGTGTAAGCGAAACGGTCATAGCCGTGGTGTTCAGAATGAACCCGAGACACTTAAGCTCCTGAGTAGGAGAAAAAACAGATTTCTTGTTATGTATGAAGAAACCCAATTTGGTGAAAATTTTGCATAAATCTTTAACAGCGAGTTCACATTGCGTGAAAGATTGGCCCATAATAAAAGAATCATCTATGTATGGAAACATACAATGCCCCAATTTTGCCATGTGTGCAAAAATTGGTTTCAACAACTTAGTAAACAGACGCGGTGCGCAGGCCAAACCATTAGGTAAACATGTAAATTCAAAAAGTTGGCCATTCCAGAGAAAACGTAGGTATTTCCGATCTGTCTGGTGAATAGGAACGGTGTAGTACGCATCCCTTAAATCAACACTCGCTAGCCAACACCCTGGGGTAATTAAATCACGAGCTGTTTCTAAAGAAAACATTTTGAAATGTTTGTATTCAATGATTTCATTCAACTGAGTTAAATCTAAAATCATTCGGATTGAACCATCAGGTTTAGGAGTAGAGAAGATATTGGAAATATATTCCCCTTCAGTATGTTCAACTCTGTTGACAATGCCCTTAGACTCAAACAGTAGAACCTGGTGATCTAGCTGAGATTTTTCTAGTGAATTAAACTGATACGGAAAAGGCGCTCTCTTTTGTATAGGCAATTGTGTGAAAGGGATGTGAATGCCTTTAACAATATTCAGGACCTCTGGATTAGTGGTTAACTGTTGCCATTGATGTAAACAATTAGAAACATTCCCTGCTTGAAAAAGGCTTACTTCAGTTTGAGTTTCCTCCGTGACCATTGTAGGGTCAGGAGGCTGCACTGTTTGTGTGGAAATCTCTACTTGTTCCCTTGTTTCGGGAACTGGGGCTTGGGAACGAAATCCCTCTTGTAGCCGCGGTTGTCGTTCCAGTTTGAGGCCGGCCTGTCGCCTCGGCCCCTTCCTCGCTGGTTGAACTGGAAGGACGGTCTTCCTCCTCTGCGGAATCGAAAATCCGTCCTAGACTTTCTGAACCCTGCTGGGTTTTGGAAGCGACGACTCTTTGCTTCAGTGTTTTTAGCACTCTTGTAGTCGACCTCTACCTGTTTGTACAGGTAAGCTAGCTGACCCCCAAACATCTTGGATTTATCAAGCGGTTTGCTCTTGATAGGGGTAGGTCCGGAATACACGGTGTATTCCTTACCATCATGGTCCGTTACCTTCTTAGAGCGGGCAACCTCTTTTCCGGCATCTGTGGTGACCGATTTGAAAAGGTTTTCAAATCTCCGATGGGTCATGTAGTTACTAGCGGCTGCTAACAAAGCTATGCCCCGGTCCATAACCCGCGCCAAAGACGAGAACTTGTTCTCTGTCTGCATCCTGTTAGCCACAGGGATAACAGACGTCAAGGCACCCAAAACTGCCTTATGGATCAGGCAGAGGGAAGTTTCATAACGACGGCGTTCGTCAGAAAGATGAATGCCGGAATCCATCTCTTTGAAAACCGAAGCAGGAATGCCCTTAACTCCTGAAATCTGCTCAGTCAACTTGTTGATGACTTCGATCGGTTTAAACGTAGTGAAATGGCCATTCACCGTTTTGCGCATCATGGTAGTGGTGCGCACTTTCTGAGCTTTCTTTTTGACAATCTTCTTGCCAGCTTTAACGCCTATTTTGGCGTAGACTCCCGCTCGTTCCGTGTCGGAATCCGACTCGGTGGAAGAAGAGTCGGACGACGAGTCTGAAGAGGAGTCCTTCTTCTTCTTCTTCTTCTTCTTTTTGGACTTTTTGGAGCGCTTAGAGTTCGCTTTCTTTGTGAACTCGTCACCAGAACTGCTCACTGGGCGGCGTTTCTTGCCCCGCGCTTTCGGTTTCGGAACCTCAGGTGCCGAAAGCGTGTCCTCTTCGTCCTCAGAAAAGTCTTCCCAATCCTCATCAGGGATTTGGGAAGGATCTGGAAAGGTCTGCGCCTGGAAAAGGCGCATCTTCTCCTCCATCATCTCCGCCATTTTCGCCTCCCACCCCACTGGTTGAGGGGCGTGATCACTGTCTTGATCCGAGGCATGAGCCCCAGGATGTGGGGACGGCGGAGCCGTAGCCGGAGGAGACGAATCGTAATCCGTAGGGGGGACACCCACCGCTGCAGCGGGCGGCTTATTCCGGCGAGTGGCCATCGGGAACTGTAACGAAACCAAAGCGTTACTAACCCGGAATCATCTCAACTACACAAGTGTAAGCCAGTAAACTGGGTTGAGGAACATGGTACAGAGAACGTGTTTTGCAATGTGTCAGTACAGGCGTGAAGCTAAATTTGCCGTAGGTGTGTGGTAACGAAACCAACCAAACGGAGGGCATCGATCGTGAGATCGGCCCCTCTCTCTGTTCCGTACACTTCTCCCACCTGTGGCTACAGCGCCAACAAGTTGGAGAAAATATTACGAAACTCGGAGGTTCGCCTTAAACCGGTCAGGGGTGTTTATAAAAAACACCCAGAAGCATCCCCAACATCATCCTCTATTAGGATCCGGGAGACTTTTCTTAGGAAATGAGCAACTCGGGTTGCCATTTCTCCCTGTCTGAAAAACAGGTGTCGATAGAACTCAGTATCGGTTTCGTTTGTGCCAGCGGCACGCAATGTTCTATCCGTAAGTTAAAAAACGTACAAAGTCCAAACAGGACTGAAGAAAGTTCTGAACTTTCATAAAAAGATGCTATAGAGCATGATAAACAAAGTTATCGAAGAAAACAGTACTTACTTTTGGATAAAAGCAGTAGTAGTAGATAAATCCTGTGGAGCAACTCACAAACGTCCTCCCGTTGTGAGTTACTTATGCTAATTGCTGGACCCGGATGTGCTTCCTTCTCCCTAGCCTACGGCTAGCCAGAGGCGGCATACCGAGGTAAAATATATATATATATATATATATATATTATTATAACATTAGAAAACTGAATGTAGCATGTAATGACATGAGGTTATTACTCCGTCTACCTAGGTATCACAATGCTAGTCAGCTATTTGCCAATAGTGATGTGCCAGCCTTCAAGGCTGTTATCAGGAATCTAATATTCAAATTTATTACTAGACTTGACAAGTCAGAAAATGCTATAATACAGGGACTTGTGAAAATATGAGAGAGTGATCTCAGATTTACTTCTGCCATATGGAGGCATTGGCACAAATTACTGTATGTAGATCAACATTTTAATAATGGTTAGCATTGTAATGTTCATACTATTACTTGCAGTGGCCTAGCTAGACGTACGCGTGTACGCCAAAACGTCCACATCGTTTTGTCAACAACAAAAAAATCATAAAAAGAGAGAGAGAGAGAGAGAGAGAGAGAGAGAGAGAGAGAGAGAGAGAGAGGAGGCATGTAGTAGTCCGGAGTGTCGAAAACTCAAGTCTAAAATGTGTAAAATGCGCCAGCTTAAGCTTAAGCGGCCCCCTAAACCCCCTGCCGAAATTAGGAATACAAATCGTTAAAGGTCTAGCTACGCCCCTGACTTGTATGTTATTCACATTTATTTTTATATCTACCTACTATGGGCCAATTTCTGTAACTATCATAATGCTGAGTCTGAAATAAAGCATTGAATTATGTTGACATGTTGCTCACCATGCCGAAAACCACCAGGCAGAGCTGCACCACGTCGGTGTAGGCGACTGAGACGGCGGCACCGAAACACGTGTAGAGCAGGGCAACGCCGGCGGACAGCACGATGCTGGAGTCAACGCCGATGTCGATTATAATACTCAGGCTTGTCCCTGTCAAACCCAGCTTTGTGTTAAAATAACAACGGTGGATATATGGCTATTCTCCAGTGTACATGTGCAAAATAAGACCCCACTATATTTGTTCAATAGGAGTTGTCTTAACGACACCAATTTGGAAAATATGCGTTCTCTGTGGCAGAGTGGTGAGAGTGTCTGACTTTTTTCTAGGTCAGACTCCTAATCTGAGGGTCAGCGGTTCGATTCCCCATGCCCCCAGCTCTGCCAATTTGGATTTCCACCGCTGTGTATAACTTACAGCGTCATCAAAGGCCGGTTGCTCTCATACCATGTCTATGTGGTGTGGGAGGTTAAAAATCCCATGGGTCGGTAAAAGTGTAGGCTCGGGCTTTCTATCGACCAGCAGTGGAATGAGGAAGACCAGTCGTCTATGACTGAGCAGTCTATGACTGCTTAAACAACTAATGGACCAAAAAAAAAAAATATATGCCAAAGATACAGACAGAACAATGCTGCAGTCAATGCTGATGTTGATTATAATATTCAGGCTTGTCCCTGCTTTGTGTTAAAAAATAAAAATAGTGGATATGGGTCTTTTCATGAAAAATGGAGCCAATGTGTGACATGAGGGTTAAAAATTAATAGTGTATTTCCCTCATTTTTCCCCACTGAGTAGACAATCTTTTCCATATGTATACTATTAATGTGAAGGAAAAGATAGTTGAGGTTACCATCTTGTAAGAATAACAAGGAGTAATTGAGTAGCCAGCCCTAAGGGTGGATATAACATATAATTGTTTAATAACAAAAAATATTTAAGAACATTTATTGCATGAAATTATAAATTGTTATGCTGCGACCCGTTAAGTACAGAAATGCACTATACTTTATATATATATCTGTACAGGAAAATTATATTCCTTCCAATTTTGAGTTGTGGACGTGACACAATAAAAATGGACACCAAAATTAATAAGGGACTTCAAGTTCAATCTTTTTTTCATGCAGCTTTGTAGATAAATGATATATCATAGTCATGGTACTATGAAATAGGCTTACACATGCTACAGTACCAAGTATTTTCCTATTGAAACTCTGGTATTCCCAGAATAGCATATTTCCTGACAAGCAGGTGACAAGCAGAGGACACGATAGCTACGTCCAAAACCAGTTTAATCACCATGGAATGTTTGGAAAGAAAATACAAAGATTTGCATGCAAGATGGACATTTATTTCAAGTGAGAGTGCCCATTTTTTATTTCATTGACTAAAACGTAATACTCTATCCAAAATAAAGGCCAAGTGGGATGTAGACAAATCCACATTTTCCATGTCCCATTTTCATTCCCCTTGGAACAGCATATTTCTGGAAGGGACATGCTGGGTTATTTTTTTACTATGCCACATTAGGCCTTCATTTTATCTCTCCAAAGTGTAAGAATAGCAGTTCTATATTTCACCCCTCTATTCTTTTATTAATTATTATTGACCATTACACACAAGAAAATATAGTGGTTCCATTTACCCAAATACCCATATTTCTTCTTTTTTTGTTTGTTCAAATTTGTATTCTGGTTGAATAACATCTTTTTTCAGCACCGAGGCGCTGGTCTTCCGGCCTTAACAATTATAGTGCATATGAACTAATTATGGTTGAGATGATGAGATGGTATGAACAATATAGACAATATTAGGTTAAAATCAGGCATTACAAATATAGTGGGGGGTCTTATTTTGCACATGTACACTGGACTATATCAGTGATTTGATGATCATATCTGTGAGGAGACATTAATATAATGGGCATGACTTGCTAATACAGGTAGTCATGGATTTTGGATTATGCAAATAATGGTTGCACGACTCATTTAAATTGTCTTGGTCAACTATAGCTTTGTCGGTAGTATATGTTTTATTACTCTAGTCAGGTGTAATAGGCTGGTGGGTATACTTTGGTAGATGTTATTTCTTTTACTCTTTTTGCCAGGGAGGATTTCAGAGAGGGAGAGGAAAGGGAGTGGTTTGGGACTATGTATTTATTTCGGTTCTCAACTTTTGTGGTATATCCAGGTAAGTTTATTAATGTATGTCTATGTTGGGTACTCAACCTTTAATCTAGATTTAAACTGCAGGTAGGTTGTTGCATTCCTGGTTTTGGCAGAGTTTGTTCCAGAGTTGGCTTCCCTGATAAATAGGTGCTCTTTTGAGTTTGTTAGTCCTTGGGTAGGGAATTTTTCAAGAGGTTTCCATCTGCTGCCATAGTACTGTGAATACTTGTGTTGGTATATATTGTGCCTTGGGCTCTATTGTATATGAGTCCTAGGAGATGCCTTTTGCACCTTGTCTCTAGTTTGTCCATTCCAGCTTTAGCATGTAGTTCTTCTGTGTGGAGATTTTGGCCTTTGTAAACTGTCCTGAGTGCCCTATTTTGTACTGTTTGAAGCTTTGCTTGTTGCTGTTTTGTGAGTAGTTCATATATTAGGTCACTATAATCAATTATTGGGAGGATCATTGTTTTGTACATAATAAGAGCTGTTTTTTTCACTTAGAAAACCCCGGATTTTTCTGAAGGTGCTCAGTTTCCTTGCCAGTGACTGATTTAATCTACTTAGTTGTTTATTCCCATTTAGTTGCATCCAGTTCAGTTCCCAAATAGCTTAATAAGTACATCATTATCTAAGTTATATATGTAGAATCAAATCTAGATAATTGTTTCAGTTTTGTAAAGTTGGTGCTTCACCGGACTATGCTGCTTTAAGGTCAGGACTAAGGTCTACTTCTGGTGTGTAGTGCCATTGTTTTATGTGAATAATTCCCAAAGCAGACTTGGTGTAGTTAACTCATTTTGCTTTTGAATTGATGCCATCTGAGAGAAATTCGATAAACTATGCAATTTTAATTTTAGTTCAAATATCATCATCATCATCATCATGCTGTCTGTCGCGATGCGACAAAAACTGCTTTCAATACTTGACTGCCGCTCTCCACTGTTTTGTGCGTTGTACATTTCATGAAAGCTGCTTGCAAAAGTGTTGAAGTGCTGCTGGCTTTTGCAAGTTACCAGCGGCACTCTCTCGGGGAGCAAATAGAGGTTTCACACCGGCAGGAACATGTCAAGACAGGTGCAAAACTATTTGTCCCTGCAGTGGCTGGACGGGAGATGTTGGGCGTTCTATACATCAAAGGCCCTTAATGCTACCACAGTGACATGGTTTTCTGTTTAGGGTTTGCTCCCTTAGCCTTCGGTTCGAATATACACAGTAAATAATACATGTATCCCTCAGATACAATAACACAGATATTTCTGGGTCCATTTTAATGACCCCCCTCCCTTATTCCACTTAATATTAAAGATATTGATTGATATAGATCATCTGAGAAGCTGTTATCATTGCTATCTGATTAACCTGCATGTGCATATATATTCACGTACAAGATAATCGCCTGGTGGTATTTTTGTTCTGTACCATATTTTTGACCATATGAGTGTGTTTCCGCTATCCCCCATATATAGAACCCATATGATTCTCTTAGTGTTTTTGTAGTCTGTCTGAATATATTGTTAAGTTGGTTTGTCTAACTGACTGCCTGTTTAAATATCCATGGTTCGATGCCCCATGCCATCACCTCAGCCATTTTGGATTTCCACCGATGTGTATAACTTACAGTGTCATCAAAGGCCAGTTGATTTCATACCATGTCTATGTGGTGTGGGAGGTTAAATATCCCTTGTGTTGGTAAAAGCATAGGCTCACGCTTTCTATCGACCAACTGTGTAATGGTGAAAACAAGACTATTCAGACTTATCCATGATAGGCAATGTAAATCTTCAAGAAAAGAAATACCAACACATGATGATATGTACGACAAGCATATAGCAATTATGCCATTGTGCTAAATATAGATATAGAGTCTGTTTATCTGATCGACTCTTTGACTGAATATTCACACCCGTATGTGACATCATTCATGACAGGCCCTATTGCATATAATTTTCTGACTATTTTGAAACTGTTTCGTTGGTTCGTTGGTTGTTGGAGTTTTACGCCTTGGCAACATCTAAGGTCATATCAGGATGGATACTGACTTGTGACAGTGCACTCATGGCAATGTTTTAGTGCTACCCCACTGAAAAATCAGGCGGCCGACACCATGACCCGATATCCCAATCAGTCACATTATCCTGACACTGAGCTAACCAGTCCTTGCCCTCTCCTATTAATGCCGAGCACCAGGCTAGGAATTGACAAGTATCAATTTTAGAAGTAATTGGTTTGACTCGACTGGGAACCAAACTCCCAAACTCCCACATGGGAGGCCTGGGCGCTACCGATTTGGCCACGACGCCCGGTGCTGGAGAAGTTACCTAATGATATGAGGATGGAGGCGCCCCAGATGAGCTCAGCGAACAAGGCCCCAAGCAGCAGCAATCCTGTCATGAAGTCGCCGAACCGCTCCTGTAGCGGGTCCAGCAGCGTCAGGTAGCGGCGTTCCCGCATCGGCTTGGCAAAGAAGCAACTGCCTGAAACAGACAATGTTCTAACCATATCCGCTAGACTAGATCATCCATTCACTTAGATAAAAGATTCACCCCCACACTATTCTGTACAGAAGGGGTGAAGAACAACCGATGAGGAAAAGTGACGAATGGCTGCGTAAATGAAATGGGCACCTAAATTCTTAATTTAAGAAGCAAAATATATTTTTCACATATATCTTAATATTTACCTGCTACTTTTGACAAATATGGCAACCCCAAAATGCTCTCGATTCAGCTCTTAAAGGCTATTGATCTACATGATTTTTGTTATCAATTATTCATGCGAAATGTAGTGGGTTATGATAGATCAGCATTCAAACTATATTTTTATCACCTTAGATGCAAATTCTACATTCTATATTATGTCCATAATATAACTTTCCAACACAATTTCTAATGGGTTGTTTAGGAGCCCGGTCCTGGAGATAGTCCAAGGTTCAAGTGGTTTAATTAATGTATGTTGTCAGTGCCAATACATTGGTCTTCCAACCTTAAAGCTGCATAGTCCGATGAAATATCAAAATTTCAAAACCAAACCAATTATCTAGATTTGATTTTACATATCTAACTTAGATACTGATGCACTTAGTAAGTATTTGTTTCTGAGTAGAAGGCAATACTGAGTCAATTTAACAGAACCTGTTACTGCAGAAGTCTATGGTGTCAGAGTTTTGGTAAGCTTGCCAAAACTAATTTTCCATGTTTGCACTCAAAATATCTAAAAAGTTTACCATTAAAAATAACTTTGAACTAACATAGTAGGTAGTACTACTACTAGTGATCGATCTAATATATTTATTGCAGAAAAATTACAGAAATTCAAAACCATTGGACTATGCAACCTTAATGACAAATACAGATATACACTCAACAAAGGTATAATAATATAGATAGGAAATTACAGTAAAGGGCAATGCAATGCAAAGATAATGATATGTCAGTAACTTATGACTGATGGGTAGAAAATGAGATAAGTGAAAAAAGAAGTATGATGTGTTTTTTAAAAGTCGTCCTCTGCAATAAGATGCACCTAGATAAAAGATTCACCCTATACTTATAATACTGGCGAAAACTGCTTTAGTATAGAACCGGACACGGAACCCCCGCTTCCAGAATCAAATAGGTACTTATATAGGCACAGAGTGGTGAACTGGGATAGAACGCAAAAAGACAAGATGGTGGTGAAAAAAAGCCGTCGATTTTACTTTTAACGTGCGTTAAAGTATGTTTTATTATATTTTTCAACTCAGAAGTAGCGAGGGAAATATGAAGACGTATGTGAAGAATATATTTTGCTTCTTAAATTATGAATTTATCAGCTCAGTTCATTTCCCCACCATGTTGAAATCCGTCGCCAGCTTTTATATAGGGTTGTTTTTCACCCCTACTACAAGTATGGGGTGAATCTTTTATCTAAGATGCTCCCAGAGTTTGAGACGTCCATAGACGCCACATCCGACCACATTATTATAAGATCGGAGTGAATTAGAAGAAAGTCACAGTAACATTTGTTTTAAATACTTCACTACTAGATGCATGCCAACTGTGGGATTTCGTTCTATGTCGCACGAGGTTAATTTCTCCAAATAAAAGTTGTTTTACGGTAATTGCATAATAATAATAATAATAATAATAATAATAATAATAATATAAAAAAAAATTATTTCCACATGATCAGTATACATTCAAGTTGATGTTTATATAAGTATTGTTTCACACGAAAAGGGAAAAAGCAAAAGTACAATACTCATGAGGCGCTTTTCCCAGTTAAAAGTAATATTATAAAAAATAATAACAAATAAAAGAATATAAGTAAAAAGTATATTTACATTACCTTTAATAGTGTAAATGAAATCTCATTGTTTATGTACTAGATTAATATTCATTTTCACTCTGGTAAAGCTTTAATACTTTCTTTCATGAGGATGCTAAAACTTTCTTTCATGAGGATGTTAAAACTTTCTTTCATGAGGATGTTAAAACTTTCCTTCATAAGGATGCTAAAACTTTCTTTCCTGAGGATGTAGCCTAAAAGAGACTGGCGATGTTCCTACCAATAGTGAAGGCGATGACGATGGTGAAGGGATAGACGGTCCACAGGAGTCCGGACTGTGCGATGCCCTCTGTTGTGCCACTGAGGTAACCACCACCCACACTTGTTGCTGCACACAAACACAACAAAAACAAATTACTCACCCGCCACTCACTTGGGAGCCTATAATATAAGCCTGCAGACCTGCCACATTTTTTGGATGGCAATCTATATTTTTCACCTAAAATCTTGTATGAATCTGTATGAATCTGTATCACATAATACTTCATATACATAATATCTCCCGCACACCACTCAAAACCTGTTAATAGAATGACATTATTTTATTACTCAAACATTATATATACAACAAGCTGTGTTACATTCACATACAACATTCACCACTGTGGCTGAACATGCAATAAACGATAATATTATTGTTCCATTATACTGTACTTTTGTGGATTGCATACAAGGGAATAACGTGGTTGCACATTTTGATGTCCATAAATGTAACTAAAAATCTGCAAAATAAATGGAGTACGGCCATATTAATAAAAATAACCCCAAAATCGGATAGCCTATATCATGTGGCAGGTCTAAGCCTGTATCAGGCCATTAAATACTAATTAGCCATTTAATACTCTCTAGCCATTTTATAGTTTCTAGCCATTTAATACTCTCTAGCCATTTAATAATCCCTGGCCATTTAATACTCTCTAGTCATTTAATAGTCTATAGCTATTTAATATTCTCTAGCCATTTAGTACTCTCTAGTCATTTAATACTATCTAGTCATTTAATAGTCTATAGCCATGTAATACTATCTAGCCACTTAGTACTCTCTAGTCATGTAATACTCTCTAGCCATTTAATACTCTCTAATAATTTAATACTATCTAGTCATTTAATAGTCTATAGCCATTTAATACTCTCTAGACATTTAGTAATCTCTAGTCATTTAATATACTTAGTCATTTAATACTCTCTAGCCATTTAGTACTCTCTAGTCATTTAATACTATTAAAGCCATGTAATACTCTCTAGCCACTTAGTACTCTCTAGTCATTTAATACTCTCTAGTCATGTAATACTCTAGCCATTTAATACTCTCTAGTCATGTGATACTCTCTAACCATTTAATACTCTCTAGTTATTTAATACTATCTAGTCATTTAATAGTCTATATCCATTTAATACTCTCTAGCCATTTAGTAATCTCTAGTCATTTAATACTATCTAATCATTTAATATTCTCTAGCCATTTAATACTCTATAATCATGTAATACTCTCTATCCGTTTAATAGTCTCTAGTCATTTAACACTCTGTACTCATATAATAGTCTCTAGTCAATTAATACTCTTTAGCCACTAAACAGTCTTTACATCCAGTTAATATTCTTTAGCCACTTAATACCTTTTAACCATTTATTATGATTTAGCCATCTTTAGTCATTTAATACTCTTCAGCCCCTTAATAATCAGTGCTTTCGACAAGCTTTCCAAAACGTCTGTAATTGTGATCCAGCTTCCCATCTCGCAATGGCCACGTCATGGCGGCTGACCTACTAATGTAGGTAGCCTGATCTCCTGTCATTTTCTACTCATGGTGCCACTGCAAATTGTTCAATTTTCATTCTAATAACTAATGAATTAATATATTTGAAAAAAGTCATCGCAAAACTGTGATACATGATGCAAATTAATCTAAGTCCAATTTGCACAAATGTTGACCTGATACAACGAGCTAGGTTTAGAGGACCCTTACAATCAGCCGTGCCATGCAGGATATGTTGCCACTAGACCTCCTGGAACCTGACTAAGCTACACATGGCACTTTGAATGAGGGCAAGACTAATGAGGTCACAAGATTAACCTAATTGGTTAGTGGTCTCCCTGCATAATGGCTTATTCAAAGTAGGTATTCAAAGCGAGGCATCATAAATTCACTGATCATTCTCTAATTAGTGCTTCCGCACTGGGAGATCAGGCCGCCCACACCACAACCCAATATCCCACTCAGTGATATTATCCTGATGCTGAGCTAACCAGTCCTTGTACTATCCTAATAATGCCAAGCACCAGGCTAGGTAGTGACAAGTATCGATTTTGTAAGTCATTGGTTTGATACGGCTGGATTCCAAATCACGACCTTCCACACAGGAAGCCTGCGTTCTGCAACTTCGGCTACCGCGTCTGCTCATTCAAGTTATTATGTGTCTCCGCAGCTCTTGGTTGGCTCACCTGTCATAGTGAATATTCCGATAACAAGGCCCAGGTCGCGTCCGGCCACCAGGTTCATTTCCGTTTTGGTGGCATCAGCTTTCGGTTGGACCCAACGCGCTGCCAGAATGCCGACCACGACGATGAGCACGTATAGGATCACCACGACCACCAGCCCGGGCACGTTCACCGCCATGGTGGTGGGTTGAAGAGCCTGCCATGGAAAGAAGTCAGTCTTGAGCCTGTGTAGTTTGACGAAATCATCATATTTTTCTAAACCAAAACACTTATATTAAGTCAAATTTGAAAAAAAAAGTTGGTGATTATCCTTTTGATCACACAAATCAGGGTCGGGTGGGCGTTTTTATTTTTATTGTTCAGTATTAATCTTTTTATATATTGGACCACCCTAGACCAGTAGACTGATAAAAGGATTACATGTCATTCATGTACATATCACAATGTTCACAGTTAAACAATGACCATTGTATCAGTGTATTCTCATTTCGAAACTGATTATATCATGATACAGTTCTAGAATTTTCAATTATGTGCTCACGGAAGTTGAATTGCTGCTAGCCCAATGCCCTTTTAACAGTTTATAAAAACAACCAATTTAAAATGAGGGGAGGGCGATTTTCAGACACTGGCGGGGATGATGACCAATTCTTTTTTTTATTTAGCCTTATCGAGATTTGATCCTAATTATCGACAACAGCAGATTTGCCATCTCTGAATACTGACGTAGTATGGTGACCACATGCACTGTGGCAGCAGGACAAGTCTGCAGTTCTATGACAGTTTTTGATTGAATACCACCTAGTACTATGGTACTCTGGATGCAGCGGCCGAATCTGTAAGAGCGCTAGCTTCCTGTGCAAAAGGCTGGAGGTTAATGGCCGAGTCAAACCAATGACATACAAAATTGATACCTGTCACCACCTAATCTGGCCTGTCTTGATATGACCGTAGATGTTGCTAGGGCATAAAACAACAACAAACAAACAAAACCTAGCTTGGTGATCAACATTACTAGAATAAGACATGGAATGGTCAAGTCAGTATCAGGATAACATGACTGAGTTGGATATCAGGTTATAGCATCAGTGGACTGCGGCAGCACTGTAAAGCCACCACCAGTGTGCATTGTCAGAAGTTGGAACCCATCCTGATTTGACCTTACATGTTGCTAGGAAACAATGACAAAACAAACAAACAGTACTGTGGTAATAGCTCAAAGGAATAAGGTATGCGTTGACTCAAGATGCTCAATTTGTTTCGAGGTTGCGACATTAGCGAGACTCATCAAGCGGCTTTGGAGAATCACTCCACTCAACAAGCTGTGTACTGACAGCCATCACCATGTATGAGTATGTTTACCCACCCACATCCTCCCTCCCTAACTTCACTGTGGTTGAGTACTTCTGTCCGTCTAAAGCTAAGATTCCTTACATGCGGCATGCGAATGTGAATGTGACAAAAAATCGAAACGCCTTGAAGCCTATGGGCTACATTCCTTACATGCGGTATGCGAATGCGAATGCAACAACTCGATCGGTCCCTGTAGCGATCGGTGCGGCACGCGGTATGCGAATAGAAATGTCAGTCGCACTTGTCGATTAGTTTTAGACTGGGAGAGGTGACTGATCATTACGGAACGGTCACACCCAGGGGTGCTGAGGGGAAACATCTGGTAGTGGTGGTGGTGGGGGATGCTTGCCGCTTACCACGTAGAAGGAATCCTCCCATTCGCATACCGCGTAGAAGGAATCTTAGCTTTACCGGTCTTTCCTGATTATTAATTAAGTGGCTTGGATATGCTGTACAGTAAAACCTCTCTAACCTACCACCTCCACAGATCGAGCACTACACTATATTGATCACTTTATTTGGGTCCCAAACGATCGCCCATACAATACCATCGTGATGATAAAAAGACTCCCTAAACCGACCACCTCCTTAAATGGACCATTTAAAGTTGGTCCCATGGTCGGTCGATTTAGAGAGGTTTTACTGTACTTCGGTACAAAATGTATATTATTTTAAGATATTTACATACCTATATTCAAGGTACATATGTCAATGGCTTAGAGTTTTTGTCATTTTGGGTGTTTTTCTTTTTTTAATAAGATAAATATATTACGTTAATCCTTATGATCTACTTTACTTTAGTTTGGAGTAACTTTGATTATAAAGGGTTAATTTGTGAGATATTTCAAACGAATATACGCAAAATAACATTGGTGTGCACACCAACATACTGCACAACATAGGCTTCAAAAGTGGTATGTTCTGTTAAATTGACCTAGTCTTGTTTTATGCAGCAGGTAAATGCGTAATGAATGCACCAATATCTACATTAGATATGCGGGATCAAAGCTAGCTAAGTGTTTTTGAATTCGAAAATATTATGCTTTAATGTGACTATGCAATAGGTCTGGTCACGTGATTTGACCATGGTTTGTTTACATGAATACTCGATATATCTAAACAAAATATTCATACCGCAGACAGATCAATAGCATCAACCGGACCCGGTGGCCGAATTGGTAGAGCCCACTCCAGACCTCCCATGGGAGGTAGTTCGATTCCCGGTCGAGTCAAACCAATGACTTAAAAATGTATTCCTGTCGCCTCCTACTCCTAGCTTGACGCTCAGCATTAATAGGATAGGATGAGGATTGGTTAGCTCGGTGTCAGGATAATGTAACTGTGTGGGATATCCGGTCATGGTGCTGGTGGCCTGATTTCCCAGTGGGGAAGCACTATAAAGTCGCCATGAGGGTTCACTGTCACAAGTTCGTACCCATCCTAATATGACTTTAGATGTTGCCAGGGCGTAACATTCCAAAACCCAACCAACCAATCAATCAACCAATCAACAGTATCAAACTTACAGTGGGCTATTTGAGTGTCAACCCTGTAGCTATGGATTAATCTGTCGAGCGGCATTCAACTGATTAGTTTGTTTCTTTGTTGGTTTACGTCCTGGCAACATCTAAGGTCATATCAGGACGGAGCTATAATTGGTAGTTCTGTGACGTCAGACAGGCAATGGAAAGGCGGAATTACATAGGTGGGTTGCACCAAAGTACATTTATTTCATTACAATGGTTAAGTAGAGTATTTTGAAAACTACTTGTAGCGAAGTATATTTACTTCATTTTAGTACTTTTCTACTTTTTAAGTTTTCTATATTTTGAGTTATTTTTAAACACAGACACATTCCCCACACCAGCTATCGGTGTCTGAGTGGACAAAAAAATAGCATGCGCTTGAGGTTATCTGGAATGCACTTTCTGTACGTTACATGAAGAGTACCTGACCCCCCCCCCCCCCCCCCCCAATTGCTCCCGAATGTCACCACCAAAAAGAAAAATCCCGTCCACGCAAAAAATAATAATTCGGTCGGGGGGGGGGGGGGATCCCGTCTACGCTCGGCAGCTAACCAATATGTATTAGTGTTATCCTTTTTCGGAAGTAGTTTTAAAGATATAGTTTATTTTGGTGGCTACTTTTACATTTACATGGATAGATTTTCAGGGGTTTACTTTTTCTTCACTTAGTAACAGAGTTCAGAGACCAGGATCGAGATAGCCATCAAAGGGCTCCAAATTTACTATTACTTTAGTACAGTACAACCCCGGTAAACCAAACTTGAAGGGACCCTAGAAATCTGTTTGGATTAACCGGTCATTGGTTTAACCAAGCTTTGGCTTCGGCTTTGACTTGGCTTTGGCAAAAACATGAGTGCATTATGAATTACTAAGCATATATTGCACATGTAATATACAGTGGATGTGGACACATTGATTATTGTTTTTCTTTAATATATATACATGTATTAGTAAGCTTTAATGGCATTGTACTTGTCCTCCATTGACTTTGCTTCATGTTTCCTTTGCACACAAACATCACCCACAATTAATATATAAACAACTCTCACAACTCCTAGGTATGCAGATGTAAGGGGACCATTGCAGCTGATTGCATAAGCGGCTAATTGCATAAGCACCCCCATGAAGGCTTCACATGCTAACACTTATCAAAGCAATCTTGGTGGTGGGGGCTCAGATGACTCTATAACCACATGAAAGAGGTGGTGGGGTCTCCAAGTTTAGTTTAACCATACAGGAAGTGGCCTAGGACTGACAATTCTGTTTGGATTAACCGATACTTTGGATTAACTGATACTTTGGATTAACCGACTTTTGTTTAACCAACTTTTTTATATGATAAATGGTAGCATTTTGCCAGGCCGCCGAAAAAAGTTTGGATTAACCGATCGTTTGGTTTAACCGAGCTTGGTTTAACGTAGATAAAGGATTCACCCGGTACTCGCAGTCGCAGTACACGGGTGAATACCAACCCTATATAAAAACGGTTGAAAAGCGGGTTAACGAATTGAGAGCCTAATTTCACAATCTAAGAAGCAACAATTATTCTTTACATATTTCTTATTGATAGCCCGCTACCTTTGAGTTGAAAAATATAATATAATATCTAGTTTAATAAGATTTAAAAGTGAAATCGATGGCGTTCTGCGTCCGCCATCTTGTCTTTTTGCATTCTCTCCCATTTCACCAACTCTGTGCCTATATGGGTAGCCATTCGATACTGGAGCCACAGTTTCTACTTCATGTTCCATACTAAACCTATTTTCGCCCGTATTTACACTACCGTGTCCTTCACCCGTGTACTACAAGTACCAGGTGAATCTTTTATCTAGGTTTAACGAGGTGTACTGTATTACTATTACTAATAGTATTAGTGATAGAGTTTGTACTACCTTTCTCAGGGACTTCTAAATTGCAGTGAACTATTTGCATGGCCCTTCTCTATAATTAGTAAGTCATAAGTCTACATGTTTCAGTTCTTTTATAATAAAGAAAGCATATCCAGCTGTGTAAGTGTTATTAGCCTGCAACACCAAGTAGAGTTATTAGGGCTGAAGGATACTAACGGTAACATGGTCTAGTACATAAATATTGAGATGTAATTTACAGTATTGAGGTTTTATTAGGGCTGAAGGATACTAACGGTAACATGGTCTAGTACATAAATATTGAGATGTAATTTACAGTATTGAGGTTTTATTAGGGCTGAAGGATACTAACGGTAACATGGTCTAGTACATAAATATTGAGATGTAATTTACAGTATTGAGGTTTTATTAGGGCTGAAGGATACTAACGGTAACATGGTCTAGTACATAAATATTGAGATGTAATTTACAGTATTGAGGTTTTATTAGGGCTGAAGGATACTAACGGTAACATGGTCTAGTACATAAATATTGAGATGTAATTTACAGTATTGAGGTTTTATTAGGGCTGAAGGATACTAACGGTAACATGGTCTAGTACATAAATATTGAGATGTAATTTACAGTATTGAGGGTAATGTTGATATGCTTTTAACATTTATCTTTCTATTTATTATTTCTATGGCATAAGCAATGTACCTGGGTTATTTTTAACTGTTAAAGCACCTCATAAGTATTGTACTTCTGCTTTCTCCTTTTTTATGTGAAAAAAATTACTGATATAAATATCAACTTGTGGGTACATTGATCATGTGGAAATAAATATATTATTATTATTATGGTAGTCTGCACCAACATCTCAGGGAATGAGCCACATAGACAGGTAGGCCTAGGTGTGGACAGGGTGATTACACTAGGTAGTGTAATGACCGGAATGGCCTGAAGTGTGGGTTCGAAACCTGCTCAAGGCGCAATATTTCCCATTTGGATCATACCCACGAGAATAAAAAGAGCAGCAGCTTGGGCTCCAAATAACTCCCATACAAGTTATGACTAGTCATATTTGGTCATGTTAATTGTGAATAATTAAAATTGTCATGGTCATGTTACGTGTTTCTTAATTGCAATTTGTTTCAGGATGACACACATATGAAATTGCGGTATTTCAGTTCTAGGTGTGTGTGTGTGTGTGGGGGTGTTGACAAATATATTTGGGCTATGTTCAAAATATTAATATTACTTCTTTAATTATTGTTCGCGTTTGTGTAAATTACTGTACCCAACAGAGGTCAACAAGTAGTATCACAGGACTGTGTCACTAACAAATGCCACAATAGTATAGCATCATTTCTAAACATTGCGGATATTTTAGTGATACTTACTTTTAAAAATAATTAAATAATTAAAGCTATAAGTTTGAGTTAGGATTTTTCCTTATTCTCAAATAAAACATGTATTGCAGAAGTTGTGGCATAGTTATGCATCCCTATGTCGCACAATAATTTCGCTAATAACATGGAGTATTGGACATTCCATTCTATGCATGGTTATTGATAATGATGTTATGGGAGGACTCGTATTTCCGGTACACTGTCCAATTGTTGTTTTCCGTGACCTACTGATAATGCTATGCTCTCACCAGACGGTGAACCGAATGAGTTGAGCGTCCGTCTCCCGCTTTGGTAGATCGTGGGATGTGAACCCATGGGTGCGAACCCCAATCGAGTCAAACTAATGATTTAAAAATGTATACTTGCCTTTTCATAGCCAGGATTAGGTTGGCTCAGTGTCAGGATAATGTGACTGAGTAGGATATCATGGCATAGTGCTGATGACCTGGTATTCCAGTGGTGGCAGCACTATAAAGTCGCCAATAGTGCGTACTGTTACAAGTCGGTACCCGTCCTAATATGACCTTAGATGTTGTCAGGATGTAAAACTCCAACAACCAACCAATCTATGTGTGGAATACACTGACACTTCTATAAACACTGATACTTCATATCGTTTATATTTTGGAGTTGGTTCTTCCCTTCTACATTTGAAACGTTCACGTATTTAAAGGGACCAGATATAGGTCGCTGAGACACCACCGGGTTTCCGACAAATGCTCTCCAAGCATACATTTGCTGGTTTTCAGTTTATGCAACTACATATGTGGGGGGAGAGTGCTGACATTAGCTGTCTCTGTTGTGTTTTATTTAGTCCAGCAGCACTGACAATTTTAGACAACCATATAGAGAAACAAATACTAGAAAATGTAATCTAAAATGATAAATATGAAGTTCAAATGTTTATTTATCATAACCAGCTACTTTTTGTGTGAATAATTGATTAAATCATGTAGATTAATAGACTTTAAAAGTTGAATTGAGAGCTTTCTGTGGCTGCCACGTTGTGGTTGTCATGGCTTCCCCTGTGTGTGGGGAACCCCTCTAGGTCATGTGATGATGGAATCCCACCTATGATGTCATTCATACATCACAGACCTCAACTCTCCTCCCACATGTTCAGTGGCATGAACTGAACAAACTAAGCAAAGGTATGTTTGGAGAGCTTTTGATGCTGGATTCATTTGTATCTGGGTGAGGTATAACGGGCGACTTTAAGTTTGATATTGGGAATAGGAGATAACAATACAAACGCGAAATGATAAATATAGGCTGCTATAGTGAATTAGTTATCCATACATAAATCTTTTAATTAAAACACCATAAAAACTATTTTAATAAATAAAATTGTAAAACTTTGCGTTTATACCAAAATATGTTAAATTGACATATATATTCATATTAGCAGGAACCATGCTAAATTAATTTTGGCAAGCTTGCCAAAACTCCACCGCCATAGGCTTCTGCAGTAACAGGTTCTATTGATTGACTCAGTATCCCCTTATATGTGATGACAAATGTTTAACAAGTGCACCAGCATCTAAGTTAGATATGTAGAACCAAATTTAGATAATTGTTTTGGTTTTGAACATTTTATGTTTTCATCAGACTATGCAGCTTTAAATTGGTACACAATTATCATCCCCTTTTATGCAGCAACAAATTCTTAATTAGTACACCGATGTCTATTTTGGATAGGTAGGATTTGGTATATGTAATATATATAGATATATAGATATACTTACATATATATGTATCCTTATATTATATATATATATATATGTTAGTAATAGTATATATTATATACATATCATATATAATAATATTAATATATATGTGCATATGTATATAGAGACAAATACACACACGTATATATATATATATATATATATATATATATATATATATATATATATATATATTGTCAGTGTCCAACTGATAACACGTTAACGTTCATAGGACGTAAAACCACAACACAAGCAACATACTAATGCACTTACTTACGAAGCACTGCCTGAGTCGGGATTGTTATTGTGTCTGCTGAACCCCAGGTGCTAAGGGACCAGTGTGCTGTCAATAAGTTTACTGGTACCCAGACGAAGGGTTGCATGTGACCGGGCACGGCGGCAACATGTGGGCAGGAGGTGTCACTAGTGATCGTGGCGTCGTGTCGCCGGTTATCAGTAATAGGTGTGTGAAGATCGGCTTATCTGATGGAGCCCTTCACACGCAGTGGTCGTCGGCAGCAGACGAGCCGTGTGCCAGTGACAGACAGTCGCAGACCAACCAGCATGCCGCGTGTCTTCACACCAGGCACCGCCGCGCCTCACGTCGGACGAGGCGATAAACAGTAGTCAAGGTTGCGCGCTTTACGCTTGGAGTCTTCGATTCGGCGTACGCCGCGGCGCATTCGGGACGTGCCGTACTCTGGGGCATGTTGTTGTTTTGGGGAGTTTTCAGTCGCATTGGTGCGCTGAAGGCTGCAAATCTGCAGCACTGAATGGGCACCGCTGAAAGCAGTCCCATGTGGTCGGGAGTTGGGTTCCGGTGTGTAGTGATCAGAGGAATTGAGGGGCAGGGGGGAGGGGGCGGAGGAAGAACAAGGCAGCCTAAGAGTCCAACCACAGTCCTCTGAGAGGGCCGGGGGAGGCTGGGTGGTTGGTGTAGATTTACACCCCCGTAAGACCCTAGGCCATACAAGGATGTGCATTGACTTGTAACAGCGCGCACTCATGGCGACTTTATAGTGCTGCCCCACTGGGAAATCAGGCCGCCGGCGCCATGACCCGATGTCCCACACAGTCACATTATCCTGACACTGTGCGCCCAGTCCCTGTCCTGATTTCATAACGCCAAGCGCCTAGCAGCAACAGGTACCCATTTTATAAGTCATTGGTTTGACTCGACCAGGATCCAAACTTCAGTCCCTCCAGATTCACCGGTATGCACCGTAAGTCCGGCCAAGGCCAGAGGAAGAAGTGAAGTGAGGAGGATTAGTTAGGCAGAGGGTGGGGTTACCTGTTTGTTGCAGTGAAAATTAGTGGTTAGTTAGTAGCTCTGGGGCATAATCGATTAATCAACTCGCTCGGGTCACCCGAGCCACTTTTTGGCTCATGTGCACATCCTACAGTCTCGGGTCGAATAATCGAATACGCTTCTCCACGCTCGGGGTGGAAAAAATGGTGTACTCTAGATTTGATAAAGGTGCATGATGAAAAATGTAACTGTATGAAAAATATATTGATTGATACAAATTACTGATATAAATATCAACTTGTGTGTACATTGATCATGTGGAAATAAATATATTATTATTATTATTATCATTACTATATGGTAGTGTTGAAAAATGTTTACTGAAATGCTTGAAAAACTATTTATTAAAGCTACAATGTACTTGGACGAAAAACAGAGCTGAAATATATAATGTGTGAATAAAAAGTTTGTATTTTGCACTATGTCTCCTGCATCATGAATTAGAGAATCATGCTATTTGAAATTTACTGTGGGTTTTATTTATCACTCAGAAGTATTTCAGCAATTAAAACAAAAGCTAAATCTCACAAAAGAGAATAAACCATGGTAATTAAGTATTCTTTGGTGAATTTTACACTAAAGAAATTAATTGTTTTTTTAATTAGATGAGTTCACAATATTCAGAGGACACATGCTACCACTATATCACTATGGACATTAGATACAAGATTCACCCCGTACTGCTGCAGTAGGGGTGCAAACCAACCCTATGTAAAAGCTGTCGAAAAACGGGTCAATGAATTGAGAGCCTAATTTCACAATCTAAGAAACAACATTTATTCTTTACATATGTCTTATTGATAGCCCGCTACCTTTGAGTTGAAAAATATAATATAATATCTAGTTTAATCAGATTTAAAAGTGAAATCGACGGCGTTCTCTGGCCGCCATCTTGTCTTTTTGCATTCTCTCTCACTCACCAACTCTGTTCTGATATAAGTAACCATTTGACACTGGTGCCAGGCATTCTACTTGTTGTTCATACTAACGCTATTTTCGCCCGTATTTATATAAGGATGGTCCTCACCCATGTACTACAAGTACCGGGTGAATCTTTTATCTATATGGACATGTGCTGATCTAATATATATTTAGTAGTCATTCATATTAGGGAAAGCATTCATAACACATCAATCAACACAATGACACAATAGGGTATTTTTTAATACATAATAACATACTGTAATATCATACCATTGAGAATTTATATGAAACTGTACACTTTGTAAGTGAGAATATATGTTATAAGTACATATTTGTGTATCATTACTTGTCTTCTTTACTAAGAATAGAAGATGTTCCAAATTCTCTTTTCTCCTCACTATATTAGCTAGTCTATAAGATTAGGCATTAGTTATTATGCGTGACAGCATTCACTACTGGAGCAGCACAAGGTACGGATCGATTTCAAAATTTTGAATCCGAACGGCTTAGGCTCATCTTCTGCCAAAAAAACACCCACCCACCCTTTCAACATTTTTAATATAATGAGCTAAGTGTCTGATGTGCCTCGAAGTTCTTGCTCTAGTATGCAGACCTTTCTCCAGTAGAATTTTCGTCCGGCTCCGAATTATATAGAGTCATTGTACTCATGGTCCTATGTGGTAGCTTAAAATTTGTAGATGTAATTCTAACAAGGGGCAGGGTTCCCCCGACCTTTGTAACGTATCGGTAAAATATTGGTTCTAACCTGTAGAAAAATGTTGTAAAAAAGTGTGTTTTAGAAAATCATTATTAATACCTGTAATGCATAGGCCTACTCGAGTTCGCCGGTATCAGGAGTTTACCTGGCCGAAGATTAATTAAATAAAATATTTTTAAGAAGTAACATAGATCATATGGGTAACTCGATGGTAACTGCAGCATATACAAATAATTTGGACTATGTACAAAATATAGTGTTATTGTGAAAAATGTTTATTGACTCAGACAAATTTGACTGAATTGCATGTAAAAACATTGTGTTTGAAAGTTGCTGAAATGAGCCAGAGTTGTACAAATAAAAGTTGATGTGCACTATTCCTGTCTCCGGCATCATGAATTATTAGAACCCGAGATATGATGCTTTAAAGATGCCAAATTCAGACTATTTTGTTACTTTTTATTAGTAGTATTTGTATTACAAAGCTTGAAAAAATTGTGATAGACTTCACATTTAGGACAGAAATGTGTCACAACCCTATAAAAAACATATCAATTTAAAGGTAATCACCTAAGGAATATAACTAATAACATTGACTGAAAATTAGATCATAGAGTACTAGGTCAGGCAGAAGGAACTGACCAATTCAAAGAAATGAGAAGTGGGCGAGCAGGGGGGCACAAACTTGAGGAACTTGAAAACACTAGTACAGATATTCAAATCATTATGAGACTTCACCCCCCCCCCCCCTACCCTTGGAAAGACCAATTATTTAATTCTTAACTTTCATTATCTGAAGTGTACTAACATAGGGAAAATTAACTTCAACTTTGGAAAGCTGTAGTTGTGTCAATTCTTTTTAGATTTTGACCAGACAAAAACTCGAATCTGTAGAATTGAATGGACTTCGACATAGCACCATTCCCTCCACAAGTTGAGCAGAATCAACCCCGAAATCCGTATTTCCGTGCGTGAAAAGTAATGACGTTAGAGCACGCATTTAGTGCAACCGGCAAGCGCGGGAGATTTCCAAGTGCCTACAATATGATAACTATCACTAGATATGGCTTTAAAATGATGCTCATATTTTTTTAATGTACATCTACCTGCCACTATCGCTGTGAATATGACAGTTTCTGGCAACAAGACCAGAAATCAGTCACTGTGCACACACAAACAATCTAGCACTTAACGTTTTAGTTGCCTACCAACATAATCTGAGTTTCTCATTGTGGAATCTCTTAACTAAATTAAATATAACATAGAACGGGTAGACATCTCTTTCAATGTACAAAATTACCAAATGCCGCACAAGACCAAAGATTTCTCGTGTCGTGTAGGCCCTACTCAAAACAACCAACTAAGTATTTAAAAATAGTTGGTGATTTAAGCTTATTCCATCAAAATCTCAATACATGTATGCATAATATTAGTGAATAATCCTAAATGTGCTGTAATAGCTGTTATGGTAACATTTATGTTTGTGATTTTTATACAGGTGACTCTTTAGGCCCCCTATACAGTAAACTCAGCCCAAGATTATGACAATATGACTGATTGGGAATTCAGCCCAAATGATATGGACTAATTGAGTTAGGTTGAATTTCTTATTTAAAAAAAGAGTTGTTCTTGATCTCGCTGTAATGTGGACATGACACTATATAGTAAATACACAATGGATTTGTAGACATGTGCTATTAGTATTAGGAACTCAGCATGCAGTGTATAGGCCTATATTTTAGAAGGTTTACATTTTATTTAGGCCCTATTTATTTATAGTTTTGCATCTGCAAAGGAAGAAACAAAAGCATAATGTTAAGGCATCCCTGTTTTTTGTGTCTGTATTTAATATTAAAATACACTCAAATGCTCATTTTAATTACAGTTCTAATTCATGCAGGGAGAATTGTTCCAGGACAAAATATATGTAGTTTTGTTGAAACTGTGGTAACTATTGTAATGATTAACATTAATAATTAAACCAGTTACAAAATTGTACTGAACGATTTAGGAATCCCAATTAAATTAAAACACAAACAAAATTCTTAAAGGCAGGCTTTATTGGCCGTTCAAATACATTATATTAGTATCCATATTGAATTGATTGGTGGTTGTTTAATGTTATGTTGGCAGCAAAGGCCATATCCATGGTGAAGAGTTAGTATAAGTTATTCAGTTAGTTTGGTTCCATGAAAAATAAATATGTTTGTCAAATTTATAGTATTCATATTTTGGGAAAATCGGACATGGTCCAATGTGTGTCTAAAGGGAGCAATAGCAAAATCCATGTTGCAAGAAGTGAAAAGTAATCTGTTAAATAAGAGTACTCTGTAATTAATGTGTGAAACATGAGATACAATTCGCAAATAGTACAGTTAGAAATATCTTATCATTCTGATTACAAATATATATAACAGAAGTAAATCAGCCCATTACCATGAAATGAGGAAATTCTCCCGTAGGCTTAGCACTGCCAGAAAATTGCGGAAAAATCATTGAAGTTTTCAGACAATACTCTAGGCTTTGCATCATGAATATCACAAATCATTATGGGCTGTGCTTGGAATGTTTTCTGCTGTCCTTATTTTGACCATCTTATCGCCCACCCCACCCTCGATTTCTGCTTCCCCCTTCAGGATCACCTTCAGCCTTGAATTTGCCTTCAGCAGGCAGCCTTAAACATGAGGATTTAAGCATTTGTTAAATATGGGAAAATATGTGTAAAAACAAGGGCAAAGATTAAATATTTTGAAAGTCATAACTTGGGGATTAATCCACTCCTTCCTGTTTTTTTTGTCGTTTTCTTTTTTAGGTGGGGGTGGGTGGTGGTTCCATCCTAGCAACATCTAAGGTATTCAAGATGATCAACCCCAGGCATAAGATTTTCGGACTGACCAACTTCTGTCATACAGCCCAGGCTGGGATTTTGTGAAATTTAATCGTCGATTATCAAAAATAGCGGAAATCTGTGAAATCGCGGAGATCTTTCTTCCCTGCAAATTACATTTTAATCACATCATTATTTTTTAAGGTTATTATTTCTAGCACAAATTGTAATCTAATTCTTTTTCAAACCCTAAAAATGTTTTTTTTTTTTTTTTTAGCAATTTGACATCAAACATGGTAAATTGTGCATATTGCCAGTAACAGGAGTAATTCCTGACGCTGGGGACTGCCTTAGTGTCACAAGGTATGATACCGGATGTACTAGGTGCATTCCTGAATACCCAATGGCCTGGTAGCATTTGATATCATTATAGAGAGACTCGACGTGTTAAATGCCAATGGGAGTACCTCATTCACCACTGGAGCCAGGCACAGAGCCGATCGATATCTGAACAAGCTGCAATAACCATATTTAGACTCAAATTTTATCATCCATCCTTCCCTACAAAGCTAAAATATTTGTGTATTTAGTAGGCTGAGTATCTGAGATGCTTCAGTTTTCTGGTCGAGACCAGCAGTTGATGCCTGTGAATTTGAGGGAAAAGGGCAACAAATTTAACTCAAATGTAAAATTGTCTTAGTCCAAAAAAGGGGGGGGGGGGCATGATCTCCCAGTAGTTCTGAGCTATCTGTAAAAAATATAATAATATTTGACAAGTAAAAAAAAGGAGTTATTTTGATTCCGGTATTAAAAGTATTAAAACTGTGCTATATTAACTCCAAGTTCATGGTAACCCGAAATGGGTATCAGTAAAAAATAAAAATAAAATAGCTTTGAAATTAAAAAGAATATACTGATGCCTGATAACGGTCACATAAAGACTCTTCTACGATATAAAGTATGGTGATTCTGCATAAAAATTACAAGTGATTTAATAAAAAATCAATATGTGAACCACAAATGAATGTAAAAATACCTGTTTGATGATGCATGTATTGCCTGTATGTATATTGAAGAAACCATGTGCTGCTTTGGTTAGAAATAAAAGTATTTGTATGGTTGCACTACTGCATTATGAATTATGCAATTTTTACTAACCATTCATAACAAAATCATTGAAAATGTAATATATCTAGCCCTATTTGAGATATTGATTTGATTTGTTACCAAAATGATCAGAATGAGAAGATATACAATGTGATTACACTGCCTTTAAGCTACATCCATAGGTAAAATAAATGTACAGCCATACACGACAATGGTCCTCATCCAACTCTACAGGTGCATCACAAATTATCTGAGTGCTCTTCATTAAAAAAAAGAAGATCTGAGGCGGTAAAAGCAATAAACTATAATTCGCATCAGGTTCAAACAGTTCTATGGGGGGGGGGGGGGGGGGCAAAAAGCATGTCAGGATGTGCAGTCAAGTCTGCTGCCCATATTCTCCCTATAGATTTATTGGCAATGTTCGGTTACATGAGTGACAGTATAGATCATACCTGTGTGCGCACTATGCTGCTAACAGGATTCCACGGCCTATTGTGCAAGAGCCAATTGACAAATTCTGATTCTGTTTCGCTGAGATCAAGTTTAGGTTTTACCCATGGGGGATGGTTATCTCTATCAAACAGTCATCATATCATCCATAAATAGTTCATATGCACCACAACTGTTAAGGCTGGAAGACCAGCACATTAGTGCTGAAATTTTTTTAATCAACTGGAATACAAATCTTGAACAACATTAAAAATATATATATATGATAGGAGATTTGGTGTGTTTACAATAAAAGTAATAATACTCTCAATATGCTCATGTGCATAGCAGTTTGTACAAATCATTGTTCCATAAACTAGCATTTTGAATTATGATATGATAATCCTTGCACAGTTCATGAGTTCTTTCTTCATGACCTCATTATCTTCGGGATCCCTCTGGTTTCTCTGGATCCTGTCCAACCATTCAACTATGTATGTGGATCCGTTTCCCACATATTCAGATTTCATTTCTAATTTGGATCTGCCCAACACCCAACATACTTTGTTATAATCTCTAACTTGGATCCTTTCCACCGGTTTTGTGCACAAGAGCTCTGGTGAAATGCCTGGTTTATATCTGATCCCTCTCACAGATGGCATACAACTCCTGGTGGAATCCCTGGTTTTGATCCTCTCCACCAGCTTGGTTTACACCTCCTCGTCAGATCACTGGTTTGGATCCCTTCTCGTATAAAGGTGCTGTACATCACAGCCATCTTGTCCAGCCATGCAAAAGAAATGTCACCACAATGCTTTAATTTCTATATTAAATCTTGTTCAAACAGCAATAAAGTGTTACTTAGGGGATGATAACTATGACAAACGTGACTGTCTTGGAGTGATCAGAACAATGTGAACAACACATATATATATATGTGTGATGTAGGACAGGGTATGTTGGTGGCAACAAACTTGAAATATGTGGGTGGTGAGTGTTGAAAAATCAATAATATTTAAACAAATATATTACACTATTTATTTACTATAATAGTATTAATACATCATAGTTCTAATCAAACACTTACATAATTATAATTTGCATTGCAGCTGCATACAGTCAATACTTCCTCAAATTGTTCATTTTTCATGAACCAGTATTATTGAATAATAGTTTTGACTGAATGCTGATACTTTAAATATTGACAGATTTGTAAAATAGTCTTATTCAGGTTCGCAGTATATTATTTGTAAGCACCTTACAAGCAGAAAACATTTAATAGAAAATATTTTACATAGTTTGAAAAGTAAGACACACAGTTCCAGTTGTAATATATACCTCCAGTTAATTTACCATGAACTAGTTAAGATGGTGGAAAAGAGAAAATTCAAACCGACAAGTAAAAATCACATCAGACTTCTCCCATGGACAAGTGAAAACCTTTGCTTATTTCTATCACTGGCCTTCATTTTTGAAACTACCATATTCATTGTCTTATCCCTGTTTACTAGCTATTGACTGATTTTTATGGAGATTGGATGATGCACAGATATAGTTATTTTTATGTACAGTCGGCAAAGTTAAAAATAAAGTTACCCACCCTGCCCACTGGCACTGGATTTGGGGTGACATTATTTCTTCTATTCAAATTGGCATAACCTTCTTAATATTTACTTTAAAAATAATATATAATAACCATATTAAAGCTCTTGTCATGGGAATTAAGCAGTACACATTTCCTTTAAATAGCTCTTTGATTACAAAAGATATGATAGTTTTAAGCATACAATCTGGAATAGCGGTGACAGCTTTTGGCAATTTACTGTAGTCTATTGAATAGAACAAAGCCAAAGCAAAGGGGCCAAAATTGTACAGATTTACCCAAGTTCAAATCAACATAACTTTCTTGATATTTACATTAGACAAATTACATTCCTACCATGTATAAGTTCCATTCAAGCTATTTCCATTGGTATATGTCCCATTGTGATCAGATGCCTTCTTTAACAAAAATTTAAGTACATCCTGTTTCCAACTGTCACCGTTTTCAGTTCATTCAATGAGTTTAAAAAAAGTGAAACCTTATACTCAGGTTCATGCTGTTGTGAAGCTACCAGTTTGTCACATACCTACCTAATACATAAATATGAGATCAACTAATAGACCCCTTTCAATGTTTACAAACATTGTGTATGGGACCGCAGCTTGGCTGCAGAACAAAGGCACACTGCCATTGAGCTTGTCGATATGCACAGTGCAAAACGTTAGTTTTATTCAAAATACATAGAAATCCAGAACTCTAACCTTGTAAATTTAATATGATCTGTTTGTTAAGCATGTTATCTGTTTTTGTGCGAATCGGTTTGTTTCTAGATGGTGTGGTTTTAAGCCGTGTTTACATGAGGATTTGTAAAGCGAATTAGACAAAGCGAATTATATGAAGCGAATTAGTGGCGTGCTTACACGCACCGAGTTTGAAGGCGGAAATCGATATCTGCGCATGAGCAAGTCCAGACTAACCAGCGCCAGTTTGGGTTCGTCGACGTCACCACGAGAGAGTGTGGGTTCGACCTAGATATGTATGGACTGAATCGTATTGGTTTGGAACGGTCAAAACTTCTGCTGGGCAGTGAAACCCTAAAAATAAATGATGAAAAAAATATCTGTGCACAGCTAGCGGTTTCATAGACCAAATTATATAATATGCGCTTTTGATCAACCGAAAATCAACAAACTCAGGTCCCGACTGCGCATGCGTGTGAGGTGGTTAAGCTAGTTCGCTTTATATAAACCACCTCGCGAGGTGGTTTATATAAAGTGAATCATATGAAGCGAATCAGCCCTAATCCGCCTCAGAGTCGCGTTTACACGGCGAATGTGAGGCGAACTAGGCAAGGCGCATTATATGAACCGACTTAACTTGCCCGTGTAAACTCGGCTTTAGAGATATTTCACTTTTTCTGTAAGAAGATTGTTCACGGCCACTAACAATGCATTGATTTTGCCGATACATACAGTGCAAAACGTTAGTTTTATTGAAAATTAATAGAAATCCAGAACCTGAACCTTATAAATTTAATATAATCTGTTTGTTAAGCATGTTATCTATTTGTGTGCCAAGCGGTTTGTTTCTAGGTGGTGTGCTTTTAGAGATATTTCACTTTTTCTGTAAGAAGATTGCTCACGGCCATTGACAATGCATTGAGTTTGCCGTTACGCGCAGTGCAAAACGTTAGTTTTATTGAAAATTAATAGAAATCCAGAACCCGAACCTTATAAATTTAATATAATCTCTTTGGTAAGCATGTTATCTGTTTGTGTGCCAAGCGGTTTGTTTCTAGGTGGTGTGGTTTTAGAGATATTTCACTTCTTCTGTAAGAAGATTGCTCACGGCCATTGATAATGTCAATGCATTGAGTTTGTCGATATGCGCAGTGCAAAACGTTAATTATATTCAAAATTAATAGAAATCCAGAACCTGAACCTTATAAATTTAATATAATCTGTTTGTTAAGCATGTTATCTGTTTCTCTGCCAAGCGGTTTGTTTCAAGGTGTTGTGGTATCAGATATATTTCACTTTTTCTGTAAGAAGATTGTTCACCGCCACTAACAATGCATTGATTTTGCCGATACATACAGTGCAAAACGTTAGTTTTATTCAAAATTAATAGAAATCCAGAACCTGAACCTTATAAATTTAATATAATCTGTTTGTTAAGCATGTTATCTGTTTGTGTGCCAAGCGGTTTGTTTCTAGGTGGTGTGGTTTTAGAGATTTCTGTAAGAAGATTGCTCACGGCCATTGACAATGCATTGAGTTTGCCGATATGTGCAGTGCAAAACGTTAGTTTTATTCAAAATTAATAGAAATCCAGAACCCGAACCTTATAAATTTAATATAATCTGTTTGGTAAGCATGTTATCTGTTTGTGTGCCAAGCGGTTTGTTTCTAGGTGGTGTGGTTTTAGAGATATTTCACTTCTTCTGTAAGAAGATTGCTCACGGCCATTGACAATGTCAATGCATTGAGTTTGTCGATATGCGCCGTGAAAAACGTTAATTATATTCAAAATTAATAGAAATCCAGAACCTGAACCTTATAAATTTAATATAATCTGTTTGTTAAGCATGTTATCTGTTTCTCTGCCAAGCGGTTTGTTTCTAGGTGTTGTGGTATTAGATATATTTCACTTTTTCTGTATGAAGATTGCTCAGAGCCATTGAGTTTGCAGTGTGACAGTGTGTCGTCCTGCAGCCAAGCAGTGTGTGCACTGACTACATACCCATGCTGATGTCATATGAAATAGGTCTATAGCATCAGCTACATGTCTAATCATGAACCTACCTTTCCTTTGCAGAATAGTCCCATTTACCAAATGTAAATATTGGGAAAAGCCATCAACTAGCAGTGACAGCCATTTTGTAAATAAGAAAGCAAGGCTCGCAGCCACTTAAGATTGCTCACGGTTGAACTGGGCCGCGTTCAGGGTCCGTCTCGGAGGCGCCTCGGCGACGTCTCCGCGATGCTTTTTGGTCTATTTGCGTTCAGGGTGCGTCTCGGCGACGTCTCGGCGACGCCTCCCTTTTCAGGCAGGAGACAAACAGCGCCTCGAAAATGGCCGCCGCCTGCAGTGGTTTCATCCAATCAGAGCGCAGCATTTCGAGCCAACAGCTAAACCCGTTCAGACTAGCCTGACGTCACGGGCGCCTCCGAGGCGCCTCCGAGACGGACCCTGAACACGGCCCAGGTGTGCCCAACAAGCATTTGTTAGGTAGTATCTGATTGGATCCGAGATCTGGCGTCATGAGCGTGCTCAGTTGGTGGTGCTTGGTGGGTTGGAGGCGGGGTGGCGGGGGAGGGGGTAAACAAACAGAGAGAGCTGTGTTGCGGGGGGGGGGGGGTCGAGGGGGGAGTTAACAAATGGAAAGCTCTGTGTTTGGTGAGTTTCCCCCCCTGATAATGGAGAGGAGGATGGTGTAGGAATGGCAGGGGTGGGATGGGTGGGGAATAGAAGGTCAGGGAGGTTGGAGTGAAAGTCTAGTAATCTAAAAAAAAGGAAAGCACATTGATTTTTATATCGTCGGCTATTGGACTTCAAACATATGCTTATTCTGACATATTTCTTTGAAGGAAACCCACTGTCGCCACATAGGCTACTCTTTCCTATAGGCAGCCAGGGGTCTTTTATATGCATTTTCCCACAGACAGGACAGCACATACCACAGCCTTTGATGAACCAGTTGTGAACCACTGGTTGGAACTGAAAATAGCCCAAACTGCAAATGTGTCCATTGAGCAGGATCGATCAGATGACCCAACCCTTCACAAGTGGACATTCTACCGCCTGAGCTACGTCCTGCTGCCCAAAAAAACTGTAAATGTGTCCACTGAGCAGGATCGATCGCATGAATGACACCTTCACAGGTGGACACTCTACCGCCTGAGCTATGTCCCACTGCCCACTAATCTACATGATTTCATAAACTGTTCACCCCAAAAGTAGGACTGGCGGCCTATGATACTGATAGAGGGGTTGTTCTCAGGAACTGTGTACCATTAGTTTCTATGTTACATACTGTGTTAATGATTTTACCCAAAGACCCTATAATACTATTGATTGATTGATTGGTGGTTGCTTTACGCCGTGTCGGCAGCATAGGCCATATTCACGGCGAGAAATGTTTGTTTTTTGTTCAAACCATCGCTTTTACATGTAAAAGCAGACAATCAATTATGTGCCAATAGACACTAATTAAATTAGAAAGCTCACAATCATATATCTGTGGTCAAGGGAAACAAATTCCCATAGAAAAAGAAAAGTTTCATTAATAATTAATAGAATCCATTTAGTAAACTATATAAGGTGGTACAGTCCAGCTGCCCTCAAAAAGGCTAAAATGTTTTCCTGTTTTACCTTAGTAAAAAGGTCATGCATACTGTCTGCAGTGTAGAACCGTTGGCGCAGGGCCAAAAAATCAACGCAACTTAGTAAAATGTGTTTGAGTGTCAGTGGGGACTGACACCCAATACATTCAGGGGGAGGTTCCCCCTTGAGCAGAAAAGCATGTGTAAGCCACGAGTGGCCAACACGGCAGCGGCTAAGGACCACTTGGTCCCGCCGACCTCCCACATGAGTCTGTGGTGGCTTTCCCACAGATGGTTCAATTTCTTTAAGTTTATTGATGTTTTCATCCCACTCATGTTGCCATTTGGATTTTATGTGGGTGGCTATTAGTGGTTTCAGATCAGAGTGAGGGATCAGACACGGTTCAAGATCACAGTTCAGGGCCTTCTTCGCAGCCCGATCAGCTCGTTCATTTCCTTGTATGCCAGCATGGCCAGGCACCCAGCACAGGTGGATATCATACCCATCTGTTGTCAGTTGGTTCATTTTATAAATGACCGTTGCTAGAATAGGGTGATTCGTTTTCAGTCCAGCAACAGCCAGGAGGCAAGAGAACGAATCACTGTATATAACATAGTTGGTGTGGTTGGATACCTCGATACACCTATAATACTAAGACGGCTCACTCCCTATCTCTCCAATGTAAATTTTGCAGTGCCACCTTGTGGTGGGGTTGATCAGCCGGCTGCTGGTTGGTGTTTCACATGTAAACACATACAATTATATTATAAATGAGATAGGTAAGTATGAATACACACCAATATGAAATTGATATGAACAAATACCCATCATCATCATCATCATCATCAGCAGCATCACCCATCTTTCACATTCATACATTTATACATATAATATAGCACCTGTTTAACCAAGAGAATATCCATTGCACCAAGTGGTGGGTTTGATCATTTTGATTACACAGTACAGGCTGAGTGAGCCGTCTTAGTATTATAGGGTCTTTGTTTTACCCTAAGCAACAGAACGCAACAGAAAGCTGCAGGGAAGTTTGATTAGAAACGCCAGATATGATAGCACACTTTATATAAAGTTACCTGGAATGCACTTCACACATTGCCAGCTCAAGACATTTAAGGCTTTGTACCCAGTCCTTGTCAACACTTTCCACACATGCTTTCAGAGCTAACAAAGTAAAGATTTAAACAGGCCCGTTATACCACGTGGCGACGGGAACCATACTCTGACAAATGCTCTCCAAGCACAACCTTGATTAGTTTTTTATGTTTATAGAACCAAATATGTGTTGGGAGAGTATTAGACCCACTGCACCATCTGTGGGGGACTGAGGGGTCTGATTGGTCCAAATCTGAAGTTTTGGTCCTCCAATTATCTTGATAATTCAATCAGAAACATATATAGAAGGAAAACGTTTTTTGTGTGTGAACTAATCTAAATAAAAAGAAGAAAATATCTGTTTTACTCTCCCTTCTTTCCACTCACCCAGCCATTTTCAAAACACCACATGTCACATGACCAATCTGGGTCACTCTACACCACCAAGTGGCGAAGTTCAGTACTAAGCATGCACCACGCTGTGTCACAAATTAGAACTATTCTGAGTTTGTTTTCCCGGAGAGGTATAACGCAGACTACTTGGTTATTTTGATGATTGGTTTTCATTATTGAATTCATGTCTAAAATATTCCGATATACGGCATAGGGGGAATGCAAATGTTCTATTACTGATCGGTGTACATGACCAGGCACATGTATGTGAAGTTGGCGAGACTACTCGAACGATGGAAATGCGGACTGGGCTGATTAGCTCGCATTCTGAAATGCGGGCTACTCACCAGGCTTGCATTTGCCACCATTTGTGGGGGCGGGTTCCCTGCTGTAACGCGTCGCTAGGAGACATCAATTGCGAGTCTCCTAGCAATGGTGGAAGGTCGAGCGCTCGGGCTCCAACCCATCGGACATGTTTATGCACACTCTGATGTTTTAGACAAGATTTAGGCTTTTATTGTCAAAATTCCAAACTTATTTAACTTAACTAATACGGGAGGGGATATACTTATTGTATTTAATCGTGATTCAGTGAAATCAATCTATAAAGGAACATTTATTGTACTAGTTAGGGTAAGAATAAAGCCGTGAGCTCTTGGAAAGGTGAATTGGAACGTTCCTTGCATTCTTTACTATTCTCCAGTCTTCGTGTATATATATGTAAGGGCTGGTGGTGCCTGAGTGGGATGTAAATAGACATAGTGGCGCTGGCAGGTCTGGGTGTGAGTGCACTCAGGGCCTACCCCCTCTGCTGGGATAGTGATCACCACACTCAAAGGTCAAGGTTGGTGGGGGCCATGGGGCCATACAGCTTGGTGGTGGTGGACAGACCACTGGTAGCCATGGGGACCAGGAATGCTGGATCCCTATTGGTAGGGCCAAGAATGCTTGTTTTCCATCGGGGGAAAGGGGTGGGGGTGATACTCTACAATGAACCCATGTAACCATATAAATAATAAACCAGAGGGCTTTACTTTCTCTTCTTCATTACACTTTCAACTCTTCCTTTCTCTTTGTCTGTATTGAGTTCACTATAGCCTGCCTACACAGCCACGGATTCGAGCCTTAGCCATTTTACACATGTTTTCATTTATTGGTGATGGTTCCGTCTTGATATGACTTCAGATGTTGCCAGGAGGTAAAACTCCAACAACCAAAACAAACAAACTATGTGTGATGGTACACCAACCTTGTGTTCTCCCCTAGCGGGAGAAGTGATAGTCATGATCTAGACTGGTGCTTTCTGAAATATAACAGTCTGACACCTAACAAAGACCCTATAACACTAAGACGGCTCACTCAGCCTGTATTGTGTAATCAAGAGAACAGCCAGCGCACCAGGTGGTGGGTTTGATAATTATGATAGCGTTGGAGTGTCAGAAGAAACCATGCTGTCACTTGGTAGGTGTGTGGTGGGGGTTTAGGGATGTGGTGGGGCTATGGTGGGGGTTTAGGGATTTGGTGGGGGCATAGGTATGTGTGTGTTGGTGGTGTATGTCTGTGGTGGGTGTGTTTGTTGGGGGTGTAAGTGTGTGGTGTGTGTGTGTGTATTTTTGTGTGGTTGAGGTTTAGGTGTGTGTGGTGAGGGTGTAGGTGTGTGACCGTGGTGTAGGTGTGGTGTGTGTGGTGGGAGTGTAGGTGTGTGGTGGGTGGTGTGGTGGGGGTTTAGTGATGTGGTGGGGGTATAGTCTTGTGTTCAGGGGTTTAGGTGTCTGTGGTGGGGGTTTAGGGATGCTAAAGATTGTGAGGCGCCGCTCTGCAAGACCCCTACAACTCCACCACAACCCACCTACACCTCCATCACACACCCTACAACCCACCACACACACCTATACCTACACCTACACCCCCACCATACACACCTACACCCCAACCACACACTGTCAACCCCCACCACACAGAATGTGTGTATGGGGGTGGGGTGGAGAGGTGGAGTGGCAGGGTGGGGATAGCGGTGGTGGTGGGAGTTCAATAGGAGTAGCAACACACAACCAGTAGGGACCTCCCTCCTCCCCCCCCCTCTCGCTTAGATCAGGGAGAGGGAGGGGGTTGTGAGGTGTGTGTGAGCGCCGACTGAGGTGGGAGAGGAAGGGGAGGGGGAGGGGGGAGGGAGTGCGGGGGAGGAAGAGGGAGTGTGGGGGAGGTGTGGTGTGAGAGTGCCGAGTGAGGTGGGTGAGGAGAGGGAGGGGGAGTAAGGGTGGAGGGGGAGGCTGTGAGGAAGAGGGGAATGAATAAATGCTTAGCAGCATACCAGCACACTAAGGGCTATACAGGGGAGAAAGGAGGAGGGCGGAGGAGGAAGGGGTAGGAGAGGGAGGAGAGGGAGGTGTGGTGTGAGAGCGCTGGGTAAGGTGGATGAGGAGGGAGATAGAGAGAGGGAAGGGTGGGGATGGGAGGGGGAAGGGTGGTGAGGCCAGGGGAGGGTGGGACAGAGGGGAGATGGAAGGGGAGTGAGGGAAGGGGAAGGGTGGTGAAGCTGGGAGGAGGGAGGGTGGGAGGGGGGGAGAGTGGGGGAATGAGGGAGGGCAGGACAGAGGGAGGTGGGGACCAGGCAGTAGGCCCAATATCGGCCAAATCCAAATTAATCTATATCTCTTTTTTAAATTTTTAACTCACCTTCTCACCTTGTAGGCCTATGTGTTTACACTTGAAGCACCAGCCAGCAACTGGGCTGATCAAACCCACCACAAGATGACACTGCAAAATTGACATTACCATGGGAGAGATCGGGAGTGAGCCGTCTTAGTGTTATAGGGTCTTTGCACCTGACAAGAACGGAATGACCTTCACCTTGCTAAGCTTGTAACTCCATAAGCATAATCAGCGCAAAAACGAGGGGCGCAACCAGCGCGTTTGAACTCGTTCGAGCGCTGCTGACTTTTCTCTGTAACTAGGGTAACTTCGACTCAGGGCCCACGTGACGTATAGGTGTATTTCATGTGACGTCAGCATAGATAATTAGGTGTGCCAGCGCAGCTTGGCTACAGGACAACACACGCTCACACTGCATACTCAATGGCTGTAAGCAATCTTCATACAGAAAAAGTAAAATATCTGTAAAAGCGAATAATCTAGAAACAAACCGCTTGGCACACAAACAGATAACATGTTTACTGAACAGATTATATTAAATTTATATGTTTATTTTTCAGCATTTCTAGAGATGCTCATGGATAGTAGATTGCATAACCTGACAGGTAGTCCGCTGAGCAGATGTGACCGCTAGTTCATGTGTTATGCCTGGCACACACCTCTCGTATACGATTCATGTGCTAAAACTGACTGCGTTAAAACAACCCGACCCGTCCCGTTTCGCGACGTAAAACTGGCCGATTCATTTTTCGAATGTCTTGCGATTCGCGTTTTAAGCACTAAAACTGAGTTTTAAGTCGCGAATCGCAATGCTCTGGTGTGCTACGGGGGTGCACACCTAACGACTAAAACTAAAACTTAATCGCGAAACGGGCAGTTTAGGTCGTATACGGGAGGAGTGTGCCGGGCATAAGAAGGCGTAAACACCGCGAGGCACTCAATGGCCATTAGCAATTTTCATACAGAAAAAGTTAAATATCTCTAAAACTGCATCACAATAGAAACAAACCGATTGGCATACAAACAGATAACATGTTTACCGAACAGATTATATTAAATTTGTATATTTATTGTTCTGAATTTCTATTCATTTTGAATAAAATTGAAGTTTTGCACTGCACGTATTGGCAAACCAATGGCCGTGTACAGCATGAGCAATCTTCATACAGAAAAAGTTAAATATCTCTAAAACCGCACAACCTAGAAACAAACCATTTGACACACAAGGAGGTAACATGTTTACCGAACAGATTATATTAATTAATTTTTTTTTACTAAATGTATTTTATTCAGCGAATAATGTCTTTTGTCAGCGCCAGAGCACTGGTCTTCCGGCCGTTCATTACAATTTGTTGGTACATAAATGACAATATCAGTTGCAATAATAACCACATGAAAAACCTGTTCGATAATAGAAGCATAATATAAATTGACTATTTGTCGTAATAGTAACTGCATGCAATTCCAGTTCAACATATGTATTATGCACTTTGTGAGCATGCATCAATAAATGTACAAGATGACTCTAGAATTGTCTTTAAACACTTCTTTCTTCCTTTGTTTTCTCTCTTCTCTTTTCAAAAAGATATAACATATCTATTATGTGTTTATTTTCTGTATTTCTATTAATTTTGAATAGGGTTGAAGTTTGTACTGTGCGTATCGGCAAACTGAATGGCCGTGCGCATTCGTTTTGCAGCCAACGTGCGTGCACATACACAATGTTCATCAACATTGAAAGGAGTCTCTATAGGCGCCTTAAGTTGCAGCATATCGTGGCTGATTATTCTCAGTATAACTCACTTAGTTGTAGGCAGGCCACCTGACGGCAAAGTTGGTCGTAATGCGAAGCATTACGTTTGATGCGAGGAAAGGGAGAGACCCTCCCCCGCCCCGGGCTGTCGCGCTGCGCTGACACCTCACCCGACGCCGCCGCCCGCCGCTCCCTCCCCGCCCCCTGTCGCGCAGCATTCGCGGCTCACCCGACGCCCGCTGCTCGCCGCCTCTCGCCCTCCCCCGGGCCGGCAGCTTTCACACCTCACCTGCTGTCGCCCGTCCCCTCCCCTTATAAGGCCGCCCACCGGCCTCCCTCAGGCACTCGCCATCCTGCCGCTCTCCAGCTCTCACCCTTTTTCTTTGGCTTATCTCCACCTCGGACCTCTACACCATGCCTCAGGGAAAGGGCAAAGGACGGAAGGCCTCCCGGGCGGCCACCCACGGCACCCCGGGCCCGGTTTCAACACCAAGGCGGGACGAGTCCCCGGCCTCGGCCCCGGCGTCCCCCTCATCACCCTCGGGCCGCACCTCGGGCGCCGAGACTTCCGCCATACTGGAGGCGCTCCAACGTCTCCAACTGGAACAGCGCCAAACTGCGGCGGAAATCCATGCCCGGATCGACGGTCTGGAGACCGGGGGGCCTCGGCCCGCCCCCGAGGCGCCCTCTCCTGCGCCCAGAGGCCAGGCCGCCTACACTGCCGCGCCCACCCCCGCACCTCGGGCGCGCGCCTCGGCCGGTCCCAGGCCGCCGCCGCCGGCGCCCCTTCCAGGAGCCGCCCACCCGCAGTACCAGCATTATCACCACCTAGGCGCCCAACCGGCAGCCCTTCCGTCGCCGGCCTACCAGGAGCCGGCGCCACACACCCCGGCTTCCGCGGCCGACGCCGTCCGGGAGATCTTGGCCTCCGCCGAGGCGCGGCACTCGGTCAGGCGACAAGGTATCCCAGTCGATTACGTGTTCCCGTCCGACCTGGTGCAGAGGGGGCCGGAGAGGAAGTCAGTGAAAAGGGGGGAGGCAACGAAGGACGAGTACAGCCTCGCCCTTCTCACCCCCATCGACCACCCCGACTTCCCCGCCCACTCTGCCCAGGGACTCCACCACCACCACCTCACCGTGCTCCAGGATAATCTCGTCTACCCGTGGGCGACCGTCCGCCGTTACTCCGAGACGGCGTTACTCGCGGACGGACGGCTCCCCCACGGGTGGCATGACCCTGTTGCACTGAACCTCCTGAGGGTCGAGTGCCTTGCCATGCCCGCCCCCCAAGCAGCCAGCACCACAGCCCGCCCACTTCAGCCCGCCCGGCCCCAGCCCCGCGCCCACACCGACAGCCGCGTGACATACTGCAAGGATATCCATGGGGCCCCCTGTTACCCTTGGAACCGGGACCCCACATCCTGCACCCAAGCCGGCCCGGTGGAGGTTCACGGCCAAGGGGCCGCCAAACAGCGTCACACCTGCGCCTACTGCGCGAATCTGCGAAAAGTGCTTACCATGCACAGCGAGGACGCTTGCCTGGCAAAGCGCGCACGTGACCGCCCGGCGACCCCCGCCTCACCGGATTTTCAGTGAGCCGGCACCTCCCGCCCGGCCCGGAGGCCCCTAACCGGCCCTATCACCTCGACCAAGCCGCCCCGCCCACCACCTCCATCCCGGAGGCCCCTAACCAGCCCAGGATACCGACCCATGCCGCCCAGTGCGCCCCTACCAGCCCCCCTGAAACCACTCACCGGAGCACCATCAGCTCCCCCGAGGCGCGGCCTGACCGCCGCCTCGGCGCCGACCCCTCACCCGGGGCTCAACGCCTCGCCCCTAAGGCTCCCACCGCCGCCCAGCAACCACTGCTCACCATCACCCTCGACCCAGAAGTCCACCTCGACCCCGGCGACACCGCCTTTCTCTGACCCCCTGACGACCACCCTGCCGACCCCTCCGACCCCCCGCCCGCCCCCAACCCACCTCCAACCCCGCAGGATTTCGCTGCCCCCCTCGCCTGCCCCCGCCGCACCTCCTCTCCCTCCCCGCCCCCCCACCCCCCCACCCCGCCTACCCTCGACGAGCCCACCGTCGACGTCATCGACCCAGACCTCCCTCCCCGCCGCCCCCGCCTGCGGCCCCACCCCCTCCCACTACCGCCCCACCATCCTCGCCTCCTGGCCCCACATCTCCGGTGAGGCGTGGGATCGCTACCCCGTTTTTGTCCACACCTACACCGCCCTCCGGGAAGCGGGCCTCCCTAATTTTTTGGCCGCCCGCATCCCCCTACCCTCAGGCCTCCACATCCCTGCCTGGCGCTCACGCCTCCAGGGATACCCCGACCCCGCCGTCCTAGACTTCCTTGAGTTTGGCTTCCCCGCTAACTACTCCGCCTCGACCCTCCCCCGCCCTTCTTTCTCCAACCACCGTGAGCCCCCCGAGTTCCTGAAGCACATACAGACATTCGTCGACACGGAGCTCGCCCTCGGCGCCCTCATCGGCCCTTTCTCCATCCCCCCCTTCTCCCCCTGGACGCAGGTCTCCCCCATGATGACCTGCCCCAAGTCCGACTCGGAAAAAAGGCGGGTCATCGTCGACCTCTCCTATCCCCGAGGCGCCAGCGTGAACTCGGGCATCCCCCGACGTGAGTACCTCGGGGAACCCCACGCCTACACCCTCCCCTCCGTCGCCGACGTCGGCCGCCGCCTCGTCGCGGAAGGCACTGGGGCCTACGTCTGGTCGGCGGATATCTCCCGGGCCTACCGCCAGCTCCGTGCCGACCCTCTCTCCTGCCCTCTCTTCGGCATATGCCTGAGGGTAAAACCTATGTCGACCTCGCCCTTCCATTCGGCTGCCGCTCCTCGGGCGCGGCCTGCGTCCGCGTCACCTCCGCGGTGGCTTGGATCATCCGGCGCGAGGGCTTCCACGCCCTCGTCTACGTCGACGACTTCATCGGGTGCGAGGGCTCCTACCTGAGGGCGTGCCAGGCCTTCGACGCCTTCCTCGCCCTCACCGCAGCCCTCGGCCTCGACGTAGCGCCCGGAAAGTGCCATCCGCCCGCTGTCCGCCTGACCTGGCTCGGGTTCGCACTCGACAGCGAGGCGATGACCATCCGGGTCGCCCCCGGAAAGATCCAGGCCATCGTGGAAGACTGCGAGAACCGCATCGCCCTCCCCACCCTCCGGAAACAGGAGCTCCAGAGTCTGCTCGGCCGCCTCAACCACGTGAGCAGCTGCGTGCTCCCGGGCCGCAAGTTCATGGCTCGCCTCCTCGGGGCGCTGCGCAGCTGCCTCGGGGCCTCCACTCTCACCCTCGCCGACGACGCCCTCCGGGACCTGAGGTGGTTCGCCGCGTACGGGCGGATAACAAATGGCCTTTGCCTCCTCAGGGCGCCCGAGGGTCGCCGGCTGGAGATCGAGTGCGACTCCTGTCTCACCGGCGGAGGGGCCTTCTCCCCCACGCACTTCTACGCCCGAGGGTATTCCCAGGATTTCCGGACGCGGTACCCGACCATACACGAGCTCGAGGCGGTCAACCTCGTCGTCGCCCTCCACGCCCTCCTGCCGGACGACGTCGCGGGGGCGACGGTGACGGTCAACACCGACAACATGGCCTCCGCCGTCGCGCTCGAGTCGGGCCGCGCCCGAGACCCTACCCTCGGGACCTGCGCCCGGGAGCTCTGGCTAATGGCGGCCACCGGCTCCTTCCACCTCCAGATCACCCACAAGCCCGGGGCGGACCTCCTCCTCGCCGACGCCCTCAGACGCGCCCACCTACCCGGGCCCTGGGCCGCGACGGCCCGCACTGAGGTTTGGCGCCTCGGGCTTCTTCCGGCCGAGGCCAACCATGACGCCTTCCCTTTCTTTCCCGGCTTCTAGGCTTCCCCCCCGCCGAGGTCGCCGCCGTCAACCGCTTCCGAGTCGCGGCCCTCGCCCCGGCGACCTGGAGGAACCGTCGTCGCCAGGCCGAGGAGTACGTCACTTACGCGGTTGCCCGAGGCGCGGACCCCCTCGCGCCCTCAGCCTTCGATGTAGCCGCCTTCACCGCCGCCCTCTACCTCCGCGGCCTCGCTCCCGCCTCCATAAAGAACACCCTCTCCGGGGGCGGTCCTGGGTCGAGGGCGCCGGGGGACTCACCTCGGGCTTTGACGCCCGCCTCCCGAAGGATGTCTGCCGAGGTGGGGAGCTGTCCTCCACCCACCTGCCGCGGCAGGCCCCCCCCTCTCGCCGCAGCAACTCGCCCTGACCATCAGCCACCTCGAGCGAGCGGGCCCTGCCTCGCTCGTTCCTCGGGCCGCGCTCCTCCTCGGGTACTTCGGGATGCTCCGCCAGTCCAACCTGCTGGCCCCGAGCCCCGAGGGGTGGGGCGGCCCCCACACCCTCACCCGCGACGACGTCCGCCCCGCGCCCGGAGGGCTCCGCCTCCTGATCCGAAGCTCAAAGACGATCTCCAGCCCCTCGGGCGCGGTCGCCCTCTTCGTCCCTGCCATCCCGGGATCTACCCTCTGCCCCGTGTCGGCCTGGTACGGTGCCATCGCCCTCTGCCCCGCCGCCCCGGATGCTCCCGCTTTCCTGATGCCCTCCGGCCGCCCGCTCGACCCGCGCTCCCTCACCGCGCTGCTGCGGGGGGCCATCCAGGCCCAAGGAGTGCCGACGCCCGAGGCCTACACTCTCCACAGTCTCCGCCGAGGCGCCGCCCAGGCCTGCCAGCGCGCCGGGGTCCCCCTCCCGGAGATTATGGCACAGGGCACATGGACCTCCGAGGCGGTCCACGCCTACGTGCCCCGCCTCGCTCCCTCGGGCGCGCCGCGAGCCCTCTCCGCCGCTTTGGTGGAGGGCTCCTCGGCACCCCCTCACTGACCTCCCTCAGACACTGTCCCTGCTGAACTCTAATTACATTGTACATTTGACCTGCTCCTCATGAGCCTTTTACCTTGCTCCTTATGAGCCCGCCTTGTTCTATTGCTTGCTCCTCCTGAGCCTTTACCTCCTTTGTATTATTGTTGCTCCCTCTGAGCTTTCCTCTGTATGCTCTGTTGAGGCGTAAAATAAATGCCTTTTTCTCCACCCCCGCCTTGTTTTCTCCCTTTTCGCGCATCGGTCGTAATGCGAAGCATTACGTTTGATGCGAGGAAAGGGAGAGACCCTCCCCCGCCCCGGGCTGTCGCGCTGCGCTGACACCTCACCCGACGCCGCCGCCCGCCGCTCCCTCCCCCGCCCCCTGTCGCGCAGCATTCGCGCCTCACCCGACGCCCGCTGCCTCTCGCCCTCCCCCGGGCCGGCAGCTTTCACACCTCACCTGCTGTCGCCCGTCCCCTCCCCTTATAAGGCCGCCCACCGGCCTCCCTCAGGCACTCGCCATCCTGCCGCTCTCCAGCTCTCACCCTTTTTCTCCACCCACCCACCCATCTCTTTCTCTCCTTCTCCTCCCTCTCTGGTGGAGGGCTCCCCGGCACCCCCTCTCTGACCTCCCTCAGACACTGTCCCTGCTGAACTCTAATTACATTGTCCATGTTGCCGGAAACATGCATAATTCACAAACCCTGACTACGGGCCTGATATGAGTAGCACCATAGATACCGTTCGTAGCGCGCGTTGCTACGTAAAAAATTAACTTCCGGTAGTAGATTCAAGGCTTGTCCAGTACTTACCTGGCCACCGTCGTCGACGGATCACCTGAGCAAATTTACAAAGTTCTTTGATATTGTCGAATATGCCGAAACACAGCAAGGTGAAAAGTGTGGTGGGAAGGTATTCTAAGGCGCTGTTGGATTCAATGGATCGATCGGGAGCTTCCAGTGGCAATTCTGTAGATTGCAATACATTGGGAAGGAGGATCTCGTCATCTCGTCTCGACATTGTCGAACTGGATGGCCATATGGCAAGGACATCGCCAGTACCATCTACATCTCGCAGGAGGAGTCTATCACTGGAGGATATTGCGACGCTCCTTGACGAGAAATTGGCTACATCACAGGCACCTCTTTTGGCACGGCTACACGATTTGGAGTGTGTACAAGATGGCGGTGCTGGGTCTGTTATAGCTCCACCGCCGAACATGACGGAAATGTACCCGGATGACGTCAGAGGAATGGATGTAGCATCCGTAGTCAACACGACGGTTGAATGTACACCGGTTCGCACGAGTGCTTCGTGTAATCCGAGGTCCAATCATCATACGACGAAAGGTAATGTGCATGTCGTTTCTAATAAAGTCGCCGTAAAAAGGCATGCTGATGATGAACAGTTTAATGATAGTGATCAGGGGAGTGATGACTCAATGATGAGTGAGTTGATTAGGCTTACCCGTAAGCGTGCCAGACACTCTAGAAAACTCAAGTTACTGCCCCATAAGTATGTGATCAGACATGAAAAAAAGGGGAAAGTCGGTCAGGGGGAATCCACGTGGTTCGAGTATTTAAGTGCCATGCGCCGTATGGTGAGGCGTGGAGATGTGCCCCCTGGCTGGGACGTACATATCGATAATCACATCGAGTCAATTCTAGAGATGGCTCAGAATTACTCCTGGATAACCTGTCTCACATACAGCGAGAAAGTCTTTAACATGATCGCCGATAAACGGCTGCCAGCAGGCTGGGAGGATGAAGGCAAAATAGTGGAAATAAGGCGAGATGTGTGTGGACTAGGGAAACGTATTGAGGCTCATTCAGTTAAGCATGTAGGTGGTGGGTCTTCATTCTCGGAATTTAGAAAGGGTGTGGATGCACGACCGTGCGTCATTTGGAATAAAGGTGGATCATGTGGATTTGAAGAAGATCATGGGGAAGGTGCAAATCGTTTTGTCCACATTTGTGCTTATTGCGCATACAAACTTAGGCGCAAACACGCCCATAAAGAAACGGAATGCCGTTCCAAAATTCGTGCATCCGAGTTGCCTAGTGACGCAGTCGGTAACCGTGTGTCGAGTTTTTAAATTGCAGTGGGCTGGGCGCTGCGATTCCGTGTGAGAAAGTGCGTACACCGTCGGCAGGGATATGCAAGTACATCCACAGATCGTCAGATGGCGACACCTTCCATGATTCTTCACATTCTTCAAATCGCCCGGGTGGCCAGTGCATTAATCAGGTCGGTGCGGTTGGTTCGCCGGTGCCATGTCGGCCATCTGTGTTACTGTTGTCACCTCCCCCACCCCCGTTCCAACGTTAGTTCTGAAGCAAAAGTGAAATTACGTTGTCAGACCCTGCCCGGTAAAAGTAATGACGCTGATTTGACAGCCCCTTTTGCCCCAATTTCCAGAAATAATAGTGTTGTTACGGTCCAATTTGATAAAAGACGACATATGCCATCTAGCGGTTTAAATAAGAAATGGGAGTTCCTTAATTCGTCAAGGAAGGGCGCCACGGGAATGATTATTAGTAGGTCAAAAATACCATATCGTGGATCTTACTCTGATCCATATCGTAGGTACGGTGGATCCCTTCACTGGTTTAATCATAAATACAAGTCCCTTAACGGTAATATTCAGGATGTCGGAACGAGTGGGGGGCGGTGTGCGGTGCCATTTGGTACGGTGTCACAACGGACACCCACGGCACTGGATTTGCCTCTGCCCGGGATCGTACCACGTCGTAGCCATGGCGACGCGGATGCTTTCCACTGGCAGTCTCGCCTACAACCGGCACCGCTGCATGTGTCTGATGCTCTGCATACTGGCTACGTGCCTGACTCTGACTGTGATGTAATTGCTGTGGTTGATCGAGCTGCCCCACGTGGAGCTAATCAACCCTTTTTTCTTAGTGACTCTGACACTGCTGTGTTGCCTAGTATCGGCCCCGCCGCTGATTTAATTAATATTTCCCCTGTCAAAACCCATCAGCTGTCGGTAAGCTCTCAGCCTTGCTCTGATGTTAATGTTAAAGCTGGGAGCTCTGTTTCTTCTGTTCGAGACTCTGATGGGAGGTGGCTTGCTATTAGTCCTTCGGATGAAACCAATCCGCTCTATAATAGACTGAATGATGACAATAGCTGTTCTGAGACTGCTAGGGGATCCATGATGGATCCCACTCCCTGTATAGTTACTAATAGGGAAAATGACACTGGTATAGTCTGCCCCGTTAAGTTGTTAATGTCACCTGTTAGTTTGGTTGCCCCAGTTGATGTTACCAGTGTTGTTAAGAATCCGTTGGAGTTGGAATGCCAGTTTGATTCAATTGATTGTGATGGTTCAGACATGGTTGATAACTTTAATATTACTGAATTTACAAGTACGGGTAATAAACCGTTCAGTGATCCTTCACCTCTCGATTACAAGTTACATGTTTTAAAATATTGGCCTACTTTGTCACCAGCAATAGTTGTAAATGGGCTAGATGATCCCCCGCTTTTCAAAAGATATGCATTTATTTATAATCAGGTACGGACTTCCGGTCTACCGAATTATCTATCGGCCAGGCTACCGGTTCCTTCGGGGTTGATCATTAGGAACTGGAGACGCTTGTTAGCTGATTATAGGGATGCCAATCTAGTCAATTTTTTAGAGTTTGGCTGGCCAGCTAACTTTACTGGTAAGGTTATTCCGACTTCAACAAATGTTAACCATGCCCACTCAAAGGAAGACCTTTTTTGGATTGACAAGTACGTTGCAACTGAATTGACCCACGGCGCATTGCTGGGGCCATTCGATCACCCCCCCTTTTGTCCATGGGCACAGGTTAGTCCAATTATGACCCGCCCCAAAAAAGGTACTGATGAGCGCAGAATTATAGTTGATCTTAGTTTTCCTAAGGGGTGTAGTGTTAACTCGGGTATCAATAAAGGGTTTTATCAGGGTGAACCGTACAAATATAATCTCCCGACTATTATGTCGCTGGCGAAACAGGTGACCAAATTAGGATCTGGCTGCTATATGTGGTCTATTGACCTGGCGAGGGCATACAGGCAATTAAGGACCTGCCCTTTAAGTGTGCCTTTATTCGGTATTAAAGTAGATGGGAAATTGTACTTTGACATAGCTCCGCCCTTTGGCTGCAGAACTTCCAGCATGGCCTGCGCACGGACTTCGGCCGCCGTAGTGCATTTGATGACCAAGATGGGTTTCTTTGCGCTATGTTTTTTTAGACGATTTTGTGGGAGTAGAAAATTCTTTCGACAAAGCACACCAGGCGTATTCATATATTTTACGGTTGACTAAGGTTCTAGGCTTACAGCTTTCTATTAAAAAATGTGTTCCACCCACCCGTAAATTAATTTGGCTAGGTTATGAGATAGATTCCAAAACATTGGTGATCCGTATCCCAAATAAAAAATTATTGGACATTTTGTTAGAGTGCCATAAATGGGTTGTTGGCCGGTTAGTTACTAGGAAGAACGTTCAGCGACTGGTCGGACGACTGCAGTTCATTTCTAAATGTGTGACTCCGGCCCGTATTTTTATGAATAGAATTTTGGAATTCTTGAGGGGGACACCATTTATAGGTAAGGTGCTAGTCACACAAGGCCTGGTTAGAGATGTTGCTTGGTTCCTGCGGTTCGCAGAAGGTCATAATAGGCTTGTTTTGCTTCGCCATGCTCCTGTTCAAAAGTGGGTGATCGAGTGTGATTCGTCATTGCTTGGCGGGGGTGCGTTCAGTTCAACTCATTATTATGCTAACAAATACGCACCCGACTTTCTTAAAAACGGATTTCATATTGCTCAATTAGAGGCAATTAATTTGGTTGTGGCACTCAAATACTTATCTCCTGTTAACCCCCATCTATATCAGATTATCATTAATACCGATAATTCTGCTTCCCAACAGGTACTGTCCTCTGGCGCCGGTAAGGACCCGGTCTTGTGCGCCTGTGCCCGGGAAATATGGAGGTTCGCCGCCGCATTCACCTGCACGGTACAGGTGATACACAAGTCGGGTAAGGACCTGGTACTAGCGGATGCCCTTAGTAGGTTGTATTCTGATGTTAAATGTAAACGTGTGGCCGACGAGTTATGCCGAAAAAATTTGTTGACCGAGATCAATGTCTCCCATGATGGCCATGTTTTAGACTTATCTTTGTGATCTCTCTGCCAGTTGATAATTTAAGTTTTGTTTGCGTTTATCAACTTGCAGGAGATAAGCGTGCGCTTGTGGATCGGCTAAGTGTCTACTTTTCGGCGGGATTATCGACTGGGACCTGGCATAATAAAAGGGTGCAGTTCGGGGAGTATCTTGGGTTTTGCAAAAAGGTTGGAGATAACCCCAAACGCCCCAAAATAAAGACGGTAATGTCATATACCTTACACCTAAATGATAAATTAAACACAGAAGGCGCAGTAAGAAACTACATGAGTGGGGCACGGACATGGGTAAGGCTATTTAATGGTAACACGGAAGCGTTCGACTGCTATGCACTATCACTGATTAAAGCTGGAATATATAAGTTGAAAGAAAATACTGTAAAGAGGGCGTTTCCCTTGAAAATTAAACAAATTCAGAAAGATTGGAGATGATGGACTGGTGTTAATTGCTGCCTTACTAATAGGTTACTTGTGTTTGCTAAGACAGTCTAATTTGTTCTATTCCGAGGTAACGGGAGGTGACGGTCACATGCTGCTCGTTAGGGACATCGAGGCACATAACACACACCTGACGATCAAAGTCAGGTCCACCAAAACTACGCACAAGCCTGAGGACGTCTACAGCATCGATATACCGGCCGGGTCGAACCACGCCTTCTGCCCAGTGTACGCATGGTCCAAGTACACCGACCTGAAGGAAACACATGAGGGCGCCCCAGCTTTCATGCTTCGCGACGGGCATCCCCTGACGGCGTCAATCTTCAGCAAGTGCATGCAATCGGCGCTGAAAGCGTGTCGACTCCCTTGGTGGCCGCTAGTGACTTGCCACAGTCTTCGGCGCGGGGGAGCTCAGGCATATGCAAGTGTGGGCATGCCCCTTGAGTCCATAAAAACTGTCGGTAGATGGAAGTCTAACAGCGTGTTCAACTACGTGAATAAAAATGTTGTGTAGGGAGGAACCATTATCTCTCGTGTTCCAATTTGGCTGAGAGATTATGGCTCCTATCTCCTTGTTATAAAAGTGCTGAATGAAATGAGTGGCGAATGTGTGTGTGTGTGCCAGATGTGAGCTGAACGTGTGACCGTGACCTGCCCGAGCTGCTGCCTCATGTCTTCTGTCAAGTTGCCTCAAGTGAAATCACAGAGTATCTGATAATCTGTAGCATAATGCATCATATGTCATATGATAGTACAGTCATAGGCGCGACCTGCATTTAAGCACTGAAATAATGAATGATTAATTGCTATCTAATAGATGATCTGCATATAAGTAATGACCCGATTAATTTCTATCTAATAGATGACCTGCATATAAGTAAAGACATAAAAGAAGTGATAAAGACACAGGTTGTACTACCTGATGATGATAGAATAATTGTAGCTAAATAGTCCAATTGTATTATTGGAAATAGCTAACATAACATGTTCCCAAAGGCGTAGGCAACAAGGCTGTTGTAAAATTTATTATGCCTGAGTAATAAATTTATTAGCCCATAAAATGAATTATCTGTGTCTGGTTTTGAATTGTACATTTGACCTGCTCCTCATGAGCCTTTTACCTTGCTCCTTATGAGCCCGCCTCGTTCTATTGCTTGCTCCTCCTGAGCCTTTACCTCCTTTGTATTATTGTTGCTCCCTCTGAGCTTTCCTCTGTATGCTCTGTTGAGGCGTAAAATAAACGCCTTTTTCTCCACCCCCGCCTTGTTTTCTCCCTTTTCGCGCATCAAAGTTATTCACCAGTGTCACCTCGAACCACTAGGTGGTAGCACCTCACTTTACTGACACTGTTTCCAGAATAGTAGAATCGATTTTCAATGGAACACCTCGAGGTGTACCTAATGAAACAAGGGCCGTGCGCAATTCACACTATTCACGCGTGACCTAATTCGGCATCAGAACGAGGTTGAGTACACGTTGGGTATTGGAAATTGCCATAAGACACTGCTGTGTGCCGATGTGTATGAACTACTACAGAAATTAAAGGAGTAACATTTGAAGATATTAAACTTATGAAACTATCATTTTCATTTTTGCATACCTTTTTTCTATTTATTGGTCAATTTTCATGAAGATTGAGAGATGATCAGATGCATTTCAGTAGGCAATGTCAACAAAGTCACTCACCTTGGCTGCCAATCTTTTCTTAAATTCAAAATTGGATAACTTTCTTAATATAGATATATTTTTTAATATATTTTAACTCTTTTAAAGCTTTTATTAATTTGTAATTACTAAGACTAATTGTTTAACTGTGTTACACAGATAACTATGCTGACAGTGCTGCATGGTACATGATACCACCATAACTATGCAGACTTGAAGTTGACAGTCACATTGTAGTTAAAGAATGGGAAAATCAGCATACAATTTGAGTGATTTTGAGAGGCTTTGGTCGACGAAAATGTATTCGCATGACTTTTCATACAGCAAGGCCTCACAGACGCGTATGTGGCCTTGGTCTGGTTTCAACATGGCCGTGGCATGAATAGCGTCACTTCACACTATTCATGCGCGACCTAATTCGTCATCAGAACGATGCTGATTACGTGTCGGGTATAGACTACATCACGGTTCCGACTGCGGATGTGCTGAAAACGGCATTGGGAGCAATGCAAAGGCGTACGCCCATTGAGTTTGCCGATACGCGTAGGGCAAAACTGGCATTTTATTCAACATAAATAGAAATACATAACAATTTGGCATAAACATGGATGGAAGGATGCAATATAATAATATAATGAGTATGTTTAAGACACAACTCTCCATAATTAAGCATTTTGAGCTAAGAAACATACAATTTCAGTGACTTTGCAGGCTGATGTTTACATCACCATTGATTAGCCAGAAGTAATTCTTGTTCTAAATATTAAAATGTCAAATGTGTCAACAAAAACTTGTTTCAAAGAAATATATAACAAATATCACCATGCAAGGGTCACCCAATCTTCGTGACAATTGGCCAATAGATAGAAAACAGGTATGCAAAGATGAATATGGTAGTTTCAAAAATGAATACCCTCAAATTTGAGTGATTTCGAGAGGTATTGGGCGACGAAAAAGTATTCCCATTACTTTTCATTCAGCGGAGCCTTGCAGATGCGTAAAGTGGCCTTGGTCTGGTTTCAACATGGCCGCGGCGTGAATAGTGTGAATATGATCCGATTCCAAAGCCCCACATCCTCGCTGGGAGCATCAGGAGCAATGACGTCACATTTGTGGGAAAAGGTTTTAGTGTCCAATCAGAATGGTTGTTTGTGTCAGCCCGTAAATGCAAGATGGCGGGCCCAATACTGCCCATCTGATATACCTACCCATCATACGTTCAATCACGTACACAAGTGATCGTGCAATGGCGTATCAATTAATCGAAATAATACCGACCCACCCAGCGGGGAGGCTAATGACTAACACGTGTACATAAACAATATCCATACTCATAGAGGTGGACAATGAAATAACCAAAATCCAGCAAACGGAAACGTAAATAGCCTTATTTGGGCACCACCATTTGTATACTCATGTTGAATAATCAAAATCCAGCAAACGGAAACGGAAATCGCTTGTCGAGCTTAGCTACGTAGCAAACAAGGTGAATGACAGTGATTGGTTAATAATAGCCTATGGGTTTAATGCCTTGACGCCGCCCCGCCGCAGAGTAGCGCACGCAGAATAGAATCGCCTGGATCGTGTTTATCGAATACGGCCCGGGGATCGGTCCTAAGCATTGCTTATTCATATTATTTTGACAAATCCTCATTGTACACAATTTCAATCGAAATAGGTCAGATTGTTAAAAATGATGATTAACTACCCAGTAATCATGACCACTTGTAAAATTGAACCCTGTTTGCCAATTTGTCCACTTTGAACGCATTTGTTTATTAAATACAGCCCAAGTTTGTAGGTTCTGCTCATGTGCTTAATCAACGTTGGGATGATCAGAGATGATTAATTGATGTCGGCCCACACGGTTGGTTCTTGACGACGCGGCTTATGTTGACATTACTTTGAGCCTTTCGCCGCTGTTTGGGGTGCACCAAGGATCCTCAAGCAAACTGCGCTTAGACCTACATTGAAGATTAGGTTGATATAGAAAATAACAGCCGCAATTAAGACACATGTTGATATCATAAGGTTCACAAGGACTGGTGACAGCAAGAATCTGGATATATTATTCATACTTACCCACAATATGGATGAATGAGAAATATATCTACACCCAAGCAAAAAAACTGCTTTAGAATGAAACAACTGTAAATATAAGGTGGAGCTCCAGATTGAAGCATCCAGTAGACCTATTTATTCATAATAATGTAGAGTTGATGAATTGGGGGGGAATGTAAATAAAACAATACCCAAGATGATGGTCACTAGCTGTTCTTGATTTGAGTATTACATATACTAATCTAGATGATTTACTCAATTCCAAACTCAAGAAGTAAGGGGATGGGATAAACAAGCTTTGAAAGCATCTATTTAGCAGAGTAGAAGGCAATTTCATGGGGCTATATCTATAATGCAGCCATGAGACACTTTTTTGATCACGTTGTTTAGCAGCCCTGTCCTGGCGACAGTCTTGCATAGTGACTAGTAGGCCTAAGGATCGTGAGGTGGTTCGGAAGTAGGGGTGGCTTGAGGAGAAACCAGTGTGGCGGTAAATTGGAGGCCAAACTTCTGCATTGGATTCTGTCACCTCCTGCCACCTGGTGAGAAAATACGGTAGTACTTTAATTACTTTTGCAAAGCTATCAAATGCTGCACTGCCCACCCTCCCTCAAAACTACAAATACAGTGTCCTAGTCAAATAGACGAGGACAGTTTTGGGGATTTAATCTGCATAACTAGAAGAGAGATTACATCTGTGGGTCTAGAAACTTATGCATAGATGATATATGCAACTTTATTTAATTGACAATAAACCAGCATGAATGTTTCCAACAACAGTTTTCTTTCATTTATATGGTACCCTGCATCCAAGCATGGTCTGACAAATTAGACTATAGACTCATTGTATTGTTTCTCCCCACGGAAATCTTTAGTAAAAGGTGAAAAATTTAAGCAGGCATTGAAAAGAAACCAGAGTGGCAGTAAAGCAGAAGCCAAAGCTGTACATTCGTTTCTGTCATCTCACGAAATGGTGTTTCAAACGAGTCTCACTTCAATTTGATAAAGAGTGGAAGTTGATCCTACAAATTTCCCCAAATCCCATTTAATTGAAGAGAGCCTTGTCATTGGTACACATATATGGTCAGAATTATTGTGCATTCTTATGAAAATATGTGCAGCATTGCAGAATTGAGGTCCATCTTCGGACTTCCCGGCACCTGGTGAGAATATACGGTAGTACTTTAATTACTTTTGCAAAGCTAGCAAATGCTACACTGCCCACCCCCACAAAACTACAAATACAGTGTTTTGGGGATTTATTCTGCATAACTAGAAGAGAGATTACATCTGTGAGTCCAGAAACATACGCATGCATGATATATGCAACTTTATTTCATTGACAGTAAACAAGCATGAATGTTTCCAACAACAGTTTTTCTTTCATTTATATGGTACCCTGCATTCATGCAGGGTCTGAAAAATTAGTCTATAGACTCATTGTATTGTTCCTCCCCACAGAAATCTTTAGCAAAAGGCGAAAGATTTAAGCGGGCATTGAAGAGAAACCTGAGCAGCAGTAACGTGGAAGCCAAAGCTGTACATTCGTTTCTGTCATCTCGCAAAATGGTGTTTCAAACTATTCTCACTTCAATTTGATCTGAGTGGATGTTTTTTTTGTTGTTTTTTTTTTGTTGGTCCATTAGTTGTTTAAGCAGGGGAAATTTCAGTCATAGACGACTGGTCTTCCTCATTCCACTGCTGGTCGATAGAAAGCCCGAGCCTACACTTTTACCGACCCAAGGGATTTTTAACCTCCCACCACCACATAGACATGGTATGAGAGCAACCGGCCTTTGATGACGCTGTAAGTTATACACAGCGGTGGAAATCCAAATTGGCAGAGCTGGGGGCACGGGGAATCGAACCGCCGACCCTCAGATTAGGAGTCTGACCTAGAAAAAAGTCAGACACTCTAACCACTCCGCCACAGAGAACGCCGATCCCACACATTTCCCCAAATCCCATTTAATTGAAGAGAACCTTGTCATGAATAGACGTATATGGTCAGAATTATTGTGCATTCTCATGAAAATACTTGCAGCATTCCAGAATTCCAGAATTCCAGAATTGAGGCCCATCTTCAGACCTCCTACCACCTGGTGAGAATATACGGTAGTACTTCTGCAAAGCGAGCAAATGCCCCCCCCCCCCCCCCCCCCCAGCATATAAATACAGTGGCAAGGATAGTTTTTTGTGATTTAATTTCCATGAGCAGTAGAAAGATTACGTCAGCGAGTCCACAAACCTAAGCTTATATGATTGCTCACAAAATGGACCTCATCGATGTAAATGTAGACATGTCGTTCTCTAAATCTACATCCATTTTTTTTATTTTTATGATTTAGACTAAGTGCTGAGAATATCCACTTGATCAAAAAGAACTTGCTCCAGCATCTTTGCATGCAATGGCTGCTTCCACCTGATGCTAGGACCTACAGGAATGAATGTATGCGCGGTGGTGGCCGAATCGGTAGAGCGCAGGGAGTTCGGTTCCCGTTTGAGTCAAATCAATGACTTACAAAATTGATACTTGTCATTTCCTCGCCTGGTGCTCGACAATAATAGGATAGGCAAGGACTGGCTAATGTGGGATAATGTGACTGAGTGGGATATTACTATTATTAGGTCAGGGTGCAGGCGGCCTGATTTCCCAGTGGGGCAGCACTATAAAGTCACTATGACTGCACACTGTCACAAGTCAGTACCCATCCTGATATGACCTCAGATGTTGCCAGGACGTAAAACTCCAACAGTCAACCAACCAACCAGCTATGAACTCACAGGAATGTAGCCTTGGTCTGCTCGACTGTCTCGGGGACTTTGTCAAGACTGGTCGGGCGGAAGCGGCTCGGCATGATTGTCTAGCTTTCAATTGATCAATCTTTTATATTGGGAATTATATTTGAAGAGTTCAGTCGCAAAACCAAGTAAACGCCAATCCAAAAATGAAGATAAACATTGGCATGAAACCTTTAAAAAGTTTATTTTTTATATTCCTACTTGTTTGTTCATTGCTCTATAGTCATGTGATCATATGAAAAGTGGAATTAGTGAGAATTAAAATTATTTTCATGTACAAATCTGTTATTTAAGCTACATTTTTAGATCGCGTTTACGTGGTTTTGCGCCTGAACTCTTCATTTCCTTGTAATGTAAATGCCAATTTTAATAGGAAAAAATCTCCTAAAATACAATCAATAGTCTTATGGCTGGCGCACACCTCCCGTTTACGACGTAAAACTGGCCGTTTACGACGTAAAACTGGGTTTTAGTCGTTAGGTGTGCGACCCCCGCGCACACCAGAGCCTTGCGATTCGCGACTTAAAACTCAGTTTTAGGGCTTAAAACTCGAATCGCAAGGGATTCGAAAAACGAATCGGGCCGTTCGAGAAACGGTAGGTGTGAGCGGTCAGTCATATCGTAAACGGTATATCGGTGCTAGCCGCCGATCGGTCCCGTCCGAGTTTTAAGTGCCAGCCAATCACAAGGCCCGAAACCATCACGTGACTTTGTCCATACATACACAACAAAAATGGCGGACTGGACGGGCGAAACGGAGGGAAGGATGGTAGACATGTGGCAAACTCTGCCCTGTTTATTCGATGTATCTTGTGCGGAGTACTCAAACCGAGTGAAGAAGATTGCCGCATTGGCGCAGATTTCCGCTGCAGTCGGACAATCAGGTACGCCCTTGATCGCGTTTTAACATGTTAATTCTGTTTGTAAACTCGGTCCGTCTGCACTCGCCACTAGTAGCTATGTGAGTATTTATTTTAAAGCATTTGATCTCAATGGAACCTATTCCAATGGAAAGAGCTTGACGAGACCTAAAACGTGGTAGTCATAACAATTTTGTAATGTAAATATCAAGAAAGTTACATCACTTTGAAGTTGAAAAATATGCCTAATTACGGGCCCATTGTTCTATATTAAACCAGCCAAAAGTTGGCGCCCAAAAGGCTGAGGCTTAAATGCCAACTGCCAGTTTGTGGGAGACAGAGTGGTCAATGTTATGATTGTAAGCAAGTGCTGCAGATTAAATAACTCTCTTGGCCCTCTATCAAACATCCTTAAAATTTTACTACATGTAGACAATTAATAAAGGAACAATATGTGCATATTTTGATTGGACATTTTAATCAACTTTGAGTGATTTGGCGACCTAAATGGAACCGATTCGCGGCGATCGGCGCTTTTCACACATAGCTACCACTAGTTCGCTTCATTTAATTCGGCTCAATTGCCCATCGGTAGGCACATGCATACAAATTTGTTACTTCCACACTTATTATTTGTAACAAATGTTATTGTAATTGAAGTTCTGAACCTGTACTTTAAATATCAATATCCTTGAAATGTATACTTTTTTCAGCGGAGACAATCCAGAAACGTATGACAAACCTACGCACACAGTACACCCGTTTGCGAAAACAAGTGGCCTCTGGTTCAGAGGCCAAACGACTGACCACAAGGCAGAAGTGGATTCAGCTCTCGTTGTCCTTCCTTGCGCCACATGTGCAGAAAAGACAGAGTGTATCCAACCAACTGGCCCCCCTACCAGGATGCACTGAAGCAACGGATGAGGTAAGGATAACTGTCAATACTAATTACACTACGAGTTCTTAATTGTTTTGATTTACCGGCTTTATAGACAAGTTGAGTTCTAGATCATGTCCGACTGCCACGGCACAGAACCGGACGATGAATTTACGTACTCCACCAAATAGTCTCTTTGGGCTTTCGCACGTTGCGTGGAGTTTGTGCCTGATGGCAGTGTCGCCTGGCTCAGCAATCCATCACTTCTCCAGCTACCGGGGCTTACAATGTGGGTAGTGGGGTCCTCTGAGTCAATGGTTGATGTCTGCCCAACCTTATCACGCAGGAAATTATGGAGCGCACAGCTTGCCATGACTACTTTTTCCACCTTTGCCGGTCCTATGGCGATGTTGGTTTGAAAGACGCGGAATCGGTTGGCCAGAATGCCGAAGGCATTTTCGACCACACGGCGTGCTCGCGACAGTCGGTAATTGAAGATGCGGTGATCAGTACGCATGTCTCTGTGACTGAACGGCTTCATGATATATTCCTTCAGAGGAAACGCGTCGTCAGCCACAATGAAATGCCTAATCGCCCGCTCGTCGCCGGGGAGAGGTTTGGGGGGTGGGAATGACTCAGCATGGTTCTCGAGGGCTTGCTGGAGGGTGCAGCCGGAAAACACTCCTCCGTCACTTACGCAGCCATTGCAGCCCACATCCACGTACAGAAAGCGATAGTCAGCATCCACTAGGGCCATCAGCACGATACTGAATGTATGTTTATAATTATAGAATGACGACCCTGAGTTCTTTGGTGGCTTTATGTTGATGTGCTTTCCATCAAGGGCGCCCATGCAATTTGGGAAATTCCATCGGGTGCTGAAGAGATCAGCGACCTTCTTCCACTCGTCAGGGGTGGACGGGGACTGCAAAACATAAATACAAAGACAATCATATATATATACCAGTTGTGTTAATAAATCAATTGTTTCTCTCTTCCATGCAGGTCCCCGGTGATTACGAGGATAGTAACCATGAGGGGGAAGCACTCAGTATCTCATCGCAGAATTTGAGTGTGGTCGGAGACAACCTGGAGGACGATGAGCCTCAATCCAACCGGACGACCCCATCAAGGTCCACCCTAGGATCCGTCCGAAAGAGACCGGAGGGAGAAAAGCGAGAGAACGCTTTGATGGAGCTTGTTATCCAGAACTTAGAGGAGAGCAAGACCGCTGCTAAGCCAGAAACTGAGGATGCGTTAGACATTTTCGGTAAGGACATAGTTATGAAACTACGCCAGATAACCGACCCACGAATACAGTTGATCGTCCAGAACGAGATTGAACAGGCGTGTTTCCGTGGGAGGATGAAAATGCTAGAAAATCGCGGCCAAAGCACCCCATTGCATATTGCTAGTTCACCGGGAACCGAAGTCCCTAGCCCACGCCCAGGGTCCTTCTACATTAACCTGTTGGGAGCAGCGGAGTACGCCGAGTATGAAACCTAAATAGGTCCGTTTCGCGATCACTCAGTACTGTGCATCACAAATAAAAGAACATACAAATACTCATGGCGTAATTTTTGTCCTTTAGCAAATCTTACCTTGAAGTAATCATCCTTGAGTCCTTCATATATGGCGTCACAGGTGTCGGGCACAATCTGGCCAATGGTGGTCGCCCCCACCCGGAACTGGTAGCTTAGGCTCTTGTACGACTCCCCTAGAAGCAGTGGGTATGGTTAAGAAATGTGTCCTTCTACAGGTGGGTTGTGGGGTTTTTAATTCGTGGCGTGGGTACCGAGTTGTGGCCGTGTATCCTTATCTCTGTCTGGCGATAAGACTGGCGATTAGAATTTTAGGTAAGTCTGATTATAATTGGGTTAACAATGTTTTAATCAAATCGGATTAACGACGTCACACACATGCGCACACAAACGATTCTTTTGTTTTTACTTTGGTCACTCGCGCACGCGCTGTCAATGTTTTCAACGACTCGTCACCGGCAACAGCTAATTCAGGAGCTACACAATCATCCACAGTATGGCGACTGGCAGTTCTTCACACGGAAACTCCAGAATGGACAACTGGGACGACGAGGAAGTGACCGTCCTGATCAACCTGTGGGGTGACGAACAAGTGCAGACAGCACTGGCGAGGTCTAGAAGAAACATAGAAGTTTACCGGCGGTTGGCCCGGAGGCTGCGCCGTCTGTGTAGCCGATGTCGGCCGGAAAGGAACGCCGTGGCATGCCGTTCCGATATTATGATGCGATAGAGGACGTTCTGGGGCCGAGGCGGACAGCTGTACCCGACACCCTCTCTGTGGAATCAGGTAAGGGCCCCCTGGGTGTAGCATGATTCATTTCACACAACACAGAACCTTACAAAAAATAGTACAGATGAACCGTTGCACATGAAGCGAACTATTTGCAGTGGATTTATTACAGATGAACCGTTCTATATGAAGCGAACTTGTTGAGTCGATTTAAAACCACACACAATATATTTTTGCATTTTGTTTTCCAGATGCCGCCCCTGACGCCGACCCTGACGCCGACCCTGAAGAAATGGGCATGCAGGAGGAGGAAGAGCTGGAGGTGGCCAGTGAGGCGGCACCAGCCGCACAGACTACAGCAGTGTCTCCAACAGGCACCCCGGCCAGGCAACACACACAGCCCAGTAAGCAACGTTGTAGTCATTGAAACCGACGCCGCACTAACATAACATCCCAAACCACTAAAAATGTGTACACATATCACGCAAGAACAAAAAGTCAGTGTTGACCGAGCTATATTGATCAGTGGTGTAGTGGTATAGGAAATGCACTGTAAAGTCCATTAGATGAAACCAAGTAGTTGAGGCGCTTTTGCTTATGCTTGAAACCCACTATGTTGACATTGCAGGGATGGGAAAGCACGACCACGTGATTGACACAATCATCACGCAGTTCGTCACGGCTCAGAAGGAGTCCACGGCCCTATACCAGGCGCACGAGGAAAGGCGGCAGCAAAGGGAAATGGAGTTGGAGGAAAGGTGGCAGCAGCGGCAGATGGAACTAGAGGAAAGGCGGGACGAGCGCGAGATGGTTAACAAGAGGGAGCTCCGTAAACATGAGGAGCGGGTGATCGAGCTCCTCACGTCGATGCAACAACGCGCGCCACAGCCACAGCCACAGCCGCAGCCGCAACAATTCCAGAGTGGGACGGCTGATGGGGTGACACGCATCACCCTCCTGACCCCACAAACAGCCCAAGCCGGACCGTCAAACCGCAGTCCCAGAACGAGTTTTTATGAATAGAAATAAGGTGAAATTTATCGGACGTTATCGGAGATTGTACGATACCAGTTTGTTGAAACCAGTTTGTGTAGAATTTTAATTGTCTTCTACACACTTTAACCCTGACCTTTCCTACGTGTCATTTGAATAAAAATGCACTTGTAGTTCCCTATATTATGCTTTCTTCCATCTTTTCTACACACTTCGTTATGTCATGATGTGAAATCGCCACTAGTTCGTTTCATATAATGTGGTTCATATAATTTGGTTCATATAATTCGCTTCATATAAGTTGCCTTGTCTAAGTCGGCATACCATTACAGGGTTTAGCAGAGTTGGATCTGATCTAGGTCACAAAGGTCACAAAATATATCTACCTGTGGCCAGGAAGCGGAGGGTGATGGAAAGCCTCTCCGCAGGCGAAATTGAGGCGCGATACCGGGTATTCTGCCGAGATATGCGATCTTGTACACGGCTGAGCAACTCGTCAAATTGCTCCGACGCCATCCTGGTGTAGTTGCTGAAGGCGTGCGGTTCATCTGCACGCAATCCAGTCAACAGGGCGTTGAAGGCTCCGAGCTGGTCATGTTGCGCAATGTGTGGACGAACCCACAATTGCCTTCCTTGGTTACGCTGTCGACGACGACGACGTATCACAAGCATCACAAGGCCAAGAGCAAGAGCAATCTTTCTCCTCTGTACAGCTGAATGCGGCGCCATCTTGCTTTGCTGCTCACTAATGCTAGGAGGCGCTCAAGCTAGTGTAGTTCGCGCTAAAGACACCAGGTGCGTGCGAGGAGGCGCTCATGCCAGTAGTGTAGTTTGTGCTAAAGACACCGGGAGGCGCTCAAGCTAGTAGTGTAGTTCGCGCTAAAGACACCAGGTTCATGGACCGCAGTCGCGAAATGGACGGTATATGTGCGCCCCCCAGTCGTTATATGTGCGCACCCCCTGTCGCCAGTTTTAGTCGCAAAACGGGTCGGGTCGGGTCGTGATGCGCAGTCAGTTTTAGATCGTAAATCGTAAACGGGAGGTGTGCGCCAGCCATAACATGGGTTCCTAGTTCTGCTGGTCCCTCAGTAAGGATTCTAGCTGGAACCGACCATGTCGGCCCATATTTAGAGCTTACAGCACGAAAGGTGGGGTTGGTTCCCCTTCCCCCTCTATCCTTCGTTATGAACCTTATACAGTAGATTTGCATAGTCAGGTAGTTTTGAATTTCTGTCATTTCCTGGGGAGTGGGACCCTAGCTCAGGCAGTAGAGTGTCCACCTGTGAAGGTGTGGGTCAGCCTATCGATCTTGCTCAGTGGACCCATTTGCAGTTTGGCCCATTTTCCATTCCAACCAGTAGTCCACAACTGGTTCATCAAAGGCTGTGGTATGTGCTGTCCTGCCTGTGGGAAAGTGCATATAAAAGATCCCTTGCTGCTTATCGGAAAGAGTAGCCTATGTGGCGGCACAGGCTTCCTCCAAAGAAATATGTCAGAATGACTATATGTTTGACGTCCAATAGCCGATAATAAAAATCCATGTGCTCTAGAGCCATCCTTAAATAAAACACGCTTTCCTTTCTAGGTTGATTTTGGGGATCTATATTGCTTAATAGTTTGAGATAACTGTGAATAGTTTGAGATAACTGTGACTAGCTTCAGGGATATTGAAGTGTAAACATGCAAAAGATAAGGTGTGGTTTTCAAAACTTTGATCCATAGGCTTTAACACTACCAGGTTCTGTTAAATTGACATAACGTGTCCTTCCATGTGATCCCTGCCATACATTCGTTTATAATGTAGATTGCTGTAGACAAATCCCAGCAAATAGTTTACATTAGATCAAATACCATATCTTGCATGATGGAGTCTGCATATTTATCAGCTGCCCCGACCTTCTGACCTGTAAACTGCAGCTGCCACCTGGCATGCTGGACCCCATCCTTCCTCAGGGAACAGCGGATTGGTTGGTTGTTGGAGTTTTACGTCCTGACAACAGCTAAGGTCATATCAGGACGGGTACCGACTTTTGACAGTGCACACTCATGGCGACTTTATAGTGCTGCCCCACTGTGAAGTCAGGCCGGCATTACCCTGCCCCAATACCCCAGTCAGTCACATTATCCTGACACTGAGGTAACCAGTCCTTGCACTATCCTAATAATGTCAAAGAAGTGACAAGTATCAATTTTTAAGTTATTGGTTTAACTTTGACTCAACCACGGTTCGAACCCATGGCTTCGAATACGAGGATGTACCATCTCAACAGCGGAAGTCGAAACACCCATATTTGGAGCTCACCTGCGAGAAATCCATGTCAAATGACTTATAATATAAGACAAAGAGCCACTAACAACAACAAATATCGAATAAACAATTTTTTTTTTTTTTAGAGAATATTACTTTATTCACTTTCACAATTTACAAACACAAAGCTGGCATTGTGGTGTTCACTGGGTAAGAAGAGGAGCACCTAACGTGGACCCTTCATCTCACAAACTGTGTTCATCCTTCCACAAACATTGACCCCCCCCCCCCCCCGCCCCCCAGGCATAATCCCTAGGCCTATAGATTACCCGCAACCCCTAGTGAAGTGCCCTGCTTTGTGAGTACCGAAACCAGCAGCCAGGTGGCGCCACCTGGCATTGCACGACACCAAGTTATGAGATCACTTGAAGACGTTGCTTTGTTTCAGTTTCTTGTTGTTTCTTTATGGGTTTTCTCACTCTTCTTTTTCTTTAATTGAAAAAACTACAGCAATAAAACACACACAAAGATTTGCCCCTAAAATGCGGTATGAAGACAGATAGAGAGGATCTGGAGAGCCATAGCTTTCATAATAAGATCTCCCAAATGCTGGTTATGCTCCCTGTGTGTGTGTCTGTGTGTGTGTGTCTGTTTGTATGTGTCCGTGTGTGTGTGTGTGTGTGTGAAGAAAAGGCCGGAGGGGGAAACCCCCAATAAATAACGTACACACGCATCTCTCTGTGTTCAGGGGTCTGCATTCTATACCCACACGGAGAGGTGTGTGTGGGTCTGTGGGTCTGTATGTGTGGGTGCGGGGTGAGGCTGGGGCTGGGGCTGGGGTGGGAGTGGCGGAGCTGGTCTGGCATTACATGGAAAAACAGTTATTCAATATTTTTAAAAAAACCTCACACACATCCACCTATGTATATATATATATATATATATATGTATATATATATATAATACATATAATATATATAATGTATATATAAATGTAAACCACTGCCTTGTGGTACAGGTTCTTAACAGAACCGAAGGCTAAGGGAGCAAACCCTAAACAGAAAACCATGTCATAGTGGCAGCAATAAGGGCAGTTGATGTATGAAACTCCCAACATCTCCCAACCAGCCACTGCAGGGACAAATAGTTTTGCGCCTGTATTGACATGTTCTTGCCGGTGTGAAACCTCTATTTGCTCCCCGAGAGAGTGCCGCTGGTAACTTGCAAAAGCCAGCAGCACTTCAACACTTTTGCAGGCAGCTTTCATGAAAAGGCATGAAGACCGACTCATGGACGCAACTCTCACAGCAGAGAGTTAAATGGAGAGCGGCAGTCAAGTAATGAAAGCAGTCTTTGTCGCATCGCGACCGACAGCATGATGATGATGATGATATATAAATGTATATAATAGATATAATATATATTATATATATAATATGTAATATATATATATGAGGAGTTCGGGTCCCAAACCCTGTAAACACTAATCCAAATATTGAGATAAACATTAGTGTCAAACCTTCAGAAGGTTCTTTTTTCTTTGCATTCCTATTTTGTTGTTCATTGACCCACAACCATTTCATCACAAGAAATGTGGAATTAGTGAGAATTAAAAATACCCTCAGGTAAAAATCTTTTATTTTAATTCAATTTTTGGAGTTAAACCCTGGAAGCTGTAGTCAAGACGCGATGTCATTGGGTGATGCGAATGTGTGCGTGTGTGTGTATGTGTGTGTATGTGTGTGTGTAATCGTAATAATCTGCAATGCCATAGAAGATGTGTTATGCTAAGATTAATTTCGAGGAGTTATCAGGATTTACTGAATTAATAGATACTTATATATAAATTCAGTGAGCAATATGTGTGCTTACATATGATGAGTTCAGGTGCAAAAGCCTGTAAACGCCGATCCCCAAAAATGAATTCAAACAAAAGATATTTACCCGAGGGTAATGCAAATTCTCACTAATTCCAATTCTTTTTGTGATGAAATGGTTATGGATCAATAAAGAGAAAGAAAGGTATTTAAAACAATGAACCTCTTGAAGGTTTGGCTCTAATGTTTATCTAAATTTTTGTATTAGCGTTTACTGGGGTTTGCGCCTGAATTCCTCACATGTACTGTATATACATTTAGGAAGAATTTAAATTTTAGCTTCTACATATGTACTTAGTACACTAGTCCCATGGTGATAGAGTGGGGAAATGGGGTAGGGGGAAGACACTCTTTTAGTACTTGGATTAAAGCTGCATAGTCCGATGAAAACATAAAATTTTCAAAACCAAAACAATTATCTAGATTTGATTCTACATATCTAACTTAGATACTGGTGCACTTATTAAACATTTGTCATCACATATCAGGCAATACTGAGTCAATGTAATAGAACCTGTTACTGCAGAAGCCTATGGTGATAGAGTTTTGGCAAGCTTGCCAAAATTAATTTAGCATGTTTCCATTTCAAATATCTCAAAAGTTAGTGATTTAAAATCAAAGTTATTTCAAACTAGAGTAAGGTAGATTATAATGAACAACCTAATATGTTTATCTCAGAAAATGTGAGAAACTCAAAACCATCGGACTGTGCAACTTTAATATCCTATCCCAGACAAGTTAAGATATTTTAAAGCTATGCTATGTTACACCGTGGGGTGGTTTGGGGTGTGTATCAGTGGCATAGCTAGAGGCGGAGCAGGGGAGCCCCATATAACTTATAAGCCTTTCTTCTTCTTTTTCTTCAAAAGTGGGGCCTTTTCGTAAAATTGTGAACTCTTTAGATACCTCATGCGATAAAAGTCATATCTCCCTCGGGTTTTGATTTAAAATACAAAGCACCAACCAAGTACTTCATTCAACAATGTACCTTATGATATTAAAGCTGCATAGTCCGATGGTTTGAAGTTTGTGTCGTTTTCTGAGATAAAATAGACTATGTTGCTCGTTATAATCTACCTTGCTTAAAGTTGCATAGTCCGATGGTTTTGAATTTCTGTATTTTTTTCTGAGATAAATATATTAGATTGATCACTAGTATCTACTTTACATTAGTTCAAAGTTACTTTTATTTTAAATGGTAAACTTTTGAGATATTTAGAATGCAAACATGGAAAATTAGTTTTGACAAGCTTGCCAAAACTCTGACACCATAGACTTCTGCAGTAACAGGTTCTGTTAAATCGACTCAGTATTGCCTTCTATACAGAAACAAATGCTTAATAAGTGCATCAGTATCTAAGTTAGATATGTAAAATCAAATCTAGATAATTGGTTTGGTTTTGAAAATTTTATATTTCATCAGACTATGCAGCTTTAACATTAAAGTAATTTATATTTGAAATGGTTAACTTTTGAAATATTTGAAGTGCAAACATTGGAAAATAATGTTGGCAACCACGCCAATACTCTGACACCATATGCTTATACAGGTAAACCAAATCTAAATGATATACAAACACAGCATATGATTTAGCCACTAGTGTACATTACTGCACACTCTATCTTGATGCATATACCTTACACTATGTTGAGTACCTATGCTGTACACTATGCAGCATAGGTTTCTCCCCCACTTTCTTTTTTATGTTCAGAATGGGTTGTGCTGCACACAATGCAACACATTCCACTTCCACTATGTACAGATTAAATGCGATCACTCCAACGGCTGCAAGACCAGTGCCCCGGCGCTGACAAAATATGTATTCAGACGAATAAAATGTTTACTAAAAAAAGAAAAAACAGGTTTTATTAAAGTTGCATAGTCCGATGGTTTTATGTTTCTGTCATTTTCTGAGATAAATATGTTAGGTTGGTCGTTTTAATATACCTTACTTTAGTTTGAAGTAACTTTTACTTTAAATGGCTAACTTTTGAGATATTTGAAGTGCAAACATGCAAAATTAATTTTGGCAAGCTTGCCAAAACTCTAACACCATAGGCTTCTGTAGTAACAGGTTCTATTAAATTGACTCATTATTCCCTTCTATGTTGTAACAAATATTTAATAAGTGCAGCAGTATCTAAGTTAGATATGTACAATCAAATCTAGATAATTGTTTTGGTTTTGAAAATTTGATGTTTTCATCGGACTATGCAGCTTTAAATTGACTCGGTCTTCACTTCGATGTGGCAACACATCAGTATCTAAGTTAGATATATAGGTCACTGTTTTGGTTTTGAGAATTTGAGGCTTTCGTCGGAGTGTGCAGCTTAAAGGGGCTGTCACACTACGACGTAACGACGTCAACGTAGGGAGAACCTGAAGAACGTTGAACTTCTCGGCATAGTATGCAAATTTGGGCACAAGTTGAACGATGCAGCGTAGTGGACGAGAGAGTAACGTCGGTAAAGCGTAGTGATACCGTCGTTCGATGAGAGAGGTCAACGTAATGACGCTGACGGAACGTTATGAACGTTATTCCATCGTCAGAAGAACGTTACGTGACGTTAGCTACGTCATGAGACGTTGAACGTACGTTGAATGCACGTTCTCCTGACATTCTCCTGACGTTCTCCTGACGTTGTCCTGACGTTCCCATTACTCCCCGTGGGCATTTGCACTTGGTTTAATGGGGTTCAACGTAGTGGAACGTAGTTGAACGTAGTGAGGAGCGTTGGAATAACGTCCGTTTAACGTCATTGACGTTCGCTGAACGTGAACAGAACGTACGGCGAACATAAACCCTTACGTTCGACCTACGTCGACACTTTTGAACATGTCCAAAACCTCAACGGAACTCGACGTAACACGACGTAATGTAACGTAGCTCGACGTCACTCTAACGTCATTATGACGTCATCATAACGTAATCCAACGTACATCAACGTAATGACGAAATATCACCACGTTAGGCTCACGTTGGCTCATTATGTCGTAGTGTGACAGGGGTATTAATTACAAAATATAAACACATGATGAATGTTTAATTATTTGCTGTGCGTCGTGGTCCCTTTTTTTAAGCAGTGTGAAGCGCTGTGACATTCTAACTCTAGAATCTGGCTACGCCCTTTACTCTGTGTATATTTTGTGTATGTATTCCTAAGACATAAGACATAATAAATGACAGCAATAATTAAATAAATGTATTTACAAGGGAAAAATGTACAGAATATATACATATCTAATGTTGCACCTTGGAAGCATGATATTCATACGCTATGGACTTGCCCATCCGACATTTAGCTCAGATTGGTTGTCATGGTGACGGAGGATGTGGGGGTCGGGGATGGAAAGAGGGGAGTGAGGGGGGGGGGGGGCGAAAGGGGACGGGAAGGGCTTCCAGCTGTACACATTACAAAAAGGATGTCCAAGGAAGAAGCCCAAAATGTCTACCAAATAACTCAGTTATCATACTCACAAATAATTCATTCGTGAAAAGCATCCATACATTTAGCTTTTCACAACTCAATAACTACAATGTAGTTACATTTCCGACAGGATGATGTGGGAATGGGGAGTGAAAGGATATGGTGCTACCTAAGACTTTAGTTTTCCCCCACTGCCACCAGAGGGCAGGTTGGTGGGAGAAATCCTCTATATAAACAGATTTTTCTCACAAAGCATGTTAGACTGTGAGCTGTCACCCACAACAGTAGTTCTTCTACTGCCACCAGAGGGCAGGTTGGTGACAGAAATCTTCTATATAAAACCTTCTCCCACAAAGCATGTTACACCATGAGCTGTCAGCCGCAACATTAGTTCTTCTACTGTCACCAGAGGGCAGGTTGCTGGCAGAAATCCTCAATAAACACCTTTTCCCGACTGAACATGTTCCTCACTGAGCTGTTATCCACAACCTTAATTCTACTACTAGTACTAGCCACTGCCGTCAGAGGGCAGTGAAATCCTCTATGAGACCATTTCCCCACAGATCATACACGATGAGCTGTTATTCACAATCGTAGTTCTTCTACTGCCACCAGAGGACGCGTTGGAGTGGGGTTGGGGGTTGGGGGTTGGGGGGCGAATTGTCTATTCCGCATAGCCTCTACCTACCAAAAACCGCGCATCTGCTTCGCTTGCTCTGCGCATGCGTTCACTACATCCGGTGAGAAATGCAACCGACTTCCGACAGCTCTGGGTTGGCTCTGCCAAGTATCAATCACATCACCCAAATCGCATATTTAAAAACCAACTTGAGGTGTGTACAGTCAACCACGGGGAATATCATGTGATCAGTTATAGGAAATGGCCAGCAGGGTCATAATTTGTATTCGTCAAAATTGTTCCTTCAAATTATCAGAATTTCATAATTTCTTGTCAAAGATATCTCCATTGGTTACTGGTTTGTGACGTCATTAAAATATGGGTTGCATATATATTCCAGGGCTTGAATGACAATGGGAGAGCCCGTAGTACAGGAGGAGGCCGAAGGTGGCGCCACCAGTAGCAGCAAGTAGATATAGGAGGTGAATACATCGAGGACAATGGTTGGTAGATAATGAATTAGAATAATAATAATAATAATAATTCCCTTCCGCGCCTTTATACTCGCATAATGCTTATACATCACATATATATATATGCAACCCACATTTTGATTATATATATATAGTAGTTGTTGAACATTTAAATCATGCTTGCATTAGAAGCAGGGTTGCCCTGCTTGTTCCCATGCTATGTCACAAATAAGCACCTATCAACATGTACCATATGTACATATATATGAGGAGTTCAGGCGCAAAAATCTGTAAACACCAATCCAAAAATCTAGATCAACATTAGAGACAAACCTTCAAAAGGTTAATTTTGTGCATTCTTATTTGTTGCTGTTCATTGGTCCATAACCATTTCATCACAAGAAAAATGGAATTAGTGAGAATTAAAATTAACCTCAGATAAAAAATCTGTTGTTTTAATTACATTTTTGGATTGGCGTTAAACTTTAAGGGGTTTTGCGCATGGACTCTTCATATATATATATATATATATATATATCCCATTGAAACAAACAGTCACAATGGCGGGACCACAAAGCAGACGATTTGCTGCGTTTCGTGAGGAGTTGGTTTTGTTTTTTGGGGAGTTTTCAGTCGCGTTGGCGCGCTGAACCTAGAAAGGCTGGAAATCCGCAGCACTGTATGGTCACCACCGAAGGCGGTCCCGTAGAGTGTGTGGCGATTACTTGTTCGTAAAACATCCACCAGGGGGCGCCACAATGCGGTCCTGTCTGGCAGTAAGTGCCCAGAGTCCAGCCCACACTCTACAGCTGCTTGACACCATTCTCCCAGCTTAGCTTGATCTATAGACCTATTTCATATCACGTCAGCATAGGTATCTAGGTCAGGTCGCGCGCCTTTTGGCTGCAGGACAACACACTGTCACACTGCAAACTCAATGGCTATGAGCAATCTTCATACAGAAAAAGTGAAATATCTCTAAGACCACACCACCTAGAAGCAACCCGTTTGGAACACATATAGAAAACATATTCAATGAATAGATTATATTAAATTTATAAGGTTAGGGTTCTGCATTTCAATTAATTTTGAACAAATTAGGCATTTTGCAAACTCAATGCATTGTCAATGGCCGTGAGCAATCTTGAATTATCTTCATACAAAAAAAGTGAAATATCTCTAAAACCACACCACCTAGAAGCAACCCGCTTGGAACACATATAGAAAACATATTCAATGAATAGATTATTTTAATTTATAAGGTTAGGCTTCTGAATTTCTATTAATTTTGAATAAAACTAACGCTTTGCACTGCGCGTACTGGCAAACTCAATGCATTGTCACTGGCCGTGAGCAATCTTCATAATGAAAAAGTGAAATATCTCTAAAACCACACCTCCTAGAAGCAACCCGCTTCGAACACATAGAAAACATATTCAATGAATAGATTATATTAAATTTAGAAGGTTAGGATTCTGTGTTTCTATTAATTTTGAATAAAATAGACGTTTTGCACAGCGCGTATCAGCAAACTCAATGCATTGTCAATGGTCGTGAGCAATCTTCATACAGAAAAAGTGAAATATCTCTAAAACTACACCACCTTGAAGCAACCCGCTTGGAATACATATAGAAAACATATTCAATGAATAGATTATATTAAATTTAAAAGGTTAGGGTTCTGTATTTCTATGAATTTTGAATAAAATAAACGTTTTGCACTGCGTGTAACGGCAAACTCAATGGCAGTGTGCCTTCGTTCTGCAGCCAAGCTGCGCGCGCATACACAATGTTTATAAACATTGAAAGGGGTCTATACACAAGAGGCCATCTCTCTCAGCAAACCGGCTACTCAATCGCTGGCCGCCAAAGCAACACAAAGGTTCAAACTGAGTATTCTACAGCTAGACAGTCATATTTGTCATGATACACTAAAACCTCTATAACCGACCACCTCCACAGATCGACCACTCCCCTCTATCGATCGTTTTATTTGGTGGGTCCCACGCGATCGCCCATACAATACCATTGTAATGTGTGTTTTTTTTAACTCCCGAAGCTGACCACCTCCCTAAATGGACCATTTAAAGTTGGTCCCACGATCGGTCCCATGGTCGGTCGATTTAGAGAGTTTTTATTGTATTTATTTTCCACATGTTTTATTTTTGTTTCTGTTCTGTACATTGCCGCTAGGTGTGCATGTTTTTTTGGGATGAGGGTGTATTATGTTCTTTTCTTTTATTTAAGAAACAATGGTACATTCTTTTGTTTTGAAATATTTGCATTAAAAAAGGTATTAGTGTTACTCCTTTTTTCGCTATTACTTTTGACCCCCACACCTACAATACGCACTTGTTGTTGTTTGTTTGTTGTTGTTTTATGTCCTAGCAACAACTAAGGTCATATCAGGACGGGTACCGACTTGTGACAGTGCGCACTCATGGCGACTTTATAGTGCTGCCCCACTGGAACACCAGGATGTCAGCACCATGACCTGATATCCCACTCAGTCACATTATCCTGACACTGAGCCAATGAGTCCTTTCCCTATCCTAATAATGCCGAGCGCCAGGCTAGGTCAATACGCACTAAAAATTAGTATTAAAACAAAATAAAGTTTTATTAAAAGAGTCCACCCCCACCCCCCAAAAAGTCATCAATTAAAAAAATAGAAGTAAATAAAAACACACCGTATGCAGTTACTTCACAACCCGGTGTCGCAGTTTCAGCCATGCGCCAGTTTCAGCCGTGCGCATAGACTCAAACTCAAGGCATTGTCAATGGTCGTGAGTCACTAACCTTATAAATTTAATATAATGTTTTTGGTAAAGATGTTTTCTATATGTGTACCAAGCGATTTGTTTCTAGGTGGTGTGGTTTTAGAGATATTTCACTTTTCCTGGATTTTCTGTATGAAGATTGCTCACCACCATTGACAATGCCTTGAGTTTGACGGTACGCGCAGTGTAAAACAGTAGTTTTATTCAAAATTAATAGAAATCAAGAACCCTAACCTTATAAATTTAATATACTCTTTTTGGTAAAGATGTTTTCTATATGTGTACCAAGCGATTTGTTAATAGGTGGTGTGGTTTTAGAGATAGTTCACTTTTTCTGTATTTTCTGTATGAAGATTGCTCACGACCATTGACAATGCCTTGAGTTTGAGTCTATGCGCATGGCTGAAACTGGCGCACGGCTGAAACTGCAACACCAGGTAATATCCACCACACCTTAATTGTGTGTTATTTAACTACTTAAAGCGTGATCTATGACTAGACATTTTCTGAGAAAGTCAGCAATCAACAGGAAGGTAATTAATATGTTTCATTGCGTGAATACACCCTTGCCTTGATCGGGCATTGGGTGTTGTCAGGACCTAAAACCCCAACAAACAGTGTGAATACGCTGTCTCGTACACTATGCAATACTGCTTGAATAGCAATACGTCAACAACAGCCTAATTCCGAAGGAAATGGATGGAATCAAGGCTTGTCTATAAATACGAAGGAAATGACACAGCTACAGATTTAGAACATCTGGGGAAAAAAATGGCTGTGTTTGTTCGACTACAAATGAGGAAATGCATCGCATCGTCATGAATACTCAATGCCTCATCGTTTCGTGTATGTATGTGCCTTCTTTTCTTGTTTCTTTGCACACATATTTCTCTGGTCATAAATTACGATGCTTACTTGAATCTGGCTCAATATTTGACATTATAATACAATATTTGACATTATAATAACCAATCATTTGGATGCTTTTGAAACACCGTCATAATATGTTCTTAGTTGTTACTAGGACGTAAAGCTCGAACAAGGAAGTAACCTTTTGAAGTAAGCTCTTGGGCGTGACCACAAATGAAGTATGTACATTATGTCACACGGGAACCATCAATTGGCGTAATCACAGGCACCCAGACCAAGGTATTTGGGATATAAGAAATCAATATTTAAAGGTGCACAATACGATACTCTTATATTTTTTTTAGATAAATATACTAGGTTGATAATTATATAACAGTAAAACCTCTCTAACCGACCACCTCCACAGATCGACCACTCCCCAATATCGATCGATTTATTTGGGTCCCAAATGATCGCTCATGCAATACCATTGTAATGATTAATAACCCCCCTAAGCAGACCACCTCCCAAAATGGACTACTCTAAACTTAGTCCCATGGTCGGTCGATTTAGAGAGGTTTTAAAACATCTCTAAATCGACCGACCTCAGGACCGACTTTAAGTTTAAGTGGTCCATTTAGGGAGGTGGTCGGTTTAGAGAGTTTGAATATGGTTACAATGATATTGTTGGGACCCAAATAAAGCGATCGATATAGGGGAGTGGTCGATCTATGGAGGTGGTCGGTTAGATAAGTTTTACTATATAAATATATATATATATCTTAAACCTATTAACCACACCAAATCTGTGAACTATGTTATGTTGTTAAACTATATAGAAGTTCAAGTTTGCCATTGAAAGTGGCTTATTTGGAAGGGGGTGGGGTGGAAGGGGGTGGGGTGGAAGGGGGTGGGGTGGAAGGGGGAGGGGGTAGAGGAAAGGGGAAAGGGTGCCTTGGGAGCAAATACATTTCTTTTGAGCCTCTTCATCCCCAATTAACACCCTTCCTAATTATCCCGCAGTGAACAAACCTTGGAATGTACCTTCAATGCATGTATTTGCATTAAAGGAATCAAAATGCACAGAAGAGGGCTGTGCCGGTTTAGAAAGAAAATAGTTTATGAACATCAAATTAGTTATGAACACCGTAGGATCAAAATGCCTCAATTGTTTACATCACACAAATGCAAGATTTATAAATAATAATTATAATATTAATACAAAAAGGAAGAAGAAAAAAGGAGAAGATTCTATCGTTGGATATACTTTATATAATATATATATATACACTGTATTCATCCACTTCTTAGAGAGTTAAGCTAAGATTCCATATACGCGGTATGCGAATGCGAATGTGAATACGGCAAAAAATCGAAAAGCATGTAAAGGCATAGTAGTGCTTCCATATGTCCGAATGCGATTGCTAATGCGAATGCGGCAAATGGGCCGACCCATGGACCGATCGGTGCGAATGCGAATGCGAATACTGCTGCGTTTGCCATAGAAGACAAAAGTAACTTTGACCTTCCTTCACAAATTTGGAGGAAAAACCCCAAAAATGTCATCGGTATCTTTTTTGGTTTGTTTGTTTGTTTACCGACCCCCAAGCACAAAAAGTAAACATCGGCTATTGGGGGTTGGCACATATTTATGCTGCATATGCCGCATACACTGCATTTGCATGCCACATATATGGAATCTTAACTTTACACCTCTCCTTTCTAGCATAGGCATGTCTACCTACTTCGCTGGTTTTGTGTTCGATAACTTATTTACAAATATTATAAACAACATGCAATTATTATGCATCTATTGCACAGGCTTCGGAATCCAGGTGAATCGATTACACAGTGCACCAAAGAGAAGAATCCCTGCTTTGTCGTTGTTTTGCAGGCAGAGTACACGACATCAACAAGTCTGGAGGTTGCAAGAAAATAGTCTACATTCATACTATATGCAAAGTGATTTGATCAAACTAAAAAAATAATTAAATAAAAAACAACAACAATGGGAGTAACCAGTGGCATGCGTAAAATCATCATACGGTATACTTCTGTTAATGTGAGTACACAATGGATCGCGTATTGATGGTCATGTCGGCTTGATTGACACTGAGCACAGCAGTAGATCGCATGTTGACAGCATAACCACAGTGTCGAGCTGTGACATGACATTGCCACAGTTGTGATGTGATGCTGTCACAGTTGCGTCTTGCCATTGTGATTTCACTCTGTGACTGTCACAGTTGTGTCTTGCCATTGTGACTTCATACTGTGACTGTCACAGTTGTGTCTTGTCGTTGTGACATCACACTGTGACTTCCATAGTTGTGTCTTGTCGTTGTGACTTCATACTGTGACTGTCACAGTTGTGTCTTGTCATTGTGACATCACACTGTGACTTCCATAGTTGTGTCTTGTCGTTGTGACTTCATACTGTGACTGTCACAATTGTTTCTTGTCGTTGTGATATCACACTGTGACTGCCATAGTTGTGACTTGCCATTGTGATTTCACACTCTCACTGTCACAATTGTGTCTCACCAGTGTGAGTTCATACTGTTACTTTCACAGTTATGTCTTGCCATTTTGACTTCACAGTGCGGCTGTCACATTTGTGTCTTGCCATTGTGACTTCACACGGTGACTGTCACAGTTGTGTCATGCCATTGTGACTTCACACGGTGACTGTCACAGTTGTGTCTTGCCATTGTAAGTTCACACTGTCACAGTTCTGAATTCACACTGCCACAGTTGTGATATGATGCCCTTATGGTTCTGAATTGACATTTTGATTTTGCACTGTCAGAGTCATAACTTTGCATTACCACAGTTGTAATTTGATGCTGTCATAGTCGTGACTATACAATGCCACAATTGTGACATGATGCTATCACAAATGTGACTTGGCACTGTCACAGTTGTGAGTTTACACTGTCATAGTTGTGACTTGACACTGTCACAGTTTTGACTTGACACTGTAACAGCTGTAAGTTGCCACTGTAACAATTGTGACTTGACATTGTTACATTTGTGAGCTGACACTGTCACACTTGTGATTTGACACTGTCACGGTTGAGACATGAAACTGTTACTGTTGTGAGTTGACACTGTTACAGTTGTGAGTTGACACTCTCACACTTGTGAGTTGACACTGTGATGGTTGAGGCTTGACACTGTCACTAGTTGTGACTTGACACTGTCACACTTGTGAGTTGACACTGTCACGGTTGAGACTTGACACTGTCACTAGTTGTGACTTGATACTGTCACACTTGTGCCTTGACGCTGTCACAGTTTCCTTTTTCACTAAGTAACCTCACAACTTGTTTCCGTCATGTGTGCTGATCCCACTATCCCAGCTTTGAGTCGATCCCAATCGGTGACCTTGCGCTGCGTGACCTTGTCCTTGGGCGTCTTGACCTTGGGCGCTTTGGTGTACCGCCGCCAGTGGCGCAATCTGCAGGCGCTCCATCTCGACGAGTTCCGGTATGGCGCCGAGCACGATTTCCGGTTCCGCTACGTAGTGGTTGCTCTGCGCATGCTCGCGACTGGTTCCCGGTCTGAGGTGCCTCAGGAACCAGTTGCGGGACCGGCGTGAGGAGGTGCCGTCAGTGTAGGGGCCGATTTTCTGGTAGTCGGTGTTACTTAGCAACCCGTTGGCGAAGACGCGCATGGTTGGGGAGAGCACTGTCCTGCAATGGCCGTCTGAAAGGACAGAAACACAGGGAACCGTCAGCTAATGGAAGACAAGGATTACAACTTCGCAACCAGTCTATAAGCGGGTGGGGTGGCATCAAGGATTTTATATACAGTAAAACCTCTCTAAATCGACCGACTATGGGACTGACTTACTTTAAATGGTCCATTTATGGAGGTGGTCGGACTAGGGAGTTTAAAAAAATCATTACAATGGTATTGTATGGGCAATCGTTTGGGACCCAAATAAAGCAATCGATATAGGGGAGTGGTCAATCTGTGGAGGTGGTCGGTTAGAGAGGTTTTACTATATAACTTATAAGGATGGCAAAGTGAGGCTGTTTGAGGCTCTCCCAGCGTACAATCCGAAAATATGGCCGCCATATTGGAAGGATGATAATGACTGATGGTGGCAGCAACATTATTTATGTAGGTAGCAATATGATGTTTACACTTTAGACCCTCCCTCTCTTCTGCTCTTCTCTCGAACGTCACACTTTAGAAAACATGGTTAGTCATATCTGGCTGCATTTCTAAGTCGTCATAAACCATGTCGGATTAATACAAAATAAAACCACCGAAGAACTATATCTGTAGACGCCGGCATACAACTAGGCAATAGCATATGAATGGCATGAGCAATTATTATGTTTTCAAAATGGTCAATAATAAAGCTTTCACGATGTCACTTAACCATCTATCTCTCAATTATCTGGGTTGGCAAAATGGCACACAATAAGCCCACTCACTCACGTTATTCTGACACTTCCTAGCCAGTCCTTGGACTACCCCAGTAATGGTGAGCACAGCGAAAGGTAGGGAGGAGTATGCGTTTTCAAAGTCTGCTTTAAAGCTGCATATTCCGAAGAAAGCCCCAATTTTTCAAAAAAATACAAAACACTCACCTAAGATTTGATTTCATAATAAATATCGGATTTAGATACCGGTGCATTTATAAAGCATTTTAGGGGCTGCTAAGTCAATTTAACAGAACCTGTTACTGCTGAAGGCTATGGCATTTGAATATATATACATATATATATTTTTTTTATTTGTTGGGGTTTAACGTCCTACTAACATATATGGTCATATCAGACGGACATATATATATATGATGTGTGTATACATTGTTTGTTTGTTTGTTGTTGTTTTACATCCTAGCTACATCTAAGGTCATATCAGGATGGGTACCGACTTGTGACAGTATGCACTCATGGCGATTTTATAGTGCTGCCCCACTGGGAAATCAGGCCGCCGGCACCATGACCCGATATCCCACTCAGTCACATTATCCTGACACCGAGCTAACCAGCCCTTGCCCTATCCTAATAATGCCGAGCACCAGGCTAGGAAGCGACAAGTATCAATTTTTAAGTCATTGGTTTGACTCGACCGGGAACTGAACTCGCGAACTCCCGATCTTCTGCATGTGAGGCCTGTGCTCTACCGATTCGGCCACCGCACCCGGTGTGTGTGTATACATATATATATATATATATATTATATATATATATATATACACACATAGGTAGAAGAAATCATGTTTACTTAGGGAACCTTTCGACACCGCGATGCAGACGACAATGAACTAAGTGTTCTCCAGCGCAAACCACAGCGCATGCCCAATGAGTTCGAAATGGAACATGGAATGGGAGAAGGTTGGTACAGAGTCACGCATCCATCACCACATAAAGACAGTAGGCACTCCTAAAAGGATTAGCTTTACTACTTACTTTCACTAATTTGTGTGTAGAGATAATGACGCTATCTCTCTTATGCATGTGTATGTTTGTGTAAATATATTTGAATTAGAACAATTTACAGTTCCAATATCATTAGTATTACGTAGCGGTCAAGAAACTGACAATTCATGTATATCGACATTACTTTTTAGATTAATCAAATGCATTTGCAAAGGCATTAAGAAAAGAATCAGACAAAATATAATCAATAAAAACTCCAGAAATAATTGGAGAGGGAAGGAGGGCTACACCCCAAAGAAAATGGTGGTAACACCATTTAAACGCAATTTCTCCCGAGTGTGCTTCTAATATATATGTTGTGTTGTATTTTCTCTTTTCATATGTTGAGTTTATTTTTGGGGTGGGGAGTGGTGGAGTTTCAAAGATGCCGTTTTAATGCTGTCACTTTTTAGACAACGTTGTCACTGTGAGATTTATTAGCACAGGGCGTCGCCAGAACGAGGTGTCTCCATGTTGGTTATAGTGGCGCTGTGAGGTAGAACTTTCTATGGGGATAACATTGCATGATACATTCTGACTGAAGTGTTGGCAAGCGGGGTGGGTGTGCAAAGGGAGGATAAAACAGGTTTTCAATGGGAGCGTTCCCTCAAGTCTGCTTCTCTCGCTCTCTGTTGTTAATCAATTGACAATCCTACATCTTATGTCGCATAAAAGCATGAAATATTTTATGACCTATAAAATATATTCGGTTAGTATAAAATTACACTATTAACTATGTATTTCTTCAAATCTAACCGTGCAAAAGGGTCTATGGGCGATAACGGCCAGTCACAGCTGGCAGACAGCGGTTAGAGACGCTCACAGGTGAGATAAACATATTAGGTTGATCGTTTTAATCTACCTTACTCTAGTTTGAAGTAACTTTCAATTTAAATTGCTACATTTTGAGATATTTGAAATGGAAACATGCTAAATTCATTTTGGCAAGCTTGTCAAAACTCTATCACCACAGGCTTCTGCAGTAACAAGTTATATTAATTGAGTCAGTATCCCCTTGTGTGTGACGACAAATAATTAATAAGTGCACCAGCATCTAAGTTAGATATGTAGAATAAAATCTAGATAATTGTTTTGGTTTTGAAAATGTTATGTTTTCATCGGACCATGCAGCTTTAAAGTCACATAGTCCGATGGTTTTGAGTTTCTTTCCCTTTTCTGAGATAAATACACTGAATTGATTTTGATAATCTACGTTACTTTAGTTTGAAGTAACTTTTATCTTAGATGGCTAAGTTTTGAGATATTTTAAATGCAAACATGTCAAATTAGTTATGGCAAGTACGCCAAAACTCTGACATCATAGGCTTCGGCAGTAACAGCTTCTGTTAAACTGTCTCAGTATTCCCTTCTATATGACAACTTTTTAATAAGTGCCCCAGTATCTAGGGTAGATATGTAGAGTCAATTCTAGATAATTGTTTTGGTTTTTTAAATGTAATGCTTCATCGGACTATGCAGCTCTAATCAATGAATGCAACAACAACATTTGAAAGCAGCTCTCCCCGCTTTCTCTATTACATTTCCTCCTGGTAGTTTGTTTGTTTGTTGTTTTACGTCCTAGCAACATCTAAGGTCATATCAGGACGGGTACCGACTTGTGACAGTCAGCACTCATGGCGACTTTATAGTGCTACCCCACTGGGAAACCAGGCCGCTAGCACCATGACCTGATATCCCACTCAGTCACATTATCCTGACACTGAGCCAACCTGTCATTGTCCTATCCTAATAATGCCGAGCGCCAGGCTAGGAAGCGACAAGTATCAATTTTTAAGTCATCGGTTTGACTCGACCAGGATTCGAACCCACAAACTCATGGGTTCGGATCTCCCGATCTCCCAAAACAGGAGACGGACGCTCTACTCATTCGGCCCCTCTATCTGGTCCCTCCTGGTATGCGCTTAGATGTTTCCAGCACATAAAACTCGAACAAACAAACAAATTCTATTAATATATTTAGTATCTTGTCCACTCGGGGCTCTCAATACTCATCCTTGGTTAGGTTAGTGGGCCGTGTGTGTACTCTCATAATCATACCATGTCTATGTGGTGTGGGAGCTTAAAAATCCCTTGGGTCAGTAAAAGTGTAGGCTCGGGCTTTCTATAGACAAACTGTCTAATGGTGAAAACAAGTCTATTCAAGCTTATCCATAATAGGCAGTATAAATCTTCAAGAAAAGAAAGAAGAAAGTGTGAGTGGACTTAAATCAATCCAGCTGGTTTTGACCCCCCCCCCCACCCCCCCACCACTCGCATGACCAAAGGTTCCCGACCGGAAGTCACTCTTCTGACCTGCGCACCTTCCCGTCGTGCCTTATCAGTTCTGTGGACACGTCTACTTCCGCTGCGTCCCGCGCATGTCACGAGGTGAACTCAATGGTCCACTTCCGGTGCAATGCCGGATACCAAAGTAATCGGTAAATATTCGATACTTCATTCAATCCGAGTTAATTTTAAACTGTACAGGGCTGTGCTTTTGAGTTTCTGCCATATTAATATGTAATATTATAATGTATACGATATACAGTAAAACCTCTCTAACCGACCCCCTCTATGTGTCGACCCCTCCCGTATATCGACCGCTTTATTTGGGTCCCAAATGATCGCTCATGCAATACCATTATAACTATAAAAAAAACTGCCTAAGCCGACCACCTCCCCAAATGGACCTTTTTTTCTCTCGTGAAGATTTATACTGCCTATCATGGATAAGTCTGAATAGACTTGTTTTCACCATTAGACAGTTTGTCGATAGAAAGCCTGAGCCTACACTTTTACTGACCAATGGGATTTTTAACCTCCCACATCACATAGACATAGTATGAGAGCAACCGGCCTTTGATGACACTGTTAGTTATACACAGCGGTGGAAATCCAAATTGGCAGAGGTGGGGGCACAGGGAATCAAACTATCGACCTTCAGATTAGGAGTCTTACCTAGAAAAATCACTCTAGCCACTCCACAACAGAGAATAATCGCTCCCATGGTCAGGTCGATTGAGAGAGGTTTTACTGTATTTTACATATATTTATATATGTATATATATATATATATATATATATATATATATATATACACACTCACCATGACTCACTAACCACGTGGCTTTGCAGAGACATCACAGGGCGGGCTGTCCACTCTAATCATGCTTCCATGGTCAATAGGTCAAGGAGAGCAATGTTTGGTCAGCCGAACACCCCCGCCCCCGCCTCACTCCAAACGCTACGCTTCCAGGGTGCTGCCCCATTATGAATAAACAAACACAACACCAAGATATTCTAGTGAACTCCACAAGTATCAATTTTATAAGTCAGTGGTTTGACTCAACCGGGAACTTCCAATCTACCCCCCGAGAGGCCTGCGCTCTACCGATTCGGCCACTGCGCCTGGTGGGGGTCGGGGTGGTGTGTGTGTGGGGGGGGGGGGGGGGGCAGCACTCTCTGTAAATAGTATCGATATGCTTTCCTCACTCGGAGACAGGAGGTGATCGGGACGGATGTAAACACACATCAGCCTGGTCACGTGACGGAAGTAAACACCCCGGAAACCCCAACCCTTCCCCACCCCACCCAGCCCGACACCCCACCTCACTCCACTCCACCCCAACCCACATCCCACCCAACCCAACCCTCCCACCCAACCCAAAGATTCACCAAAGATTCACCCTCAAATACACCAAAGATTCACCCTCAAATACACCAAAGATTCACCCTCAAATACACCAAAGATTCACCCTCAAATAAACCAAAGATTCACCCTCAAATACACCAAAGATTCACTCTCAAAATCAAATACACCAAAGATTCACCTTCAAATACACCAAAGATTCACCCTCAAATACACCAAAGATTCACCCTCAAATACACCAACGATTCACCCTCAAATACACCAAAGATTCACCCTCAAATACTCCCACATGTCATGGTTATTTGCTGTGGGTTTTCTTTTGTATCAGTGGCGAATTTCACCACCCGCCCTCCCTCTTTCTCACCCGACCGTCTATTTTACTACCACTTAGCTTGGTTTCTTCATTTGGACACAAATAATTGGTGTTGTGAATTTTTCAAGTAGAAAACTGCTCACAGTTATGGATCTATTAAACACGTCAGCGAACTGTTCTACGAATGCGCTTTCTCTCCCCAACCCATACCGGACGCGGTGGCTGAATTGGTAGAGCGCAGGCCTCCCATGCGGTAGATCGGGAGTTTGATTTCCCCCCCCCCCCAGAAGTGTTTATTCATCAGAACAAGTATAGTATCAGCGCCGGAGCATCAGTCTTCCAGCCGTTTTACATGCACTCTGGAATTTTACACATGGTTTGGGAGAGTATCCTGTGCTGTTTCTGTGCAGCACAGGACACTTTGTATAATGGGTGTGCGTGTCTCATGCTGCATTGTGTGCAGCATCAGTCACTATTCTTGTCAGTCTCAGGTGACTACTTGACTATGTACTTGATATTGTAATCATTCCTCATTCCTAATGTGCTTTTTTGGTTTATTGTGTATGTGTGTTGGGTTTGTAGTTTGCAGTTGTTTGTTGTTCTTGTATTGTTTTTGGTTAGATTTGTGTTGGTAGTGAGTGTGTTCTGTTTCTGTATATGTGGGTGGTTAACACGGTTCTGTATTTGGTTTGTATTGGCAGGTATCTGCCGTCATTTTGTTTTGCTTTGTTTTATTATGGGGGGGGGGGGTGAGGTCCCTGGTGGTGAAGGGGGGAGGCACAGGGGGCCTGAGCGGAAGGGGTGGTTGGGCTACGTGTCCTGTGTAGAACTCTTCACAGTGCTAGGTTTTGGGCCTGAATGACCAGGTTAGCTCTATATGCATTTTTAAAGGAGAGGTGCTTTTCTCTGACTCTTGGTGGGAGGTTGTTCCACATGACACTTCCCCTGTATATTGGTGCTTTAGCTAGTTTGTTTGTAGTTGGATTTGGTACTGTGAGTAATGTGGCAGTTCCTCTTCTTGTTATTCTGTTTGTATGATCAACATATATGTTGTCTCTTGCCCGTTTGTGCATCAATGTCATTAGGTGCAGGTCTCTTCGTTTTGAGAGTGTATCTACCTTGGCTTGGCTATGCATTTCTAAAACACTGAGAGGCTTGCCATGGTAGACTGTTCTAAGTGCCCTGTTTTGTATCCTTTGGAGCTTAGTTTCTTGTTTCTGTGTCATTAGGCCATATATTATATCATTGTAGTCTATGATGGGTAGCATTGTTGTTTTAGACAGGAGCAGTACTGTGTTCTTGCTTATAATACATTTCCTCATCTTCCTGAATGTTGTCATCTTCAGTGCCATTGACTGGTTTAGCCTGTTCAATTTTACATTTGCATTTAGATTCCCAGCCGAGTCAAACCAATGACTTACAAAATTGTTAATTGTCGCTTCCTAGCTTGGCATTCAGCATTAATAGGATAGAGTGAGGACTGGTTAGCTCAGTGTCAGGATAATGTGACTGAGTGGGATATCGGGTCATGGTGCTGGTGGCCTGATTTCCCAGTGGGGCAGCACTATAAAGTCACCATGAGGGTGCACTGTCAGTCGGTACCCATCCTTAGATGCTGCCAGGACGCAAAATAACTAACTTCTAACTTCAAACTAACAACTGACTTCCCCAACCCCAAACGCCAAACCCCATCCCCACACCCCAAACCCCATCCCCAAACCCAACCCCAAACCCCAGATCACCTCCCACCCTCTCGACTTCGTTCATCTCCCAGAACCTTACTTCTTGAAGTCAGAATCGGACTCACCCTGCACGCCACTCTCCCAGCAGAGTACACACACCAAGAACCTAAGGTAGCAGTGTAGTATAAGCTCAAAACATGTGCTTGGAGAGTGGGCGAGACGGCGACTCAGTGTAAGTCGATCCAGATCCAGGGAGCCACCCGCGAAATGACCGGAAGTGGCCCGAGGGAGCGCGTTGATCTATGGGAGCGGGTCTGACCTAGTTATGGAGCTGTGCAGTATTCCACAGGGCTGTCATGTGTGGAGGTAGAACACATGTGTAAATAATCCCCCCTTGAATCTTTCTGGGGTGTTTTCTCTCTTCACATTTTGTAACGCCATTGTTGACAAAGTGTTCGCGTAAATAACCGAACATGATTTCATTCTTGTTTCTGGTCTGTTCATTAAGTTACAGTCCACACACCTTTATAGATCCTTACATAATATATATATATATGATGTATAAGAATTATACGAGTATAATAACCTGGAATATCCTGCTTTCCCTCATCACTCACTCAGCTCCATGGACTGATGGAGTCTGTCCTGGTAATCTACTGCTCCAGCCTCCCAAACCCAGCTTTGATGGTGATGTAAGTGTAACCACCACTCACTGCACTGCTGAACAAACTAGCGAGAGTATATACACTCTCACCCAGTATCATGTCTTCTTGTTTCATTATGTAGGCAAGCTATTATATATTTATAACACAATATATTTACATGTGTCTTTCTCTGCACATAATCTGACAAAATACGAAAAGAAAATTGAAACCTATGAAAGATTCAAGGGAAGATTATTTGCACATCATGTGTTCTACATCTACACATGATATATATATATATATATATATATATATATATATATATATATATGAGCCTGTCTCAAAAGGTGCTAACTCTTCGTTGTTTTGTCCATAGTAATGATTGACACAAAACAGCACAGAAACAGTTACACTGAAAGCACAAGGACATTTGCTTCAAATCAACATGTATTCTATTGGAATTATGAAACACCATGTTAAAAACAAATCAGTTTATCCTGAGCAAATGCATAAACAGATAGTATGTTGATCATTACAAAGGACAAAGTTTTGTCCCATATTGCTTAGCACCTTTTGAGACAATCTCATATATATATATATATACATACCTGTGCACCCCAACTGACTGAGTCGGGAATCAGCGATACACCATGAAAGTTAATTATACATATATAAAGATATATATATACATATATTTACATATATATATGCATATTTATATATACATATATATATATATTTACAAATATATGTAAATGTACGTATTTAGCCTAATCGGTGTTGCTCGAACATAAACCCCAACAAGCACTCTATTTATGTTATTTTATAATGACCCCATATAGCACTGATTCATTTCGCTCTGCATTTTGAGGAAGGCATCTAGAGCACTAATTGAGATATTACTGTAGATCTAGTATTACAGACATATACATATATATCTGTATATATTACATGTGTATCTGAAGTATATGTTATATATATGTTGCTAAAGTATATTATTCATATATATATATATATGAAGTGTTCAGGTGCAAAGCCGTGTAAACGCCAATCCAAGAATGTAATTAAAATACAAGATTGATGCCTGAAGGTAATCTTAATTCACACTAATGCGATGAAATGTTTATGGAGAAATGAACAAAAAAATATAGGAATATGAAAAAATAACCCTTTGAAGCTTTGAGTTTGACTCCAATGTTTATCTCAATTTTTTTGATTGGCGTTTACAGGGATTTGCTTGCGCCGAAACTCTTCATATAGAAACCTACACTATATTATTATTACCGCACAAGGGGTGGTGATGGGGTGATACCCAGGGTGGCCCTGCTACAGGCTGGTAAATCAGGTGTGCTACAGGTGAGTCAGGCAGGCAGGTGTAACCCACCCCCAACCCCCAACTCCCATCCCCACACCCCACTCCCACCTGACCCCCACTCCTACCCCCATCCCCACTCCCACCCCGCCCCCACCCCCATCCCCACCCCCACCCCCACTCCCACTCCCACCAACGACTCGCAACAACTCAAAGTAGGTCACACTCCTCCTACCTGCCCGCACCGCTCCTCTTCCTTCCCTAGGGTTTGTCTGTACACGTTATTTGTACCAATATATACCTCCTTCCTCTATCATATTCTTCTTCTGAGGCTCCCTCATTTTCACCATACAGGAGGAGCAGCCCTCTGCCCTCCCCCATCCCCGCCCAGCCCCCTCCCCGCCCTGCTCCCTCCCCGCCCTGTCCCCTCCCCCATCCCAGCCCTGCCCCCTCCCCGCCGTGTCCCATCCCCCATCCCCGCCATGCCCCCTCCCCGCGCTGTCCCCTTCCCCCTAGCCGCCCCTCCCCCATCCCCGCCCTGTCCCCTCCCCACCCTGCCCTCTCCCCCTACCCGCCCTCCGCCATCCCCGCACTGCTCCCTCCCCACCCCTCCGCTCCCCCTGCCCACCCTGCCCCCTCTCCACCCTGCCCCCTCCACGCCATGCCCCCTAACCGCCTAGCCCCTCCCGCCCCATCCCCACCCCACCCTCCTAGTCATACCCCCTCTCCGTCCTGCTCCCTCCCCGCACCCTACCCACCTCCGCACCCTACCTTTCGGGTACACTAATCCATCACTATTTCTTATGCTTCCCTTCGCTCCCTCCCTCCCCCCATGCCCCCCCCCCCCCTCGCCTACCCACCTCACTCGCACATGCGATAGCACCTCATGTTCTCTAGGGCGATGAGCACCACTCGGTAACAAAACTGTGCAGTTAATAATGCACCGATATCACTTCCACATTGTAAATGGCATATTTCCATCAACTCGCAGAGTGCAATACAGACACACATGTTGAATATGTATATACAGTCAGCTCTGGTTAATCCGACACTGGTTAATCCACTTGCTATCCGGACCGCACTCTGTCCACACCTCTCTATATCAGTATCACCTCTCCTGCGGCCTTGCTCCTCCTTGATATGTCTGAAAAGAGTTCCTGGAGGGGGAGCCTGCCGGCATTTCACTTTCTACTCTTACTCTGTCCGTGTCTATGGCTCGCTGGGTGGTCACCATAGAGCAAATAGACACAGTCCTTGGACTCAACTCTCCTCATTTCTCTTTCCTAGACTCTGCCCTTTCGATTTCTCCCAGGCATACTTCTTCCCCTGACCAGGGTAGTTGTGTTCTTGGGTGGGGCCCTTCACCTTTACGATTTCTCTGTCTCGTTCTCATTGCTGGAACCACCGCTGCACCCATCTTTACCTACCCTTCCTCGAATCCCTTGCTGCTGACTGGATACAAGTGCTCAACTACATCTATCGCTCAACTACCGCCGGACCGAAGAGATTCGCTGCCACCAAAACGCCCCGCCGTTACAACATTGTAAAGATGTCCCCAGCTTCTACAACACTCCCTACTGATTTATCGGAGCCTCTCTATTAATGTTGCAGTTCTGCAACCAGTAACCGTCATAAGGTTACAAACAACCCCAGAATTGAATTGGTTAATCCGACAATGTTGCTTACCGACACAATTTCAGGTGTAACGGATTTCGCCAATGTTAATCAATGCTAATTACTCTGGTTAATCCAATACTCGCTTTCCGCGCCCCATCTCTCATTCCCTTTCTGTCTCTTTCCTTCCCACTTTATTCCTTCCCTTCATGTCTCTCCCTCCCTATCTATCCCTGTCTACCCCCACCCACTCTCTCCCCGGTCTCTCTGTATCTCTCTCAGTACCTCAGGCTCTCACACACACACAGACACACACACCACCACCACATGGATGCTTACGCTGCACGGTGCATCAGTAGAATGTTGTGCACATTGTGTTGTTTTTTAATACTGTGTCTTTTTTTTATCACTCCGCTCTGACCACAGGCTCTTCCTTTTCCTTCCAGGGTGCGCTATATCTGCGCCCTCTCCGCGGTGCGCATGCGCTGCATCGCTCGGCCACGGGAAGTTGCATCGTGACCCTGAGTGCAGGTCGTGACTCGCTCACCGGAAGTGACTTATTGTGAGCGTCCCATCGCGATGAAGTCAGCAGTCGCTGACAACTCCAAGGTTTTTTGGTTTTTGTGTGTGTGTGTCTGGGTTTACGTCCTAGCAACATGCAAAGTCATATCAGGACGCTTTATGACAGTGCGCAGTGAGAACTTTGCGCTGATTAGTAGTTGTCTGGAATGTCTGATTCTGCGTGACTTGGATATGTGAGCCCTAATGGCCGAAACTACACATATCCATTTATCCTCCGGAAAACTAGTAATGTGTACTCTGGAGAGTGGGTCCCCTGTACGATTTGATTTAAGTAATATCTGTAAATCAAATGTTGCTTCCTCCTTATCTATTTCTAATCCATCTAGTGAAAGTGCCACAATGGTTTGGCCTCTGTGTCCTGTAATTAGCAATAATACGACTGCTAATTTAAATCCTAGGACTTTCATTGACAAATGTTTGTTGCTAGGCCATGACTTGAATAGTTTGAATACTATTGATACATCCCAAAACCTATTCTATTTAGGTTTGGGTGGGTTTCTTTCGTACACCGATCTAATGAATCAGTGAACTAACTGATGTTTCCCAACCGTTTGTCCATCTATTCTTGGGAGAATAATGGATAGGGCACATCTCGCTGCGTTAATAGCACCGAATCCTAATCCTTTGTCTTCTAATATTCTTAGAAATTGTAACACTTGGGCTATTGTAGGTTTTAATGGTTTGACTCCTTTGAGAAGGCAATGAAGGCCCCCATTTCTTTAAATAACTTGTGTATAATTTAACTGTTCCTTCTCTCCAGTCATGTGATATTAGTCTTTCTTTTGTTATTTTGTCCAACATTATCAACTCAGCACATCTTGATGCTCTACTCATGTCTGTGACACTGAGCATCCATGATATCATTATCAACTCAGCAGATCTTGATGCTCTACTCATGTCTGTGACACCGTGCATCCATATCATTATCAACTCAGCACATCTTGATGCTCTACTCATGTCTGTGACACTGTGCGTCCATGATATCATTATCAACTTAGCACATCTTGATGCTCTACTCATGTCTGTGACACCGCGCACCCATGATATCATATCAACTCAGCACATATTGATGCTCTACTCATGTCTGCGACACCGTGTGTCCATGATATCATTATCAACTCAGCACATCTCAATGCTCTAGTCATGTCTGTGACACCGTGCGTCCATATCATTATCAACTCAGCACATCTTGATGCTCTACTCATGTCTCTGACACTGAGCATCCATGATATCATTATCAACTCAGCACATATTGATGCTCTACTCATGTATGTGACACTATGCACCCATGATATCATTATCAACTCAGCACATCTCGATGGTCTACTCATGTGAGTGACACTGTGCATCCATGATATCATTATCAACTAAGCACATCTCAATGGTCTCCTCATGTCTGTGACACCGTGCATCCATGATATCATTATCAACTCAGCATATCTTGATGTTCCATTCATGTCTGTTACATGCATCCATGATATCATTATCAATTTAGCACATCTTGATGCTCTACTCATGTCTGTGACACCGTGCATCCATGATATCGTTATCAACTCAGCACATCTTGATGCTCTACTCATGTATGTGACACCGTGCACCCATGATATCGTTATCAACTCAGCACATCTCGATGCTGACATGAAACACAAAGTCAGTGACCTCCTTTACACCGCAAGTCGGATGATGCTTCGTTTTTTCTCTCTTCGGGTTGTCTTGTTGTACTTCGGCCATGGTTCTTGTTGTTTCGTCTTAACGCTGGTGCTACTTTATCTGAGTGTGTTTTGGTGTGTGTGTGTGTGTGTAAGGGGAGGGGTGGGAGGGGGTGGGCTGGCCGGGTAGAGGCATGTGCAGAAGCATAACTTCGGAATGCCCCTTTCATACCGCGGGCGGGTGGGGGAGGTATGTGGGTGAGGATGGGGTTGGGGTAGGGGTAGGAGTGGGGTGGGGTGAGGTGGGTGGTGTGGTGGGTAGGGGTAGGGGGGGATGGGGTGGAGTAGGATGGAGTGGGATAGGGTGGTAGGTGTGGGGTAGGGGAGTAACTGGTACCAAAGATCTCTCCACTTCTGTCTTCTATATACATGTATTCTGTTCATACGAATGCATAGACACCCTCTATGCTTGCCTTGGACCGGACTAGGCTGGTAGGGAGTTGGCGATGAAGATGGAAGTGACACCAGGTGGCGCCCTTATAGATAGATAAGTAGATAGATAGATAGATTGATAGATATACAGATAGACAGATAGATAGATAGACAGATAGACAGACAGACAGATATATATATAGACAGACAGATAGATAGAAAATAGATAGATAGAGATATACAGAGATATATAGATGGATAGAGGAATGGGCGATGCATAATAGAGCAATAATATGGGAACGCATGTCTCTGTTAATTATATCCACATAATAGTGTGTATATCATATATGTACTATATAATTTATTATGTAGATATAAAAAACGGCAGCCCCTTAATGTTTATTTCTAACCCGTAACCACCAAGTTATTCACTGCGAAGCGAAAATTCTTTCCTCCCCGCCTCCTCTACACCGTGACGCGTGAGCCAACTGTCACTCTGCTCACTTTCAAAACTGAATATGTATATATATATATATATATATATATATATGTAGCCCTATATAGTTTGTTCTAGTGACAAGGTTATAATAGAAAGGTGGCATTAGGGATCCATGTAGGAATTGAATGAGAATAAAACAATTTAATAATTTTGAATGTATTCGTTATGACGTCACTTCCGAAATACCAATGTTGGTGCCCAGCAAGCCACTTGTCAAGCCCGCGGTCATGATAGCATGGGGGTTGGCGTTGACCCAGGAGGGCTGACGCACACTGCATGAATATACACTGATACACATACATAACAGAAGTGGTATTTGACGTAGACTAAAATGGTTGTCAATAAAATATTCTTGCAATCGAAATTTTTTTAAACAACGAACGCCGGTGTTACGGTTTCAGTTCTCAACCAGTTTCAGTTCTCAACATCGCTTCTGTGCATGCGTCTAAATCTCAATGCAACATATTCAACATGGCCGCTATGGGCGTTTGCCAACTTGTGTGTTTCATTTAACAATATACGGTCGGTATATGAGGTTTTAAGGGTTTTAGATTGATTTACACATTAGAAATCACCACACACACACATCAACAGCAAAAGCAAAATTGTCACTAGAATCCACGGATGCACAGAAGCAACAGTTGAGAACTGAAACTGGTTGAGAACTGAAACCGCGACACCGGGCAGAAACGCTACAGCGGTTTGGTAATTAGGAACCAAGTGTTTATGTGTTCAATGCGACTGAAAGTGAAATCTGGTCCCTATAGTGAAGCAGGACAGGGAGCACTTCCGGTCATATAAACACGCCGGGTTCCAGCTCCAGGTGCTTCAGCATGGAGTGGGAGACAACAACTCAGAAAACATGTATTATATTCATAAAATAGGCTATACATCACTATTTTCATTACATCGCACACACCGGGCGCGGTGGCCGAATTGGTTAGAGCGCAGGCCTCGTGTGTGGGGATATCGGGAGGTTGGTTCCCAGTCGAGTCAAACCAATCACTTATAAAATTGATATTTGTCACTTTCTAGCCTAGCACTCGGCATTAATAGGATAGGGCAAGGACTGGTTTAGCTCAGTGTCAGGATAATGTGACTGAGTGGGATAATGGGTCATGGTGCCAGTGGCCTAATTTCCCAGTGGGGCAGCACTATGAAGTTGCCATGAGTGTGCACTGTCATAAGTCAGTACATGTCCTGATATGACTTTAAATGTTGCAAGGACATAAAACTCAAACAACCAACCAACCTATGTTAGTGATATTAAAGCAAAGATACTTTAAGATGAAGTAAGGTAGATTATAACGATCAACCTAATGCATTTCTCTCAGAATTATTTTTACAGATACGCGAAACCATTGGACTATGCAACTTTAATTAATGGTCGCATCATAGAGTAAAGCACTGTTAGTATTACCAAAGACCCTATGACACTAAATGATCAAACCCACCACCTGGTGCGCTGGCTGTTCTCTTGATTACATATTATATGTATAAATGTATATATGAATGTGAAAGATGTGTGATGATGGCAATGTTGATGATGATGCTGATGATGATGCTGATGATGATGTGTATTTGTTCATAGCAATTTCATATTTATGTGTATTCATACTTACCTATATCATGTATAATATAATTGTAGGTGTTTACACGTGAAACACCAACCAGCAGCCGGGCTGATCAAACCGACCACAAGGTGGCACTGTGAAATTTACATTACGATGGGAGAGATAGGGAGTGAGCTGTCTTAGTGCTATAGGGTCTTTGGTATTACTTTTGCGGGTGGTGTGGAGCGCGACGTAGCTCAGGCGGTAGAGTGTCCACCTGTGATGGTGTCGGTCATCGGATCGATCCTACTCCATGGACCCATTTGCAGTTTGGACTATTTTCCATTTTCAACCAGCGGTCCACAACTGGTTCATCAAAGGTTGTGGTATGTGCTGTGCTGTCTGTGGGAAAGTTCATATAAAAGATCCCTTTCTGCTTATCGAAAAGAGTAGCCTATGTGGTGACAGCGGGTTTCCTCCAAAGAAATATATCAGAATGACCATATCTTTGACGTCCAATAACCGATGATACAAATCAATGTGCTCCAGAGGAGTCGTTAAATCGAACAACCTCTTTTTTTGGTGGTTGGCGTCGGCGTGTGTTTGGTGACGCAGCCCCCTGAATGCCTGTGTCAGGACGTGCACCTCGGCCCTACACCCGCCAAGCGTGGGGGAAGGGCCGTCAGCATTCCACTCACCGCTCGGCATTTACCTGGGTTTGGGGGCGGAGAGTTTCTTTTTTCTTTCTTTTTTATCACTAAGAAAGAATTCTAGGCGCTGAATTGTATGGGGATTGATTCGGACGGAGCGTTATCTTCAAAGAAACGTCAGTACCTCCGTGAAAAATTAGCTGAGATAACGACGTAGTGATGGGTGTCTTGTCGTGTGAGGTCCCGCATTCAGGCCGTACAGGGCAGGGTATGGAGGCGCGGTTTGTGTGTTAATAGTAATACTGTTATGTGTGAATGGTTAAATGTATGTGTATGTGTGTATGCTTGTGCATGTGAGCATGTGTGTATGTATGTGGGTATGTTTGTGTATGTATGTGTGTATGTATACATGTGCATATGTGTGTATGCATGTATGTGTGTATGTATGCTTGAATGTATGTGTATGTGTGTATGTTTGTGCATGTGTGTATGTATGTGTATGTTTGTGCATGTGTGTATCTGTACATGTATACATGTGCATATGTGTGTATGCAAGTGTGTGTGTATATATATGCTTGAATGTATGTGTATGTGTGTATGTATGTGTGCATGTGGGTATGTATGTGTATGCGTTTGTGTGTGTTCATGTGTGCATTTATGTGTGTATGTATGCATGTGTGTGTTTATGTGTGTATGTATGTGAGTATGTATGCATGTGTGTGTTTATGTGTGGATATATGTGGGTATGTATGTGTGTTCATATGTGTGCACATATGTATGCATGTGTGTGTATGTATGTGTGTATCTATATACATATGTGCATGCATGTATATATGTGTATGTGTGAATGAAAACTTAAATATATGTATGTGTATGTATGAATGTAATTGTGTATGCATGAATGATTGTATTGGTGTATGTGTTTATGTATATGTGCATGTATATGTGTATGTGTATGTGTATGTGCATGTATATGTATATGTATATGTATATGTATATGTGCGTATATGTGTATGTGTATGGTTGGTTGGTTTGTTGGAGTTTTAAATCCAGGCAACATCTAAGGTCATATCGGGATAGGTACTGACTTGTGACAGTGTGCACTCATGGTGACTTTATACTGCTGCCCGACTGGGAAATCAGGCTGCCAGCACCATGGCCCAATATCCCACTCAGTCACATTATCCTGACACTGAGCTAACCAGTCCTTGCTCTATTCTATTAATGCCGAGCGCCAGGCTAGGAAACGACAAGTATCAAGTTTTATAAGTCATTGGTTTGACTCGACCAGGAACCGAACTCCCAATTTCTTGCACACAAGGCCCTGAGGCCCGCGTTCTACCGATTCGGCCACCGCACCCTGTAGCTTTAATAGGTCGCAAACATTGTCACGAAGAAATGAAGAGTCGAAATAAAGGGCCCGCCCTTATCTCCCTGGGAGATGCATCACGTGGGTGCGAGGGCTGCGCGCGCATTCACTCACTCGTCACGGCCTCCTCAGCCCTGGAGTGTTCTACCACTCCATCATCATTCCCCTCCATCAAGCATTATTCACATATCGTCAGCGTCTCCTATTAACGCCACACGTGTGCGCATGCGCAGCCACCTCCCAAGCAGGTCACCGGACGCGGTGGCCAAATCGGTAGCGCGCAGGCTTCCCGTGCGGAAGGTCGGGAGTTCGAATCTCGGTCGAGTCAAACCAATGACTTATCAAAATTGAAACTTATCACTTCCTAGCCTGGCGCTCGGTATTATTAGGATAGGGCAAGGACTGGTTGGCTCAGTATCAGGATAATGTGACTGAGTAGGATATTGGGTCATTGTGCTAGTGGCCCGGTCTCCCAGTGGGGCAACTGTATAAAGTCACCATGAGTGTGCACTGTCACAAGTCGGTACCTGTCCTGATATGACCTTAGATGTTGCCAGGACGTTACACTCCAACAACCACCCAACAATCTACAGGGCTTCCACGCCTACATTGTAAATCTGTTAGTGCTTTTTAAAAGGTCTTAAGACACATTTGTTTAAATCTGCTTTTAACTAGGTGAAATTTATTTTCCTGTATATTTGTTTGTTATGTAAAGCACCTGAGAACGGCTTGCTGGATCGGGCGCTATATAAATGTTTTATTATTATTATTATTATAAACAGCCGCCATTTTGTGTGAGTGTAGGAGCGCTGGGAGTAACCATGGATTACCACCACAATCCATCTAGGAATAAATAGCGAGTTCAAATGTAGCCGTGCCATGTCATTCATTGTGCCTATGGTTACTTATGTTCGTCCCGACACTGGTGGGCGAATTGTTACTAGCGCATCCAGTGTGAACAGCGAAAGCACAACAAGACACGTGAACTCTGCGTAACACTCCAACAACCACCCAACAATCTACAGGGCTTCCACGCCTACATAAACAGCCGCCATTTTGTGTGAGTGTATGAGCGCAGGGAGTAACCATGGATTGCCACCACAATCCATCTAGGAATAAATAGCGAGTTCAAATGTAGCCATACCATGTCATTCATTGTGCCTATGGTTACTTATGTTCGTCCCGACACTGGTGGGCGAATTGTTAGTAGCGCATCCAGTGTGAACAGTGAAAGCGCAACAAGACGCGTGAACTCCCCGCAGGCATTAACAAATAACAGCGTATTCTCTTGGGGTAGTCTATTTGAAATCTGTATTTCACAGCAACCTTTCATTGCAATATTAATATGTTGACTTCATGTTGTACTTGTACTAGTTGTAGCCAATTGATGTGAGACATAATAAAGATACAATTGAGTGCCAGTATATGTGTGTATATTATTTTGTATTAATGTGTATGCATATCTGTTTATAATTATATGTGTACATACGCATATGTGTGAACATAGTAGATATGCATGTCTGTATAATCTGTATGTGTATATATGTGTGTATGTATGTGCATCTGTGTATATGTGCATGTGTGTAGATGTGTATATGTGTGTCTGTGTATGTGTGTATGAGTGCATCTGTGTATGCGTATCTATGTATATGTGCATTTATGCATATATAATATATGTGTATGTGATATATAAATATATACAGTTAAGCCTCTCTAAATCGACCGACCAATAGACCGACTTTGAATGGTCCATTTAGGGAGGTGGTCGGTTTAGGGAGATTTTTTCATTGCTACAATGGTATTGTATACGTGATCGTCTGTGATCGGTTAGAGAGGTTTTACTGTGTGTATATATATATATATATATATATATATATATATATATATATATATATATATATATATATATGTGTGTGTGTGTGTGTACACATATGAAATATATGTCTATCTTGCGCTCACACATCTTCCCACCTCGTCTCACAATGTAATATATATAAAGTCCCCTGTGAAATGTAATGCTCTAGAAAAAAGATAACGCCATCCAAAATAGCAATGTCATCCTAATACAGTACAAACCCATTAAACCAAGCTCGGTTAAACCAAACGATCGGTTAATCCAAACTTTTTTCGGCGGCCCGGCAAAATACTACCATTTATCATATAAAAAAGTTGGTTAAACCAACATTGGTTAATCCAAAGTATCGGTTAATCCAAACAAAATTGTCGGCCCCAGGCCACTTCCGGTACAGTTAAACCAAACTTTCATGTGGTTTTAAGGTCATCTGAGACTTTTGATATGATAAATGGTAGTATTTTGACAGGTCACCGAAAAAAGTTTGGATTAACCGATCGTTTGATTTAACCGAGCTTGGTTTAATGGGGTTAAACTGTATATGCATAAAAAACAATAATCATAGTGTCCACACACATTGTATATTATATTCATAATGCACCAAACTTGTTGCCAAAGCCAAGTCAAAGTCAAAGTCAAAGCATGGTTAAACCAATGATTGGTTAATCCAAACAAATTTCTAGGGTCCCTTCAAGTTTGGTTTAACTGGGTTATACTGTATATCACCCATATATAGATGCAGAACTGGCTGGCACAGCATTCCCAGGTATGCCCCACCCCTCACCCTCACCCCACCCACCACCACACCCTCCCTCCTCCTCCTTACCCCACCCTCACCCCACCCCCGCACCAGCGGCCTTACTTATTTGTACATACTTGTTGTCGTAAATTCCTCCGACGCCCGCCAGGTGCGCGCGGCGCGTGCGCACACGTCGGCCGCCGCCAGACGCGCGCGTGCGCGTTCGGCACGCGGCTTTGCAATGACGTCATCGTGACGTCACGCACACGCGGTCTGTTTAACTAACGGAGTTGCCGATTAGGTTAGAGCGCCCGGAAGTCGATTGTTTGATTACGCATATCGGACGCGGTGGCCGAATCTGTAAGACTAAGACTTGAGAGCGCAGGCTTCCCCCGTGCGGAAGGTAGGGAGTTCGAATCCCAGCCGAGTCAAAATAATGACTCAGAAAATTGGTGTTCTCTGTGGCGGAGTGGTTAGAGTGTCTGACTTTTTTCTAGGTCAGAGTCCTAATCTGAAGGTTGGTGGTTCGATTCCCCATGCCCTCACCTCTGCCAATTTGGATTTCCACCGCTGTGTATAACTTACAGCGACATCAAAGGCCAGTTACTCTCATACCATGTCTATGCTCGGGCTTTGGGCTTTCTATGGATAAACTGTCTAATGGTGAAAACAAGTCTATTCAGACTTATCCATGATAGGCAGTATAAATCTTCAAGAAAAAAAACAAATGTGTCACTACCTAGCCTCGCTCAGCATTAATAGGATAGGGTGAGAACTAGGCTGGTGCAGTGTCAGGATAATGTGACAGTGTGGGATATCGGGTCACGAGGCTAGCGGCCTGGTCTTCTACTTCCAGTGGGGCAACACTATAAGGTCGCCATGAGTACACACTCTCACAAGTCGGTACCCATCCTGATATGACCTTAGATGTTCATAGGACGTAAAACAACAACAAACATTGATAACACATATATATTATGTTTAGATAGCACCTCCTGTGTCTGTTTGAATAGAATTGACATGGGAAGGTCCGGGGAAACGCACCCCTTGTTTCTACTTGAGCAGACCAGACGGGATGGCCGAATGAGTTAGAGCGTCCCCCCCTCCCCCCCCCCTCCCTCCTCCTCCCCTCTTACCCACACCTCTGTGTTTACGCCCCAGTATTTTGAGATAACATTTATTCCAGGGGGGAGATCGCATAAGAAATTTGCTTTACACGTTTGAATAATCGCTCTTTTCAATAACAGCCATGTAATATTGTAACATGCACATAATCTGTATACAGTAAAACCTCTCTAAATCGACCAACCATGGGACCAACTTTAAATGGTCAATTTAGGAAGGTGGTCGGTTTAGGGAAGTTTGCTTATTGTTACAATTGTATTGTACGGGTGATCGTTTGGGACCCCAATAAAGCGTTTTCATGTGATGTACCTATCCTAGATTCTTATGAGTAGAGGTAGGTATATCAAATCCCGCTTGGGGCGCTGCAGTATAGCTAGCTGTCTTCACTACTGTAGCTGAACTCTGCGACCTGGTTTCTGTATGCTTATATTCAGAGGTGCTCTGTAAAACCCATTCACAAATCCTATGCAAATGATTTGCCATACAGGATGTCATCAGAATTGACCAATCACAACCTTGTTTACATCTGGGAAAGTTTCTAGTGCATTAGGGGATACCTCTCATGGTTTTACAAGCTGTTGAAGTGAACCACTGTTGAAAAAGTCATCGAAAAGATAAGTAACATTCCAAAATCATTATACAGTAAGAATCTGTATACAGTAAAACCTCTCTAAATCGACCAACCATGGGATCAACTTTAAATGGTCAATTTAGGAAGGTGGTCGGATTAAGGAAGTTTGCTTATTGTTACAATTGTATTGTATGGGTAATCGTTTGGGACCCCAATAAAGCAATTGATATAGGGGAGTGATCGATCGGTGGAGGAGGTCGGTTAGAGAGGTGTTATTGTACATGCATTTGGCAGGTTTTGGTATGGTTAAATACGTTACAGTACGGATCGCAAATATTGCATTTCCGGTATAGCTGCAAAACCAAAACGATGACGTCATCCAAAGTGTGGCAATGCCCATTAATCGTTGGCCTTGCAATGGTTGCCCGGTTCAGTGTTGCACAACTGGCACGTAACGTGATGCACAGTGACCGAATCGAACCCATGGGTTCGAACCATGGTCGAGTCAAATCAATGACATAAAGATTGATACTTGTTGCTTATTAGCCAGGTTCTCGGCATTACTATGATATGGCAAGGACTGGTTGGCTCAGTGTCCAGATAATGTGATTGAGTGGGATATTGGGTCATGGTGCCGGCACCCTGATTTCCCAGTGTGGCAGCACTATAAATCGCCATGAGTGCGCACTGGCACAAGTCCATGCATATCCTGATATGACCTTAGATGTTGGCAAGACATCAAACTCCCAACAACCAACAACCAACCGTGACTGAATGTCGTCTGCTGTCAACAACATGAAGCAGACGACATTTCGAGCCACATTCGTTCTTCCTCATTCCACTGTTCGTTGCTATGTTATTCTAACAATAAACGCTGTGCTAAGTAGCGACATAGTATCTATCAATTTAAAACCATTGGTTTGACTCGGTATTCAAATGGAACGGGGGGTCAACTTCCTATTCGGGAAGTCTTGGGATCATTTTTACCTGGGCCAAATTAGATTAAATACTTATCAAATTTGCTACTTGGCACTACTTTCCCTGGCGGTCGTTATGACTGTTTGGCTCAGTTTCATTGAGAGAAAAAAAACCCAACTAAAATGTAGTTTATTCAGTGAGTAATGCCTCTTGTCAGCGCCAGAGCGCTGGTCTTCCGGCGTTCAGTACAATTTGTTGGTACATAAATGAAACTATCAGTTGCAATAATAACCACATGCAAATCCTGTTCGATAATAAAAGTAGTATACGTTATATAAATGAAATATTAGTTGTAATAGTAACTGTAATCAATGGTTCATGATATTGAGACTGAGTGGGATATTGGGCTATGGTGCTATCCGCCAAGTAAGGTGGCGCTTTATGTTTTACAAAGCTGCCATCAGGCAGCTGTATCGGCTAAAAAGTAGTGAAACTATCACTGTAACAGATCCAAAGCTACTAAGGTATGTTTGCTAGTTCAGTAAACACACCGAGATTCCCGGCACATTACTCATTCAAGCGAGAGACTTGATCACGTGACCGTCAGTTCTAACCACTCCTGCAGATTTGGTTGTTGGAGTTTTACGTCCTGGCAACATCTAAGGTCATATCAGGACGGGTACCGACTGGCGACAGTGCACACTCATGGCGACTTTAGGTATAGCGCTATCAGGCTTAGTGCCAGCACAGTTGCCATGAACTAATATCCGACTCAGTCACAGTATTCAAATACTAAGCAAACGAATACCTGCCATATCCGAGTAATGTCGAGCGCCAGTTATCGAGTTGGTAAGCCATCGGTTTGACTCAACCGGGATTCAGACCCACGACCTTTAGTATAACCAGTGGTAGTTCCGATTCGGCAACCCCAGCCTGTTGTTCTCGGACATGGTGGGGCATGGCGGGGCACTGTGGGGCACGGTGGGGGATCGAGGGGTATGGTGGGGCATGGTGGGGCATGGTGGGGCATGGTGGGGCATGGTGGGGCATGGTGGGGCACGGTGGGGCATCGAGGGGTATGGTGGGGCATGGTGGGGCATGGTGGGGCATGGTGGGGCACGGTGGGGCATGGTGGGGCATGGTGGGGCGTGGTGGGGTATGGTCGGTCATGGTGGGGTAGGGTCGGGCATGGTCGGGTATGATCGGGTATGGTCGGGCATGGTCGGGTATGGTCGGGCATGGTCGTGTATGGTCGGGTATGGTCGAGCATGATCGGGCGGCTCTGTCGAGATGACATCACTGGACGTCTACGTGGAAACATTAAAGAACTGCTGCTATATATTTGGGGTAAAATTTGATATATATATATCTATACATATATAATTATATTTTGTGCTGCATAACCAATTATACAAGTATAATTATCCGGAAACTGATTATCCATGAACTCCTCAATTCGCACCGATTGACACTACACAAATAATGACACTCATCTCTACTCAAGCGACTGGTGAGGCCTTCTGCCTCGCCTGGTGCTGCCACCTGGCTTCTTCCTCCTCGCCTGGTGCTGCCTCACGCCTGTACAACTTGCTCTAAAATATTATGAATTTCTGCTGTTGAATCAATAGCCCTCAGGGTCCTGTTGGCCACTGGGTCAGATATGTTGTTTTTTTTTGTGTGTTTACCTTTTTTTCTTCTCTTTTTAAAATGTTTGCGCACACACATGGAATGTGTATATATCCCTTCTGCAACAGTTGGAAAGTATGAAGCAATGATCAGAATTGAATTGTATCATTGCAACCCTAGACTTCTCTACTGAGCATTAATGTAAAGTGACATTGGCGTGCTATATTTACACATAATGTACACAACCATGTTCTGCTTGTCGTTCAGTGTAATCGGAACAATTTCTGATCAAATAGATTGGGTGTGAAGGATTATGACCTGCTGAAGTTTGCTATGGAAGGTACCGAGGGGCAACGGGCGACATTGTTTTGTAAAGATCAGGCAGTGCAAGGATTTCATGTATCGCGACTTAAACATGACTCAACACTATTAGACAAACCTTACACAGATACCACAGTAACATCCCGATTAACACTCTAGATACATTCCTAAAAAAGGGGGGGGGGCTAAAGTTTGTCTATTTTTTGCATGACGCCCTAGCAACATCTAAGGGCATATCAGGACGGACAGCGCTACAGGAATCAGTGCTATTCGGGATAATTATAACATAGACTAAATACGACTTTGTTGGGGGTTAGCATCCTAGCAACATCTATGGTCGTATCAGGATGTGGACCGATTTGTGACAGTGCACATTCATGACAACTTTATAGTGTTGCCCCACTGGGAGACCAGGCCACCCACACCACAAACCATTATCCTGTTACTGAGCTAACCCCCCCTTGCCCTATCCTATTAATGCCGGCGGCCAGGCTAGGAAGCTACAAGTATAAATTTAGTAAGTCGTTGGTTTGACTCGACCGCAAACCAAACTCCCAATCTCCCACACAGAAGGCCTGCCCTCTACCGATTCAGCCATCACGCCCGGTGACCCACTTACAAAAACAATATTCAACACTGTTATCCAAACCATCACCAACTGGGCTTAGAAAGAGGAACACTAATTATTTTGTGTCAAGAAAAATAATACTTTGTAGCGCCCCCCCCCCCGCCCGCAGCACGCCCCCTGGTAGAACGCGCGGCAGGTAAGAGGTAACCACTTCCGGTCGGATCTACGCTCAGACCCAAGCCGTGTTTAACTAACAATTACTCAATGAAATGCGCCAAATGTGTGCTTGTGCTACTTTTCAATGGCCACATCCACAAATACAATGGGTGAGAAGGAGACCTCGTTCTGTATATTTTTTCTTGAAGATTTATACTGCCTATCATGGATAAGTCTGAATAGACTTGTTTTCACCATTAGACAGTTTGTCGAAAGAAAGCCCAAGCCTACACTTTTAACGACCCAAGGGATTTTTAACCTCCCACACCACATATACATGGTATGAGTGCAACTGGCCTTTGATGACACTGTAAGTTATACACACCGGTGGAAATCCAAATTGGCAGAGGTGGGGGGGGGGGGAGGGGGGGGGCACGGGGGATTGAATCACTGACCTTCAGATTAGGAGTCTGACCTAGAAAAAAGTCAGACACTCTAACCACTCCGCCACAGAGAGCACCACAATATATGTAAATAGGTTGGTTGGTTGTTGGAGTTTTATGTCCTGGCAACATCTACGGTCATATCAGGTCGGGTACCGACTTGTGAGACTGTGCGCTCATGGCGACTTTATACTGCTGCCCCACTGGGAGACCAGGCCGCCAGCACCATGACCTGAAATTCCACTCAGTCACATTATCCTGACACTGAGCCAATGAGTCCTTGCCCTATCCTAGTAATGCAAAGCACCAGGCTAGGAAGCGACAAGTATCAATGTTTAAGTCATTGGTTTGACTCTACCAAGGTTTGAATCTCACGATCTACCAAAACGGGAGACAGACGCTCAACTCATTCAGCCACCCCGTCTGGCATATATATATATATATATATATATATATATATATATATATATATATATATGTACATATATATATATATATATATATATATATATTCCAAGGAGGAATATATCTATAAAGTATGTGTTCCCCTTGCATTTATACTCCTATAATGCGTTATACATCACACACAGATACATACTTTATGTATATCTATTCCTCCTTGGCTCATTGGTGGTGCCCCCCCCCCCCCCCCCCCCCCCAGCTGTCGAGGTAATTGGTGGGCGGGGCCCTCCTCGTGCAACACACACTGGAGGATTAAAAAAATATATATATCAATAGACCACGCCAATGCATATGGATTCGTGCTATAATACCGCATAGAAACCTATCTGTGCTTGTGCACTTTTTTGAGAGAATAGTCGTGTATCTATGGTTAAACTGGACGCTGGGCGCGTGTTGTGAGAATGCAGAACCGGCTGAGTCGGTGTGTGTGTGAGTGTGTGTAGGTGTGTGTGTGTTGCGTCAGTTTCTGAAGTGGGTCAGGAGGGAGGTTTGGAGAGGGAATAGAAAAGGAGTGGAAACTGACTCACGCTGAGTCAAGTCTGAGTCTGAGTCTGACCTCACTACATATATATTACTCCCCCCCCCCACCCACACACCTCCTGCACAATAATTGGCACAGTGCCCCGTATGTGGGTAATGTTTGCCCGCAATATATGCCATCATCCTTGGTGCTATTTAGGAATCAAATTTGTCATGTTTTTGTGGAATTTTTAATTACTTATAATACATTTTGTATAATTGTAGGACTTTTCAGCACTTAATTTTTTCATTTTAAAAGGTTAGTACTTTTTAGGGTTTTTATGACCAGTACGAACCCTGGTAATCACACGCCAAAAAAGAGTAAACTTGTTTTATTTAATAACGCCTCTAGATCACATTGTTTTTTTTCATCGGCTATTTGACATAAAACATATGATCATTCTGACATATTTCTTTGCCCATTAGAGGAAACCCGCTGCCACCACATAGGCTACTCCTTCCCATAATGGGGCTGTCACACTACGACGTAACGACGTCAACGTAGGGAGAACGTGAAGAACGTTGAACTTCTCGGCGTAGTATGCAAATTTGGGCACAAGTTGAACGTGGATGCAGCGTAGTGGACGAGAACGTAACGTTGGTAAAGCGTAGTGATACCGTCAGTCACGAGAGAGGACAACGTCACTATGCTCACGGAACGTTATGAACGTTATTCCATCGCCAGAAGAACGTTACATGACGTTAGCTATGTAATGAGACGTTGAACGTACGTTGAATGCACGTTCTCCTGACGTTCTCCTGACATTCTCCTGACGTTCTCCTGACGTTTTCCTGACATTCTCCTGACGTTCCCATTAAGCCTCGTAGGCTTTTGCACTTGGTTTAATGTGGGTCAACGTAGTGGAACGTAGTTGAACGTAGTGAGCAGCGTTGAAATAACGTCCGTTTAACGTCATTGACGTTCACTGAACGTGAACAGAACGTACGGCGAACGTAAACCCTTACGTTCGACCTACGTCCAAAGTTTTGAACATGTCCAAAACCTTGACGTAACTCGACGTAACACGACGTAATGTGACGTAGCTCGACGTCATTCTAACGTCATTTTGACGTCATCATGACGTAACCCAACGTCATGACGAAAAATGATCACGTTAGGCTCACGTTGGCTCGTCACATCGTAGTGTGACAGGGGTATAAGCAGCAAGGGATCTTTTATATGCACTCTCACACAGACAGGACATCACATACCACAGCCTTTGATGAACCAGTTGTGGACCACTGGTTGGAAGGGAAAATAGCCCAAACTGCAAATGGGTCCACTGAGCAGGATCGATCGGATGACCGACAGCTTCACAGGTGGACAGGGTACTGCCTGAGCGATGTCCCGCTCCTCCCCTGGTAATCACACACCAAGTAGACATGACTCACCTGAGTACTTGGACTGGTGTCGGCGAGCGTGGATCTGAGTTACGATGATGTACAATAGCGCCAGCAGGGTAACGGTCGCCAGGGCTCCAATGAGTCCATAACACAGCTCTCTCCATTCGTCAGCACCGCGTTGCACTGTGGGACCTGATGGAGGAAGAAAGGGAGAGAAAACCAGATTAATTAAACACTCTAATTGGTCCATGCAATGTAATACTAATTAAACTTGTATAGTCGGTTGGAGCATCAAATTGTCAAAACCAAAAGTATTATCTAGATTTGATTCTACATATCTAACTTAGATACTGGTGCACTTATTAGGTATTTGTTGCCAAATAGAAGGGAAAGTTATGTCAATTTAATAGAAGCTGTTACTGCTTAAGCCTATTGGGGATAAGAGTTTAGGCGTGCTTGCCAAAAGTAATTTGACATGTTTGTACTTCAAATATCTCAAAAGTTAACCATTTAAATTAGAAGTTACTTCAAACTATATAATATTCGGAGCAATAGGGAGTGGCGGTTACAGTGTGAAGCCGGTGGTGGCGCCACCATCGGAGCTGAGGTTGACAAGGCTGGAGCAGTAGATGACTAGCCCAAACTCCAGCAGCCCCCTATGGGGGCCGCCATTTTCAATTAAAAAGAGTCATGTTTAAGTCAGCTACGGGGCCGCCATTTACTATTGAAAAGAACAGCTCTGATTGGCTGAAACCACTGAATCTTTCCACCTTTCCATATCAGCCATGTTGAAATACACCACATGACCTTGTGGATGGAGCCACCAACACACATCCGAATAGTATGTATAAAAACCCACTTCCAGTCCCAGGCGAATAGGAATTTATAAACAAATATTTTGATATTCGCATGGAAGGCCCCAGTTGAATACATCCAATGAGTGAGGGAGTGCTGGGGGAAAGGAGGGATATTCTGGGTTATTATAATCGTATAATTCTTATACAGATTATATATATATAAAGTTGGGCCAAGTAACAACAGAGAGAGAGAGAGACAAACAGGTCCAGTGGGGAAGTGACTAGCCTGCCGAGCGCACGGCCGGAATTGGCCGGTGGTGTCGATACCAGAGGCAACTCGGGGCAAATCCAGGCAAGTCAATGGTTGTACATAATACAGCGAGCGAATCAATACATAATGATAATAATAATAATATTAAACGGGCTATCCTCCGCATAATTAATTATACATCATATATATATATATATATATATATATATATATATATATATATATATACAGTAAAACCCCTCTAAATCTACCGACCATGGGAGTGGGGACCGAATTTAAGTGGTCCATTTAGGGAGGTGGTCGGTTTAGAAAGTTTGAATATCCTTACAATGGTATTGTTGGGACCCAAATAAAGTGATCGATATAGCGGAGTGGTCGATCTGTGGAGGGGTCGGTAGAGAGAGGTTTTACTATATATATATATATATATATATATATATATATATATATATATATATATATATGAGCCTGTCTCAAAAGGTGCTAACTAAAAAAAAAAGGTTCTGCGTAACGATTTATACAAAACAGCACAGAAACGGTTACACTGAAAACACAAGGACGTTAGCTTAAAATCAATATGTATTCTATTGGGATTAAGAAACACCATAAATCAGTTTATCCTGAGTAAATGCATGAGCAGATAGTATGTTGATCGTTACAATGGACAAAGTTTTGTCCCTATATTACTTGAATATTATATAAAAATATATTAAGCATAGAGTGTGGGTGAGGGAAAGGTGGGAACAAATAAATGCACATCATGGCCGTTATGAAATGGGTATGTAGAAATTGTTCTCATTCACACAGTCCCAATAGACGGATACAGTTATGAAAGGGTGAGCCTGAGAGGGGAGAACCCCACACACACCCACACACACACATACACACACCCAAAAAATGAACCAACAAAATCCGCACATACCAAAAAAAAATACGCTTATTTGATTAAACTGAATGTATTCCACCAACAATAGCTCCATACAAAACCCCGCAGTCAAATAACACAGCGCAGCCCCTACAGCCCGCATGCGGCGTCTCAGTTCCTTACTTCCGGTCAATTTGCACCAATCAGGTCACAGTCCCACCCTTTCCTTCTTCGCCACAACAGACACCCGGATGCTGATGAGACACCACCGTTCATCTCGGTACCAGAATGCTGCTCGCTTACGGCTCTCTCAGTACTAACCCGGCATTTAGGTGACGGCGGACAGGTGGTCTTTAATGTTACCTTTGCTGAAAATGATTGGAGCGTTTTGTGACAATCTCCACACACGCTGCGCGCGCACGTTGCGGCGGCCATGTCACTCTCCAAGCGTTGTCCGTCGCAAGGTTGACTGACTGACGCTGTTCTCCCCATACACTCAATCAATCAATAGTTCCATCCTCTAGTCGAGGGTTGGATGCAATGGTTCTCCACTTGTCCCGATGTTGTGCTGTTCTGATAGACTGTGAATAATTCAAGCCTGTCCACTGTGAAATATTTGTAAACCATGATGTTCTTGGTCTCCCTCTCCCTCTGCTGCCATTCACCTTCCCTTCCAACAATGTACGGTATATTGAACTCTGACGAATGATGTGGCCAAAATAAATAAGTTTCTTTGTCTGTATAGTGGCAAACAAGCTTTTCTTATTTTTAATTTTTCTGAGAACTTCTTTGTTGGTGATCTTCTTTGTCCATGATATTTTCATCATCCTTCGATAAGTCCACATCTCAAATGCTGCTAAACGTTTGTACATTTTCTTAGAGATTGTCCATGTCTCTGCCCCATACATTAGAGTAGACCACACATAACACTGAAGAATACGCTTCCTTGTTTGTATTAATATCTTACTTGATGTTAACACTCTATTCATTTTGGAGAATGTTGTTCGGGCTATTGTTATCCTTCTTTTAATTTCTTCCTCACATCTCCCATCATTTGTAATCTTTTGTCTGAGATATATGAATTCGGATACTTGTTCTATGTTTGTGCCATCTATGGTTATATTGACATTTGGTTTATCTGTCTTTTTACTTATAACCATTGTTTTGGTCTTCCTGGCATTCATCTTCATGTTGAATAGTATTCCAGCTTTATTGATTCTATTCACTATATCTTGTAGGTTTTTCTCACTGTCTGCTAGTATTACACTGTCATCGGCATATCTAAGATTGTTGATGTTCATGCCACCTATTGTCACTCCCTTGCAATCTTCAATGTGTCTGAAAATCATCTCTGTGTACAGGTTAAATAGACATGGTGACAATACACACCCCTGTCGAACTCCTCGTTTTATCATAACTTCATCCGATAGGCCCTGCTCCATTTTTATAAATGCACGTTGTGTCCAGTATAAGTTCACAATTAGTTTAATGTCTTTGCCATTGACACCAATATCTTGTAAACATTTGATTAACAGTTCATGATTGACTCGGTCGAAGGCCTTCTCATAGTCAATAAAGCAGGCATAAACATCCTGGTTCACTTCACAATAACGTTCACAAATCATTCTCATATTGAAAATCCCTTCACGTGTACCTCTTCCAGATATAAACCCACTTTGTACGTTACTGATTTGTTCTTCAATTTTCTGTCTGTTTCTCAGTAAAATTATTTTCAGGATCATCTTCAACATATGACTCATCAGGCTTAATGTTCTGTACTCAGTACACAATGTTGGTTTTAGCTTCTTTGGGAGTCGTACAAATATGGATTCATTCATATTCAATGGTATAAATCCAGTCTCATAGATGTCAGTTACTAGCTTATGAATGATTTGAATCCCCACTTCATCTAGTCCTTTTTTATCATTTCTGATGTTATCTGGTCACTTCCAGGAGCCTTACCTGCCTTTAGATCATTGATAGCCTTCTCAACCTCTGATACTAATATAATATTCCCATCTTCTTTCTCGATTGTGGGTGGGTTCCCTCTGTCATCATTGTATAGTTCGTTTACATATTCTTCCCATCTGGACTTTATTTCATCTCCATACACTATATATAGTATAACTACGCTGGGCGCGGTGGCCGAATCGGTAGAGCGCCGACCTCGAGTACGGGAGATCGGGAGTTCGGTTCCCGATAGAGTAAAACCCAATGACTTATAAAATGTATGCTTGTCGCATCTGAGCCAGGGGCCGTATGCAGGAGTCAGTATTAGCATGCAAAACGGTGTTTGGCGGGAATTCCCGTTTAGTGGCGAAAAATGGTATGCATGAGTCGGTGATAGGCCTAACACCAACACCTTAACCGGTGTTACCCTACCCCTGATAGATAGGAGGTTTAGCGAGTTCATTAGGCCCAAATCTATTCCATGCTGTCATATTTAACAGAATTACATACGTAATAAGTGAAATTTGATTAAATTAACCCTAAATTCGAAGCAATATTAACGCTGCCCCCGCAATGGTGGTGATATTAATATTTATATTTTCGAATTGACAAACATAAAGTAAACAAATCGCCGCCGCCGCCACATCGAAGTCGCTTTCATCCGCCAGTATGGAAAGCGACGCCGATGCGGCGGCGGCGATGGCAATTTATTAGGCCCAAATCTATTCAATGCTGTCATATTTAACAGAATTACATACGCAATAAGTGAAATCTTATCAATTTAACCCTAAATTCGAACCGATATTAACGCCGTCGCCGCATTGTCAGCGTTATTCATATTGTCGACTCGAGGGAATTGCCAAATCTATAAATAACTTCATGTTTAGCTATAATGTAAGTTACGCGCTCCTGTATACGACTTGACACAGTTCCCGACGTCGGTGATAGCTAAATGCTAAAAGGCTCTAACACCAAACCCCGCTAACACTGACTCCTGCATATGGGCCCTGGTGCCCGCTATTAATAGGATAATGCAAGGACTGGTTGTTTCTGGGGTGTTTTTGTGATGGTTTATTTACCCTGTCCATAATGAGTAAAGCTAAGATTCCTTATTCGTGGTATGTGGCATGTGGCATCTGAATGTGAATGTGGTGTATGCGGCATAGATATATGCCAACCACCAATAGCCGGTGTTTACTTTGTGTGTTGGGGGATGGTTAAACAAACAAACAAACACACCAAAAAAGTTACCCATAACATTTTGGGGGATTTTTCCTCCAAATTTGTGAAGGAAGATCAAAGTTAGTATTGTTTTCTATGGCAAACGCAGCAGTATTCACATTTGCATTCGCACTGATCGGTCCATGGGTCAATCCATTTGCCACATTCGCATTCGCATTCGCATTCGGACGTATGGGAGCACCCCTATTCATTTACATGCTTTTAGATTTGTTGCCGCATTCGCATTCGCATGCCGCATACCGCGTATAAGGAATCTTAGAATAAGCCGCATTGCAGCTTGTTTTCATCACTGAACAGCAACAGTCTCAAGTTGGTAGTACTAGTACTAGTACTAGTAGTAGCCTTGTCATCTTAGCTGTTACTGTTAGTAGTTATGTTAGTGTTATTTCTGTGCCATATTTGCAACATTTTGGTATATACCTACCCCCTGCGCTAGTGTTACTCAGGATACTCAGTTTACGCTGTGATTCGTGAGGTCGGGGTATGAGGTCATTTGAAGAATTGTTGGGTCAGTATTAGGATAATGTGACTGAGTGGGATATCGGGTCATGGTGTCAGCGGGCGGATTTCCCAGTGGGGCAGCACTATAAAGTTGCCATGAGTGCGCACTGTCATAAGTCGGTACCTGTCCTGATATGACCTTAGATTTTGGCAGGACGTAAAACTCCAACAACCAATCAACAACCTATTAAAGGTATATAGTGCAACGAAAGCAAAAAATCAATTTGATCCTACCTATCATTGATAGATAGGATAGTATCAAACTTAGATACTGCTGCACTTAGTAAGTATTTGTTGCTGGATAGACTTGACTTCTGGGGTGTTTGTAACCTTATGACGGTTACCGGCTGCAGAACTGCAGCATTATAGAGAGGCACCGATAAATCGGCCCAATCTTTGGTTGAAGATTAATCTTCTGGTGGGATGGTTGTAGAAGCTGGGGGATGTCTTTACAATGATTAAACGATGAGTCGTTGGGGCGGCCCCGAATCACTCCGGTCTGGCGGTAGCACAGCACTTGTATCCAGCAGACAGCATCAAGGGTTTCCGAGGTAGGGAAGGGTAAAGATGGGTCCAGCGGTTCCAGCAACAAGAACAAAGCAAGAGAAATGAAAAGGTAAAGGCCCCCACCCAAGAAAACACCTGCCTTGATCAGGGGGAGAAGTAAGCCTGGGAGAAAGAAAAAAGGGTAGAGTATAGGAAAGAGAAATGAGGAGAGTTGAGTCAAAGGACCGTGTCTATTTGCTCTGTGGTGACCAGCCGGTGAGCCAAAGACATGGACAGAGTAAGAGTAGAAAGTGAAATGCTAACAGGCTCCCCCTCCTGGAACTCTTTTCAGACAATATCAAAGGAGGAGCATGGCCAGCAGAGAGGAAATAGAGAGAGGTGTGGATGAAGTGCGGTCCAGATAGCAAGTGTTGCTGGATAGAATGGGATACTAAGCCCAAATAACCAACCCCTTACACTACAGCAGACAGTAAAACCTCTATAACCGAGCACCCCAACAGATCGACCAGTATCCCTATATTGATCACTTTATTACAGTCCCAAATGATCGTCCACATAATACCATTGGAAGAATTTTTTTTTAAACCTCCCAAAACTGACCACCTCCCTAAATGGACCATTTAATGTCGGTCCCATGGTCGGTCGATTTAGAGAGGTTTTACTGTATATGTACACATTGACCGATGCATACAGGCGGCCCTGTGCTTGGAGAGTGTGAGGGTGATCATCTCTACCCAGCAACCTGGCGGCACCTTAAAGGGGTGCTGTAGTGGGTGGGTGGGGTGGGGGTGGGGGTGGGGGTGGGGGTGGGGGTGGGGGTGGGGGGAGACGGTGCGGGTGAATTGTGGGGTTGAATTGTGGGTGGAGATGGGTGAGAAGGTGAAGGTAGATTGGTTGGTTGGTTCTTGATGACTAACATCCTGGCAACATCTAAGGTCATATCAGGACGGGTACCGACAACTGGTGGCAGTGCGCACTCATGGTAACTTTATAGTGCTGCCCCACTGGGAAATCAGGCTGCTGGCACCAATGACCCAATATCCCACTCAGTTACATTATCCTGACACTGAGCTAACCAGTCCTTGCCATATCCTATTAATGCAGAGCAGCAGGCTCAGAAATGACAAGTATCAATTTAATAAGTCATTGGTTTGACTCGACCAGGAACCGAACTCCCGATCTCCAGCACGCGAGGCCCGCGCTCTACCGATTCGGCCAACGCGGGTGGGTATGGAGTGGGGGGGGGGGGGGGGGGGGAGGGAGGAGCGGGGGTAAGTGCTACCAGTTCTGACTGCTGGTGACCAATAGACGAGATCGCCATTCCGACTGTGCATGCGCTGAAAACGGCGCCGAGAGCAAAACAAAGGCGTCATGCCATTGAGTTTGCCGATACGCGTAGGGCAAAACTTCGATTTTATTCCAAATTAATGGAAATACAGAACAATTTGGCACAAACATGGATTTATGCTTGCAATATAATAATATAATAATATAATGAATATATTTAATACACAAATATCATTAATTAAGCATTCGGAGCTAAGAAACATACACTTCCACACAAAACATTCAGTAACTGTACAGGTTAATGTTTACATCACCATTTTAAATTCTTGTTCTAAATTTTAACATGTCAAATGTGTGAACAGAAACTTGTTTCAAAGAAATATATAACCAATGCCAAACCCTACCAAATTCCTAGCTCTCCAGATGTTATTAACCATGGGATATAAATAAAAACATGAATAAAATAAGTAAAACTGACTCTGGCTATAGTTCTAATAACACTAGTCTGGATAAAAGATTAATATCTTAATGTATTTTTTTTTTTTTTTTAGTTGGTATTATTCTATGTTTCAAATAAGAGCTGAGATGAGCTGAAACTAGCACATTTCATAGCTACACCCACTGTATTACCATGCGCCATGTGCTTCTCGCGGGTTTGTTTTTCTTCCATGCATCCCACAATGCACTGCATGGCTGGAATGACGAACTCTATTGGGCGGAGGGGGAGGTGGGGGCAGAAGGAGGAGGGAGAGGGGCGGAGGGTGGGGAGGTTAAGTGAGAAAAAGGCGCAAACCCTCTCCGCGTCCCCCCCCCCCCATTTCACCCTAAAACCACCCTTACAACCAATACACCCAGACAGCCTCATACTTAAAAGGCGTCCACCATTTAAAGCTGCATAGTCCGATGGTTTTGAGTTTCTGATATTTTTCTTAGATAAATATATTAAATTGATTGTTATAGCCTACCTTACTTTCACTTGAACCAACTTTTATTTTAAATGGCTAAGTTTTGAGAAATTTGAATTGCAAATATGTCAAGTTAGTTTTGGCCCGCTTGCCAAAACTCCGACACCATAGGCTTCAGCAGTAACAGGTTCTATTACTTTGACTCGGTATTCCCTTCTATGTGGCAACACATGTTTAATAAGTGCATCATTATCTAAGTTAGATATGTAGAATCAATGTGAGATACTTGTTTTGGTTTTGAAAATGCTCTGCTTCATCGGACTGTGCAGCTTTAAGTTTTAAAGTGAATAGATGCACATAATTTATACACCGATCCGACATACAGTAAAACCTCTCTAACCGACCCACCTCCACAGATCGACGCCCACTCCCCTATGTCGATCACTTTATTTGGGTCCCAAACGATCACCCATACAATACCATTGTAACAAATGAAAAACTCCCTAAACCGACCACTTCCATAAATGGGCTATTTAAAGTTGGTCCCATGGTCGGTCGATTTAGAGAGGTTTGATTGTAATCCCATCCACACGTCCACACGTCCACACGTCCACACGCAGACACGCACGTACACACGTACACACATACACACATACACACATACACACTCACACACATACACACACACATACACACACACACGCTCACCACGCCCGGCCCCCTCCGTCGGGGTAAATTAGCCACAACAAAGGGTGTTGAACCTCGGGGGCTGCAGAATACCACCGAGACCAATCCTGCCCCGCCCCCCTCCCCCCCACACTCAATGATCCCCTGTGGCGCATGCGCACTGCTTTGATCTGTGGTCATCCTGTAGATGCGAAGACTGCCGCCTGGCGAGCACTTGTCAGACTAGGTCCACTATGAGAACTTGGCACAGTTAATAACGGGGCGCCCAGCGGCAGATGAAAGAACTATGTGTGCGTGTGTGTGTATATATATATATATATATATATATATATATATATATATATATATATATATATACCGACCACCTCCTTAAATGGACCACTTAAAGTTAAAAGCGGTCCCAAGGTCAGTCGATTTAGAGAGGTTTTACTATATATATATACATAATATATAGGCGCAAAACCCCGTAAACACCAGTCAACAACAAAATTTAATAAAAGAATTTTACTTGAAAAGAATTTTAATTCTCACAAATTCCACCTTTCTTGTGATGACATGATTATGGAGCAATGAACAAAAAAAGTAGGAATGTCAAAAAAATATAATATTTCTAGGATTGATTCCAATGTTCATCCTAATTTTTGGATCGGCTTTTGCGGGGTTCTTCATATACATGTATATGTATGTGTATATATATATATATATATATATATATATATATATATATAAATATATATATATATATATATATATATATATATATATATATTAGTAGCCCTCCTGACCCCCTAGTCAGTGACCCGTGGGAGTGACCACGGATCGGTGCACACGCACTAACGAAGGGTAGGACGAGGGGTGGGGGCAGGGGGGTTGGGGGTGGGGGTGGGGGGGGTTATCGCGACATCTTTATATTGAGCTCTTATCAAACCATTAGTAGCGCAGAATAAAGGGCCGAATGCCGGTACCGAACCCGCGCAGCACAATGGTAACAGGCAGGGAACCCCCCATGCACAATGCAAACAGGCTTGAAACCATTAGTGTGTACTTGCCACACAATAGCATACAGCAGGGAACACCTCAAGCCTGGCTCGTCTAATAAATATTGGTCCCGTCCTGATATAACCTTAGATGTTGCTAGGACTTAACTACGGTTGGTTGGTTGGTTGGAGGGGTGTTGGATGTTTATGTCCTGGCAACATCAAAGGTCATATCAGGATGGGCGCCAGACCGTGACAGTGCGCACTCATGGCGACTTTATTGTGCTGTCCCACTGGGAGACCATGCTGCCAGCACCATGACCTGATATCCCACTTAGTCACATTATCCTGGTGATCGGCATTAATAGGATAGGGCTCAGTGTCCGGATAATATGACTGAGTGGGATATCAGGTCATGGTGATGGCATCCTGGTATTCCACTGGGGCAGCACTATAAAGTCACCATGAGTGTGCACTGTCACAAGTCGGCACCCGTCCTGATAAGACCTTAGATGTTGCCAGGATGTAAAACTCCAACAATCAACCATAGCCAATAGCCGTCTGTGACAAAACAACAAAATAGGTGCCCCACGAACCATTCAATTAGATTATTGTTCCCATCGAGAATACGAATCATTTTCATTAAAGGCAAACACACAACCTCAGGGCAGACGACAAAAAATAAAGCTAGGTGCTGAATCTGATGAATCTGATGGCACCCCAAGGACGCCCGCGTCTTCAGTCACGTGACTCTCACCCTGCAGTCTCTCACTAAAAACCACACAGAGAAGGTAATTGTATATATGTGAGTGGGTGCCTCTGTATGTGTTGTGGGGATGGGAGGGTGGGGGGTGGGGGGTGGCTTCAGTTGGACAAGGGTTAAACCGACACTAGAACTGGTTTTAAATGGGATGCCTGCTGATAATAAAACAAACATGTTGAGCACCAGCAAGACCCCCGGTTTCATGTTCTTCTCTGTTATTATTGGGTATTATATTCCATACTTCCGGGACCGGGCGCGGTGGCCGAATCGGTAGAGCACAGGCCTCGTGTGTGGAAGATCGGGAGTTCCCGAGTTTGGTTCCCGGTCGAGCCAAACCAATGACTTAAAAATAGATACTTGTCGCTTCCTAGCCTGGTGCTCAGCATTATTAGGATAGGGCAAGGGCTGGTTAGCTCGGTGTCAGGATAATATGACTGAGTGGGATATCAGGTCATGGTGCCAGCGGCCTGATTTTCCAGTGGGGCAGCACTATAAAATCACCATGAGGTGTGTACTGTCACAAGTCGGTACCCGTCCTGATATGACCTTAGATGTTGCTAGGATGTAAAACAACAACAAACAAACAAACCATACTTCCGGAGAAGACATTGTGTACAATATGGGGGGAGGGAGGGAGGGTAAATAAAAGATTCACCCCATACTTGCAGTAGGGGTGAATGTCAACATAGTCTAAATAAAGGTGAAAATTGCTTTAGTATGGAACAGGAAGTGGAATCACTGGTTCCAGTATCAAATGGTTATCTATATCGGCGAAGAGTTGGTTAAATGGGAGAGAATCCAAAAAGACAAGTTGGTGACCATAGAATGCTTTTGATTTCACTTTTAAAGTCCATTAAAATACATTTTTTATTATATTCTTCAAATCAAAAGTAGCGTGTAAATATTAAGATGTACATAAAGAACATATTTTGCTTCTTAAATTAAGAATTGATCTGCTTATTTCATTTACCCAGCATGTAGATATTTGTCGCCAGCTTTTATATACGGTTGTTCTTCACCTCTACTCAGGCTACTGGTGTATGGAGGGAACCATTTATCTAAGTAAAGACCCACACCTTCATGCTCTTGTCTGTTATTATTGGTTATTATATATTCCATACTTCCGGAGACTACATTGTGTACTCTGTGTGGGGGGAGGGAGGAGTGTCTGTCGTCCTAGTAGTCGCGTGGTGATTGTGGGGTTGTCGGGTGTGGGGTGAGTGGGGTGTGGGTGGGGTGTGTGGTGGGGGAGGTGGGTGACGGTGGTGTCACGGTTTTAAATCTCCGCAGGTTTAAAACTTACACTTTTTTTTTTATCAGGGAGGCATTGTAGTGAATATTTTGTTGAAAATCACTTTACACGCACACCGTTTTGCGACACTGGAGTCGTGGGTTGATCGCGATGTTTTTCGGCACAATAAAGCATGCAGGAGGCTGATGAACTAGTCATGATGTTGATCTTTTGTTCTACAAACATACCCTAATTTCATTATATTTGACAACATAAAATGTCTTAATCTTAACATAAACTATCTTACTCGATGGTCTTAATCTAGCGGAAATACCGTTCTATTTTGACACATGCGGAGGGCGAAAGTGTAGGATTGAAACCTGCGGAGAATTAAAACCGTGACACCTGGCTTGAGGGTGGTGGTATATGGGGTAGGAGTACGGGGAAGAGAAGCGGAGAGGAACATGTGGCTTGGTTATAAAAGGGCAGAGCTTAAAGTGATGCCGCGACCATCAGTGAATGTGTGTGTGTGTTGTGGGTCAGGGGCGGGGGGGGTACGCTGGGATTTAATCTTTGTTGGGTCGCTGCTTGGTAACTGTATACAATTCCAGTTCAATAAAAGTATTATGCATTTGGTGAAGGTGCTTAATGTTATTGCATGATTCTAGAGTTTTCTTTAAACATTTATTCTTTTTTCCCCTTTCTTTAACAAAAACATATATAACATATCTCCAAATACACAACAGCCCTTAATGCTGCCACAGTGACATGGTTTTCTGTTTAGGGTTTGCTCCCTTAGCCTCCGGTTCTGTCAAGAAACTGTACCACAAGGCAGTGGTTTACAACTCTGGAGGGCAGGGGCGTCAAACTCCCTGAGGTATTGCAATACCTGCAATACCTGCAATACCTGAAATACCTGCAATACCTGCATAGCCCCCCCCCCCACACACACACATACATGATATAGTGTAAATATGCAAACCAGTGGATCCAATGCCAAATGTGGGAAAGCTGCCCCTTGTTGGATCGAATAACAAGTGTTTTGTATTGTGTGGTCTAATGAATGTATCAGAAGTCTGAGATTGCAGTGGGGACTTACATCTGACAGGTTTTATGTCAATTTCAAGGAAAATGCTAGGTAATAGGTATGCATTGGGTGTTGAAAGAGGGTGTTGTAGGGGCGGGGGGGGGGGGGACACATGAGTGCCACAGTAGCTATTCAATGCTCTCCGTCTCAGATAAAATCTGTATTTTGAGATTCCCTACAGTCGCTTATTTGGTTAAAGGCGAATTTAATATTCCCGTAAAGAAACCATGTTGAACTCGTTTCGTGGAATCATAATGGCACGGTACGAAACCAAGCAAACAAGCACGCCGAAGCACATATAGAGGAGCAGGAAATGTAGAAGAAGAAGAAGAAGAAGAAGAGGAAGAAGAGGAAGACGGAGAAGAAGGTGGATAAGAAGAATGTACAAAATGAACAGTAGAAGACTGTGGAGAAGAAGAAGAAGAAGAGGAAGGGGAAGGTGGATAAGAAGAATGCTCATGGGTATGCGGGTATTGCAGTACCTACCTGCTAAAATATCTTAGGGAGTTTGACACCCCTGCCTTGCAAAGTTATAAACCACTGCCTTGTGGTGTACAGGTACTTGATAGAACCAAAGGCTAAGGGAGCAAACCCTAACAGAAAACCATGCTTCCGTGGCAGCATTAAGGGCGGTGATGAAAGGAACTCCCAACATCTCCCGACCAGCCAGTGCAGGGACAAATAGTTTGCGCCTGTCTTGACGTGTTCTTGCCGGTGTGAGACCTTTATTTGCTCCCCGAGAGAGTGCTGCTAGTAACTTGCAAAAGCCAGCAGCACTTCAACACTTTGCAAGCAGCTTTTATGAAATGCACAACCGCACAAAATAGCGGCGCTTAAGAAAAAAAGCAGTCTTTGTCGCATTGCGACCGACAGCATGATGATGATGACAGAACGAACAGTAGAAGACTGTGGAGAAGAAGAAGAAGGAGAAGAAGAAGGTGGATAAGAATAATGTACAGAAGGAACAGTAGAAAGAAGACTGTGGAGAAGAAGAAGAGGAAGGTGGAGAAGAAGAATGTACAAAAGGAACAGAGGAAGACGGCAGAGGAGAAGAAGAAGGGGAAGAAGAAGAAGAGGAAGGTGGAGAAGAAGAAAGTATAGAAGGAGCAGAGGAAAAGGATATTTGTTTGTTGTAGTTTTATGTCCTAGCAACATCTAAGGTCATATCAGGATGGGTACCGACTTGTGACAGCACGCACTCATGGCGAGTATATAGTGCTGCCCCATTGGGAAATCAGGCCACCAGCACCATGACCTGATATCCCACACAGTCAGATTATCCTGACACTGAGCAAACCAGTCCTTTCCCTATCCTAGTAATGCCGAGCGCCTGGCTAGGAAGCGACAAGTATCAATTTTTTTAAGTCATTGGTTTGACCCGACCAGGGTTTGAACCCACGATCTCATGGGTTCGGATCCCTCGATCTCCCAACACAGGGGATGGAAGCTCAACTCATTCGGCCACCCCGTCTGATCTAGAAGAAGAAGGTGGCAAAGAAGGAGGAGGAGGAGGAAGAGGAAGAGGAAAAAGACGAGGAAGAGAAGGTAATGGAGAAGAGAAGAAGGGGGAGAAAAGGAGAAGAATTAGACGAAATGAAGAAACAGGAGAAAAGCAGGAGAAACAAAAGGAATAGGAGAAAAGAAGAAGATGAAGAAGAAGAAGAAGATGAAGAAGATGAAGAAGAAAAAGCAGAGGAAGAAGGTGAAGGAAAAGGGAAAGAAGAAGGCCACAGTGGACTTGTCACGCCCCCTGCCGTCTGTCGACACAAACACTACTGCAGACAGCACAGCTAAATGTCTCACTCTTACCTCCAAAAGAAAATCACCCCGATTCAACTTCATCCCCCCCATCTCCCAAAAAACACACAAAATAAACCACCCTAAAAAAAATCCAAAAAAATCCGAATAGATCTTTCCAAACACCCAGCAGTATTGGTACATATATCAAAGAACGCACACATGTGTCTGTCCATCAAAAACAACTCTCTGAGGTTGGTGGCGATTGATCCGCGTACTGTGTGCACTCCCCCCCCCCCCTCTTCTCCCCCCCCCCCCAACCCCCCACCCCCACCCAGCCCCCAACCCCCAGCCCCCGGTCGCCAGGCTTAATGAAAGGCGTGTTTGTACCGCGCGGCAGTGTGCGCAGAACCCGAGTGGCCGGCCGTCTTGGTGGCTGGCTTGCCGGCAGCTCGTCCCGCAGACTCCGGCGGGCACAGATCGGATCGCCGGCCCCCGGCCCCCGGCGACGTGAGATTAAGAGGACAGGCGCTCATTGACACTGGAGGGTGCCGACAGGCAGGGGGCGGGTATATGTGGGGGACTGGGGGGTCCCAGGTGGTGAGTGGGGGACGGGGTATGGAGGTGAGTGAGGGTGCGGGTGTGGGGGAGGTGTGAGGTGTGAGTGAGGCGCGGGCTGTGTGGGTTGGGGTCACTGGGGGTGGGGGGGGGGGGTGACGGGAGACGCAGGGGAAGGTGCCGGTAGGGTGTACCTGAGGTCTGTTGTCCTCACGCTGATTAAAGAACACAGAAGCAGCTTTAACAATTACAGGTGGGCGGCCGCTGTGTCTGTACACCAGGGGGCGCCACATTTACTTAAACTTTAAGCTGCATAGTCCGATGGTTTTGAGTTTCTGTCAGTTTTCTGAGATAAATATAGTTATTATCTACTTTAATTTAGTTTGAAGTAACTTGGATTTTAAATGGTAAAGTTTTGAGGTATTTGAAGTGCAAATGTGTCAAATTAGTTTTGGCAAGCATGCCAAAACTCGGACACCAAATACTTCTGTAGTAATAGATTCTATTAAATTGCCTCAGTTTTCTCCTTCGATCTGGTGACAAATGATTAATAAGTGCACCAGTATCTAAGTTAGATATGCAGAATCAAATCTACATAATTGCTTTGGTTTTGAAAATTTGATGTTTTCATCGAACTATGTGGCTAAGTTTAATGTCTGCCGGGGTGTGCTGCTGTGGTACAGGCATCACTGCAGCAGGAGTGACTGGGCGCAGTGGCCGAATCGATAGAGCGCGGGCCTCGCGTGCGGAAGGTCGGGAGTTTGGTTCCCAGTCGAGTCAAACCAATGACTTATAAATTGTATACTTGTTGCTTCCTAGCCTGGCGCCAGGCATTAATAGGATATGGCAAGGACTGGTTAGCTCAGTGTCAGGATAATGTGACTGAGTGGGATATTGGGCCATGGTGCTCGTGGCCTGATTTCCCAGTGGGGCAGCACTATAAGGTCACTCACTATAAGTGTGCACTGTCACAAGTCGGTACCCGTCCCCGTCCTGCTATGACCTTAGGTGTTGCCAGGACGTAAATCTCCAACAACCAACCACTGCAGCAGGGTTGGGGCGTGCAGGGGACGTGTTGGAGTGTGCTGCAGGGCCTGGGGGCGCAGTTAACCCCTTTCTGGGGGTAGAGGGTAGGGGGGGGGGGGTGCAATTACCCCGCTGTGGTCGCCAGAGGTGCGTGGTGGTGTGTGTATGTGTGTGCGTGTGTGTGTGACGGAGTGTGCGCGTGTGTGGGGGGCGGGGGGGGGGGGGGGAGGAAGTTCCACCGCCCGCGGGACCGACTGCCAAATAAGGGTACTTCTGGCTGATCAGTCAGGTGTTCCGCCCGGATGTGCCCTCTGCGCATGCGCCGTGTCCTACAGGAAGGACAATGGGACGCGCCGCCAGGACCCCGGCGTGACCGCCCTCTGCTTACCGGTGAAACAATACACCGTCTCAGTCAGGTGATCGTTGGAGGCACAGCGGGGAGGCGGCGGAAGGAAGTGGTGGTCAATCCCTGGCCGAGTCCAAACCAAAGACTTACATTGTTACAACATGGTTACTTGTCGTTACCATGCCTGGAATTCGGCATTACTAGGAGAAGGACCAGACTGGATGGCCGAATGAGTTAAGCGTCCGTCTCGTGTTTTGGTAGATCGTGGGATTCGAACCCATGGGTCGAGTCAAACCAATGACTTATCAAATTGATTCTTGTCACTTCCTACCCTGCCGATCGGCATTATTAGGATAGGGCAAGGACTGGTTGGCTAGTGGCCTGGTCTCCCAGTGGGGCAGAACTATAAAAGTCACCATGAGTGTGCACTGTCACAAGTCAGTACCCATCCTGATATGACCTTATATGTTGCCAGTCTGACTCGTCTGGGAACCAAACTCCCGATCTCCCACATGCGAGGCCCGCGCTCTACCGATTCGGGCACCGCGGCCGGTGTATCTGCATTATACTATCTTATATGTTGCTAGGACGTAAAATACCAATAAATCAAACCCCATGTATGTGATGTATGAATGCATGAAGGGAGGAACGCTCCCCATTGTACACACCCATACCCCAGCCCCACCCCCACACCACCCCCACACCAGCACCCTACAACTAGTACAGTATAACCCCGTTAAACCAAACTTGAAGGGACCCTAGAAATTTGTTTGGATTAACCTATCATTGGTTTAACCGAGCTTTGACTTTGACTTTGACTTGGCTTTGGCAAAAACGGGGGTGCATTATGAATGTACAATGTATGTGGACACTATGATTATTGTTGTTTATGTATATACAGTTTAACCCCATTAAACCAACCTCGGCTAAATCAAACGATCGGTTAATCCAAACTTTTTTTCGGCGACCTGACAAAATATCATATAAAAAAGTCTCAGATGACCTTAAGACCACATGAAAGTTTGGTTTAACTGTACCGGAAGTGACCTGGGGCCGACAATTTTGTTTGGATTAACCGATACTTTGGATTAACCGACTTTGGTTTAACCAACTTTTTTATATGATAAATGGTAGTATTTTGCCGGGGCGCCGAAAAAAGTTTGGATTAACCGATCGTTTGGTTTAACCGAGCTTGGTTTAACGGGGTTGTACTGTATAATTACAACTTTACTGCGATAAAACCATCCTGCAGGCTAATAATGGCGAGTCAAATTGCTTGCAGCCGTCACAAGAATAGACACACCGAAGGTACTTTCAACAGGCCTATCACCATGTACACAACAACACAGGGCCTTTGTAGCAATGTGTAAATTAATCGCAGTTTTTACCCACCCACCCCATACCAGACGGATTCTGTTGGAGTGGTTTGTTTTTGCTGGCATTGCGTGATGTACGTGATGTAGTGTGATGTAGGGTGATGTAGCGTTAGAAAGCAGAACGCTACCGGAAATGCTCGGCTGAGTTTTTCTGGTCCAGACTTCTCTGTCCTTCACAATTGTTACTAGGACATCAAACCCTGACACTAATATAATAATAGCGAGCACTCTCATTGCCCTGAATCTAGATTCATTCAGGGTTCCTGCTGCTATCAGCCAATCACATTTAAGACTTTTTAAAGACTTTTTAATACCAATTTTCATACAATTTAAAATCTATTTCTGTGGCAAATGTAACATACATATTTAATTAAATATTAACAGAAATGAATGAGGTGATGCAATCTATGGATCTCTATGTGGACGATCACTTCACTGGCCAGTCTAGTGTGTGATATAAGTTATAACGGCTCTGCTACATTACGGTCCATAGACTATACCGTCAACTTCAAGACATTTCAGCTCCACAGCATTTGTGCTTTGTAAAGATAGCTGGTAAAACATCTTGAAAAAATATTATAGTGGCCACATTCAATTTAAGACCTTTTATAAAGACCTTTCACGGAAAGGTTACCATATTTAAGACTTTTCAAGGCCTTGAAATTGACAAATGAATTTAGGACTTTTTAAGGATCCACAGGAACCCTGTCATTGCATTAGAGTCATCCACAAGTGGAATTTCATATTGTCGCCTTCTGTGTGTGAGCAGTCACCCAAAACAAAATATGGGTATAAACATTGATATAACTTTTTTGGGGGGTACAATAGTTGATTAAAGCAGGGGAAATTTCAATCGCGGATGATTGGTCTTCCTCATTAAAAGGCTCCTTGCCCTATCCTAAGAATGCTGAGCGCCAGGCTAGGAAGCGACAAGTATCAATTTTTAAGTCATTGGTTTGACGCGATCAGGGTTTGACCCCACGATCTACCAACACGGGAGACGGACACTCTAAGTTACTCATTCCGCCATCCCATCTGGTGTACATAATCTACATTATGGTTTGAAGTCACTTTTATTTTATAGGATTAACTTTGGAGACATTTGAAATAAATGGCATTCTATGTCTTATGCCCGGTACACACCTAGCGTATACGATCGTTTTCCCGCACCCACCTAGCGTATATGACCTAAAACTGCCCCAAAATCGTGAGGTGTGCACTCCCCTAGCACACCTACCGATTGCGATTCCCGATTTTTAGGGCTAAAACGGTAGGTGTGCGCTAGGATTAGGATTGCGATTCCCGATTCGAAAAATGAATCGGCCCGATTTCAGTTTTAAGCGGATCGGGAGTTTTAGCGTGCGAATCCTATACGCTATGTGTGTACCTGGCATTAGAATTAGAGTATAGAATGCCCAATTTAATTGTGGTGTGCACATCGAAACCCTGTGCTCCATCGGCTTCGGCAGTGCCAGATTCTAGTAAATTGACTTAGTCTTCCCCTCTATGCACAAACATCTTCTTTTTCTTTTTTTCCCCTTCTTTTTGAAATTACATCCCATGGATATGTAGAATCAAAACTAACTAAGTGTTTGGTTCACAAAGTTTTAGACAACACCACTGTTGCAAAGTGTAGCCACACACTAACATCCCATGCTTTGTGTTGTGGTAAGTAGTTTTAAGTGGTTCCATGTGTTTTGGGTGCTTACTTTCCGCATGAAGGGCATTCAATTCCAGTTACAAATTTGTATTGTTTTTACCCACTGCCTTTTTTTCCCATTTCTAAAAAAAAAAAAAAAAAGATTACAAAAATTAAAAAAAGAAAGAAAAATCACATTAGCAACAACAAAAAAGACCACTCCAACAAAATTTCCATTCAACCACGCCCGCTTGGGTGAAATTGCCTCGTTCTGGACAGAAAACACAAAAGCCGCTGTACAGACGCCACCTGGTGGAGGCCATCCCGCTGCCACTTCCGTCCTTGGATTATGGTGTTTATCTGCTAGGGGCCTTTTCACTAACAATACACAGGCTACTTCCCACTAAAATAAAGTGATGTGAACAACACCGCACATCCTACAATACCGGCTGGAGTCTGAGGAGGAGGGGGGGGGGGGGGGAATTGAAGTTAGTGAGTTTTCAGATTTTCTTTAAAGTTGCATGGTTCGATTGTTTGGAGTTGTTGTTACTTCTCATTAAATTGATTGTGATGATTAACCATTCTTTTGTTTGAAGTAACTTTTATTTTAAATGGCTAATGCCTGGTACACACCTACCGTATACGATTCGCGCACTAAAACTGGCTGCCCGACGCAACTCATCACGACCCGATCCATCCAGTTTGCGACGTAAAACTGACGACCGACCGGGGGTGCGCACATATACCGACTGGGGTGTGCACATATACTGTCCATTTTGCGACTGCGGTCCATGCACCTGGTGTGTTTAGCGCGAACTACACTCGCATCAGCGCCTCCTAGCAGTTGTTGATCGGCCGGTGGGCAGCAACGCTAGATGGCACCACGTCTGTTTCGCTCCACGCAACTGGTGTCGGGGTCGCGAACAACCCTGAGCGATTGGCGAGCAGGAATGCAAAATGGCACCGTGTTCAGCTGCTCAAAAGAGAAAGGTCACTATTGGGCTTGCGCTGCTTGCGATACGCCGTGTTCGACGTCGTAAGATAGGTCGGCATGTGTGGGTTCGTCCACACATTGCTCAACGACACCAGCTTGGTGCGTTCAATGCCCTGATGGCTGGTCTACGCGCGGACGAGCCACATGCATTCACTAACTACAGTCGGATGCCGTCGGACAAGTTCGATGAATTGCTTCGCCTGGTAGAAGGTCGGATCGCACGGCAAAACACACGATATCGAGCGTCGATCTCGCCTGCGGAGAGGTTGGCCATCACCTTACGATTCCTGGCAACAGGTAAGGACTTTCTTTTATACAATTATTTATTTCGGATTGTCTGTTTCACGATATAGTTGCTATGAGCTCACATTACCAAGTCAGTATCAATACCTAAATTTTTTCGGGGTGAATCGTTCAAGAGTATGTAGCTGTTCTGCTCACAAGTCCTTGTCCATGTTTTTAGGTGAATCCTTCAGGTGTATCAGTTACCAGTTTCGTGTGGGGGCGACCACCATCGGCCAGATTGTCCCCGACACCTGTGACGCCATCTACGAATCGCTCAAGGATGACTACTTCAAGGTAAGATTTGTTATATAGTTTGTTTTATTGGGTTTCACACAACTTTTCACACAACTTGTTCACAATACTAGAACCGACTGAATACCGAACCAACAAATTCATTTCGTAATTTTGATTACTGGAATTATAAATTTACTGGAGCCGATTAAAGCTAAAGCTGAAATTATATAGAATAATAAGGTAATCGAAGTGCAAATTAAAATAAACCTGAATATCGAACCAACTAATTTATTTCTTAAAATTGAATACTGGAACCGACTAAACCTAAAACAAACTTACATTAAACTTACATTAAATTATATAGAATAATAACTTTAGTTATCATACTCGGTATATTCATCTGAAAACTGCAAACTTAGATTAAATTATATAGAATAAGAAATTTACTTTTCATACTCTGTATATTCATAGGAACCCAGGATATTATGTGGAAATTTAAATAAACCGGTATATCTAACCAACGAATTTATTCTAACCAACGAATTTAATTTTCGTACTCGGAATATTCATCAGACACCAACATGTTTATGAACGAAAATGACCCAGGAACGGGCCTATGCACGTTGGTCCCGGATGTTCCTGCTATGTTTCCACTGTCCACGTGTGGGGTTTTGTTTCGAGCCGTGAGCATCTTCATGCTCCCGCGAAAACATGCCTGCTCAATGTCGTTTTGGACTACCAGCAGGATGTGTGGATCTGTGATCTTTCGTAGTTTCATCGCTATGTTTTTGCCAAATATGGTGAGCGCATCGTCTGGATCGGCCTGTGTGTCCTCCAGGTTTTTAAGAACAAGCTGCAATAAATCGTTAGCTCTTGTGTCGCCGTCGCATCTCTTTCGCTTCTTTTTTTCCCCCCACTCTTGGCTGGACCTTGGGGTGCTGGTGCGGTTCGAATCCACCTCTTCGTGATCGTCTCCGACGTTACTGATGTTTTCAGACGACAAACTCTGGGTTTCCACATCAGTACCACTCTCCTCCTCGGCGTTGACGGCCGTCTCGTCACCGAGTCCCTGCGAGCGTGAAGAGAGAAACAATTGAGTTTTTAGCCAAAAACCTGTATATTTAAATAAGTGTCTTTATATTTTTGTTTTTGCAGACCCCGTCCACCCCGGAGGAGTGGAGGAAGGTCGCTGACCAGTTCCAGACCCGATGGAATTTCCCCAACTGCATGGGCGCCCTAGACGGTAAACACATCCATATCAAACCACCAGCGCACTCCGGGTCATCGTTTTATAATTACAAACACACCTTCAGCATCGTCCTCATGGTGCTAGTGGACGCCGATTATCGCTTCATCTATGTCGATGTGGGGTGCAATGGCCGGGTTAGTGATGGAGGTGTGTTTTCTGGATGCACCCTACAACAAGCTCTGGAGAACCACGCTGAGTCGTTCCCACCCCCCCAACCACTTACTGGAGATGCTCGGCCCCTGGGCCATTTCATTGTGGCGGACGATGCCTTTCCCCTGAAAGAATATCTTATGAAACCCTTCAGCCACAGAGACATGAGGACCGATCACCGGATCTACAATTATCGGCTGTCGCATGCCCGACGTGTCGTCGAGAACGCATTCGGCATAATGTCGAACTGATTCGAGTGTTTCTGACCAACATTGCCTTAGGGCCGGAAAAGGTTGAGAAAATCGTCATGGCTGGTTGCGCGCTCCACAACTTCCTGCACGAGAAGATCGGGAGCACTGCCACAACAGACTACGAGGACCCCGCGACGCACTCTGTTACTCCCGGGACCTGGAGAACTGACAGAGTGCTCAGCCAGGCGCCATTCCCATATGGAACAAGCTCAACTCAACGGGCAAAAACGCAACGCGATTACTTGGTCGAGTATGTAAACTCACCGACAGGGTCTGTGCCCTGGCAGTCGGACATGATTTAGAAAACTTGACTGTATATATGTTAAATAAACCGTTACTTTAGAACTCATAGTGTATGTATTTATTATTGATAGGTATCCTTACCTCAGCAGTTTCTTCACTGCAGCTTGGTGCCGGGAGTACGTGGTTGGTGATACTCTGACGTCTCTGCAGATGGGGCGCAAGGAAGGACCGCGATATCTGGATCCACTTCTGCCTGGCCGTCAGATGCTTCCCTTCAGAACCCGAGGCCGCTTGTTTACGGAAGCGTGTGTACTGGGTGCGGAGGTTCGTCATCCTTTTCTGGATGGAGGTCGCTGTAAAAACAAATTGTACCCATCTTGTATTGTATTGTATATTAGCGAAACAGTTCGCATAGCAGTAAGAAACCTGACAAATAATAATTGTTAAAACCAGGCACCCCCGTATATGACGAAACCCGAGCCGTTTCGCGATTAAGTATCCCGAATCAGTTTTCCGATTATGTTTCGCGATTATGTAGAAAACTGGCCGTTTCACGATTAAGTTTCGCGATTAAGTTTCAGCTAATTTCACTCGCTTTTGTAGTTGAATTTCATGCGCCTGCCATCTTGTGGTTAAACTCAGGCACACTCGTATACGACAAAAACTGGCCGTTTCGAGAATAAGGACAATTTAAGAAGCAACATTTATTCTTTACCTATGTCTTATTGATACCCTGCTAACTTTGAGTTGAAAAATATATTACAATAGCTCGTTTAATGTAATTTTCATGCGAGATCGATGGCGTTCTGCAGCTGCCATTTTCAGCAACCGCCGCATTTCTCAACAAGGATGACAAACAAAAACGTCAATAATATCGGGAAAACGGGCCTACCTGACTGTCCGACCTCTGCTGCGATCGCCGCCAACGCAGCAACCTTCTTGACTCTGTTCGAATAGTCTGGACATGACACATCGAAGAGACACGGCAGATTTTGCCACATTTCGACCATCGCAACCTCCGCCTCGCTCGTCCAGTCCGCCATTTTTATCCTTTCTGTATGGACAAGGTCACATGACCCTTTCCGGCCCGGCGATTGGCTGACCGTTAAAAACCCGACGCGATCGGTCGCCTACTAGCACCCACATACCGTATACGATACGACTGACTGCTCAAATATACCGATTCTCGAACGGGCCGATTCATTTTTCGAATCGCTTGCGATTCGAGTTGTAAGCCCTAAAACTGAGTTTTATACACGAATCGCAAGCATCTAGTGTGCGCGGGGGTCGCACACCTAATGACTAAAACTCAGTTTTATGCGCGAAACGGGAAGTTTTAGATCATATACAGGAGGTGTGTACTAGGCTTAAGATTCCTTACATGTGGTATGCGGCATGCGAATGGCAAACGCAGCAGCATTCACATTCGCATGCCGCACCAATGGCTACATGGACCGATTCAGTTGCCACATTTGCATTTGCATTTGCATTCGCATTCGGACACATGGAATCACCCTCATTGACTTAGATGCTTTTCGATTTTTTGCCACATTCGCATGCTGCATACCGCGTGTAGTGAATGTAGCCTTAAGTTTTGAGATATTTGAAATGCAAACATGTAAAATTCATTTTGGAAAGCACACCAAAACCTTCACACCACGGGCTTCAGCACAGATAAAAGATTAACCTCGTACTGCAGTACCCTGAGTAGGGGTGAAGAACAACCCGATATAAAAGCTGGCAACAAATTATCTACATGCTGGGTAAATGAAATGAGCAGATACATTCTTAATTTAAGAAGCAAAATATATTCTTCACATATATCTTATTCTTAATATTTACATGCTACTTTTGAATTGAAAAATATAATGAAACATGCAGTTTAAAGGACTTTAAAATTGAAATCGACGGCATTCTATGATTGCCATTTTGTCTTTTTGCATTCTTTCCCATTTCACCAACGCTGTGCCGATATAAGTAGCCATTTGATAGTAGAAGCAGTGATTCTACTTCGTGTTCCATACTAAAGCTATTTTCACCCATAGTTACACTACGTTTTCATTCACCCCTCTACTGCAAGTACGGGGTGAATCTCTTATCTGACTTCAGCAGTAACAGATTTGATTAAATTACCCCAGTATTCCCTTCAATGTGGCAACAAATGCGTCCTAAATTCATCAGTATCTGAGTTAGATATGTAGAATCAAATGAAGAGTGCAGGCGCAAAACCACGTAAACGCCAATCCAAAAATGGGAGATAAACATTGGAATCAAACCTTGAAAAAGTTAATTTGTTTATATTCCTGCTTTTTTGTTCATTGCTCCATAACGATATGATCATATAAAAAGTAGAAGTAATGAGAATTATAATTATTTTCAGGTAAAAATCTGTTATTTAAACTAAATTTTTGGATTGGCATTTACATGGTTTTACGCCTGAACTCTTCAAATCTAGATGAATGTTTTGGTTTTGAAAATTTGATGTTTGATTGGACCACGCAGCTTTAATGGTAACACGATAAGGTTGAAATGCAGGGTGGCCGGCGGTGGTCACTGGTGGTCACTGGTGGTCACTGGTGGTCAGTGGTGGTCAGTGGGTACACTCGCCCCATTACCACGCCCCTACATGGCGCACTCACGGGCCATATGGCATATAAAGTATCAGCAGCAGCTGACCAGTGCCCAGCACCTTCATGATGACTGGTCATCTCATAGGGGGTCACCCACCACTCTCCTGCCCCGGAGGTCAGAAAGGACAGCCCGAGCAGCAGAGTGTATGTAGTCTGTTGTCAGCCAGGTGTGAGGCAGGTCACAGTATACACGCACCTGTAACCAGGCGGACAGAGTGCATGCATGTAACTAGGAAGATACATTGTTGCTATGCTAGAGCAATATCAAGATTGCAGGCATCACTGTAAAATTAACGTATGCGAATGCAGTATGCAAATGCAGTGTGCAAATGCTGTATGCGAATGAGAATGTGAATGTGAATGTGAATGTGAATGTGAATGCGAATGCGAATGAGAATGAGAATGAGAATGAGAATGCGAATGCGAATGCGAATGCGAATATGAATATGAATACGAATGCGAATGCAAGGGGGGGAGGTGGAGTCGGAGGGGGAGGGGGAGGGGGGGGAGGGGAAGGGGTACAGGAGGGAGTTAAAAACAAAGAGGACCTGCAGGCCCCACCTCATCCCCATACCTGACTTGACACCCCTACCAACTAACAACTAATTTTCACTAACAACTAACAGGTAACCCCACCCATGGCTTAACTAATTCCATCCTCACTTCACTCCTTTCTCTGGCCTTGGCCGGACTTACTGTGCATACCGGTGAATCTGGAGGGACTGAAGTTTGGATCCTGGTTGGGTCAAACCAACGACTTATAAAATAGGTACCTGTTGATGCTTGGTGCTTGGCATTATGAGGTCAGGACAGGACAGTACAGTGTCAGGATAATGTGAATGTGTGGGACCTCAGGTGATCCTGCCGGCAGTCTGTTTCCCAGTGGGGCAGCACTATATAGTCACCATGAGTGCACGCTGTCACAAGTCGGTGCACATCCTGGTGTGGCCTAGGGCCTTACTGGGGCGTAAAACTACACCAACCACCCAGCCTCCCCTGGCCCTCTCAAAGGACTGTGGTTGGGCTCTTAGGCTGCCTTTTTCCTTCCTCCTCCCCCCCTCCTCCCCCCCCCCCCCATTTCTCTGACCATTACCCATCAGAAGCCAACTCCCAACCACATGGGACCCCTTTCAGCAGTGGCCATACAGTGCTGCAGATTTGCAGCCTTCAGCGCACCAATGCGACTGAAAACTCCCCAAAAACAACAACTGAAGGAGGGCCGCCTGGCTGGATGTTCCTCCAGGGACTGAACGGGTTGCACCGCAGGGGGTGCGTCGTTAGGTTCAGACTCCCGCCGTCAGAGGTCGCGCGCTCTCACGCGACTACACCGGGCGGGTGTCACGTGACTGGAAGAGAATAGAACCTGTTTTTTTTTCTCGCATCTCCGGTCTTGAGTGTGATATTTAAATGTCATAATGTATACATGGCTGGAATATAAGTCGATAGGGCTTACTCTGCCTGCTATTTTTGGAGTGAAATCATGTAGATTAAAGTTGCATGGTCCGATGAAACATATTTTTGTCAAAAACAAAACACTTATCTAAATTTGGTTCTATATATCCAACTTAGATACCAGTGCCTTAGCTAAGGATTGGTGACAGCCTATTCAGAATAATCAGTGCATTTATTACCTCATCCCCTTGGACACCTACTTTGAAACAGCCATTATGCAGGAACACTCATTAAGCAATTAGGTCAATCTCAATTAGATTTAGAATTGACCATAAATATCGAAAGAAAATATATAACGGCTTAAGCTAGGATTCCTTACACACGGTAAGCGGCATGCGGCATGCGGCAAGCGGCATGCGGTATGCGAATGGGAAGATTCCTTACACACGGCATGTGGCGTGCGGCATGCGGTAAGCAGCATATAAAAGTGTGCACCCATGTGCCTTTCATTCTTTCTGTCACCACACATAAACACAGAAATGAGAAATATGAAGAATGGGACGGTGCAAACATGTAGGTTTATGCGCGGACCTGTTAGGAAGCAGTCTTCATGAGAAATATGAAGAATGGGACGGTGCAAACATGTAGGTCTATGCGGCGGACCTGTTAGGAAGCAGTCTTCATGAGAAATATGAAGAATGGGACGGTCCAAACATGGCTCAGTTTAGCTTGCTTTGAAGGATGTTAGGACCGTCCCAAATATGAAGACTGCTTCATATTTCTCATGAAGACCAGCTGTCCGTAATTATCAGTCGCCTCCTCCAGCCTTATATCAATGGACAAATGCGACTGATGCTTTTCTATTCGCAGCACCATTATTTTGTCTTTATGTGTGCTATTTCTACTCGTGGGGGTTCCTACCTTTATTGGAGACTGCTTCCTAACAGGTCCGCGCTCTACCTTGTCCTGACTGTCCGTAATTATCAGTCGCCTCCTCCAGCCTTATATCAATGGACAAATGCGACTGATGCTTTTCTATTCGCACCCGTGTCGCATGCCGCATGCCGGACCGATCGCTACAGGGACCGATCGAGTTGTCGCATTCGCATTCGCATTCGCATTCGCATTCGCATACCGCGTGTAAGGGTTGCACCCCATTGACTTCAAGGCGTTTCGATTTTTTGCCGCATTCGCATTCGCATTCGCAGACCGCATACCGCATGTAAGGAATCTCAGCTTTAAGCTAGGATTCCTTACACGCGGTATGCGGTATGCGAATGCGAATGCAGCAAAAAATCGAAAAGCATCTAAGTCAATGGGGGTGATTCCTTACACGCGGTATGCGGCATGTGGCATGTGAATACTGAATCGGTCCATGTACCGATCGGTGCGGCATGCGAATGCGAATGCCCATAGACAACAGTGTTAGAGAAACCTGACACTATGTGTGTGGGTGTGGGTGAAAGGACCCAACCCGTTTGCATACCACATGCCGCATACCGCGTGCCACATGCTGCATACGGCGTGTAATGGCTGGTGCACACCTACCATTTACGATTCGCGCACTAAAACTCGCGACTCGACCCGACCCGCTTAAAACTGAAAACGGGCCGATTCGTTTTTCGAATCGCGAATCGCAATCGTAAACGGCCGCTTTTAGCACTAAAAACTGAGTTTTATGCGCGAATCGCAATCGGTAGGTGTGCGCGGGGACACCTAGCGATTTTTGGGCAGTTTTAGATCGTATACGGTAGGTGGGTGCGGAAAAACGGTATGTGTGCACCGGCCATAAGGAATCTTAGCTTTATGTCGGGAATTGCTGGGAATATTTCCATAACCCAGCAATCTAACAGGTTATATATATAGAAGGAGTGCGCATGACGTCATTACTTAGCAATCAGCGGTCAGCGGGCTGCCATCTTGGATTATGAGCACCCTCCCTAGCCATGTTGTGAATGGATGCAGATGCAGTAAAACATAGTTTGCTTGTGCTATGGGAGGTTCTGGGCAGTTTACATCCAATGTGTTTACTTACAGCACTTTAGCAACAACTTCTGAGGCCAAACTGCTCAAAACAGTGACAAATAAACCAACAAATCAGTAAATAACCACAGTGTAGGCAGTTGCAAGCCTTCTGTATGTCATCCAATATGGCCACCGAAAGTTGCCTCATGACGTCATTGTCAATGTTGATATCAACATGGGTAATTTAACCCGCGAAACATGTACACTGCTTTCTATGGACGAGACCATTGGCGCCATCTATATTCTAACCACAAACTAATAATATCTACCGATTGAGCTGCCACCTGGTGTAATTTACTTATAACTAATCGATGACGTGGCAACTTTACGAACACTTCGACCGGAGCACCTGGACTGGGAGGACGTGTCCATAAGGTTCAGATTTACCGTCCCTCCCACCCAGCTATATAGTGTTCATTAGGTTAGTGTCTGGTATCCTCGAACTATTGTCCAAAAATCACAATCAAGACTAATGTAACAAGTAAGAAAGATTAAATAAATGCCACTTTATACTGTATGTGTGGAGCATTGGTTGAATTACACCCCCTCTATAGGGTGGTTTAGAATCCCTGTTCACTCGTGGAGTGTGTGCCTCCGGGACTCAGTGGGAGTAACTAGCTTTCCCCACCTCCAGTATGTTGGTTGGTTGGTTGGTTGTTGGAGTTTTCAGTCCTGGCAACATCTAAGGTCATATCAGGACAGGTACCGACTTATGACAGTGCGCACTCATGGTGACTTCATCGTGCTGCCCCACTGGGAAATCATGCCACCAGCACCATGACCTGATATCCTATTCAGTCACATTATCCTGATGCTGAGCTAACCAGTCCTTGCCCTATCCTATTAATGCCAAGCACCAAGCTAGGAAGTGACAAGTATCAATTTTGTAACTCATTTGCTTGACTCGACCGGGAATTGAACTCCCGATATCCCGCCCGGGAGGCCTGTGCTCTACCTCCAGTATGTGAACACAACCCTGTTTAAATCCGAGCAAAAGCTGCTTGGGTACATGGGAATCAACTGTAGGTCCTGGTTCCATCATGCAATGCTTATTTATATTGGCGTAGAGTTGATGAACTGGACACAAATACCCTTCTATTCTAATGAGCTAAGTACAGAGTTAAAATATTTATCTATCACAACCTGCTGCTGTTAAAGTGCAGAATTTGTGAAATCATGGAGAAAATCCAGGAGCTGCCACATTCTCTACCAGTTCATCAACTCTAGGCCATACAGATAAACATTGCTTGCTGGAACCAGGACCTCGATATCTTGTTTACAGCAGATCCTTTCTGGAGTAGTTCTTGTTCAGATTTTAAAACAGTCGTCTTGCACCCCTACTGGAGGATACCGGATGCAGTGGCCAAATCGGTAGAGTGTGGGCTTTACATGCGGCAGGCCGGGAGTTCAGTTCCCGGTCGAGTCAAACCAATGATTTAAAAATTGGTACTTGTCGCTTCCTAGCCTGGCGTGCAGCATTATTAGGATAGGGAACGGACTGCTTAGCTCAGTGTCAGGATAATGTGACTGTGTAGGATATCGGGTCATGGTGCTGGCGGCCTGATCTCCCAGTGGGGCCACAGTATAAAGTCACCATGAGTGCACACTGTCACAAGCGGGTACCTGTCCTGATATGACCTTAGATGTTGCCAGGACATAAAACTCCAGCAACCAACCAACCTATTGGAGGTGAAGATTTGATCTGGTACGTTCTGTGCAAAGAACTGACTAGAGATACCAATACTTTGCTTGTATTTAAATAAGAAAAAAATCACTGAAATGCAAATGGGTGGGTTGGGGGCAGGGTGTGAGGAGAGTCGAGTGGAGGAAATGGCATGATTGCATAATTCATGGAAGCTGAACAAAAAGACACTTTACAAACCAAAAAAACACACACACACACACACACCCGCCAAAAAACAAAAAAACTCCAGGTAATCGTAAGCGTCTGAAACTGGTGAAGAGGGTTGAGGCAGCCCCTGGTTCCGGTGTTGAGACGCATGCGTGATGCAACCCAGGTGTCCACTCCTGCGCACTGCACTGGCTGCGGACCCCCGGACAGAAGTCCCGACTGGCTGAGACAAGACAGGAGGCCGGTGTGGCGGTTTCAGCGTGTTCCCGTGCTCAGACGTGTACCTCGCTTCTGCTCATGCGTCAGAATCTAATAAACATGGCCGTAATCGATTAACACTACCCGGGCGACTCGGGTCATCCCAGTCGTCAGAATTTCAAATAGAACACGGCGAGTGGAGTCGACAAATACACGTGCCGTGTGCAAAAAAAGAATAACTTTGATTAATTAAATGGAAATATAGGTAAACTAGGCCATCATAAAATACTTTAAATCCTATTTTGCTGTATTTTTTATCGGTTATTAAAAAAAAAAGAATTGTCCACCCGAGCGCGGAGAAGCGTATTCGACCCGAGTTTGTAGGATGTGCGCATGCGCCAATAAGTGTCTCGGGTGATCCGAATTGATGCGAAATCCGTGCATGCGCAGAAGCAACGGGAGACGGCTGAGCACGGGAACACGCTGAAACCGCCACACCGGCTACCCTAAGTTCACAGCGCTTATATTTGAAGTTGAAGATGCACAGTTCGATGGTGTTTTAAATTTTTGTTATAGTTTATGCCATTATTCTAAATAAATGTACTAAGTTGGCAGGTGCAATCTACCTTATGTAATTTTTTTAATTATAGAGTTAACTTCAAGTTCTATTATATTAAATTGATTTAAAGTTGCATAGTCCGATCAAGCATCAAATTTTCAAAAACAACACAATTATCTAGAATTGATTCTACATATCTAATATAGATACTGGTTCACTTATTAAGCCTTTGTTGCCACATACAAGGGAATACCAAGCCAATTCAATAGAACCTGTTACTGCAGAAACCTATGGAGTCAGAGTTTTGGCATGCTTGCCAAAACTAATCTTACATGTTTGCACTTCAAATATCTCAGAAGTTAGCCATTTAAAATAAAAGTTACTTCAGACTAAAGTACAGTAGATTATTATGGTCAATTTAGTATATTTATCTCAGAAAAATGGCAGAAACTCAAAACCATCGGACTATGCAACTTTAACATTCTGCACATGCAGCAATACATGTTTATGGCTGAATAATCCGATGAAGTGACCGATTTTCAAAACCAAAGCAATTATATAGATTTGATTCTACATATCTAACTTAGACAGTTAGATACTGGTGCACTTATTTGTTGTATGTCCCTTCCTCTCATTTCCACACACCTCAACCAGACGGGATGGCCGAATGAGTTAGAGCGTCTGCCTTCCGTGTTGATCGTGGGTTCGAACACTGGTCGAGTCAAACCAATGACTTAAAAATTGCTACTTGTCTGCTTCCTAGCCTGGCGCTTGGCATTATTAGGAAAGGGCAGGGACTGGTTGGCTCAGTGTCAGGACAATGTGACTGAGTGGGATATCAGGTCATGGTGCTCATGGCCTGGTCTCCCAGTGGGGCAGCACTATAAAGTCACCATGAGTGCGCACTGTCACAAGTCGGTACCCATCCTGATATTACCTTAGATGTTGCTAGGACGGAAAACAACAACAAACAAAACAACAAAACAAACCACACAACTCCATTTCCCTTCCTAATCCTATCCCCTCACTTCGACTTCGGCTCCCCCCCCCCCCATCCCCCACACCCCTCTCTTCCCTTTCCCTCCACCCCCCACCCTACCCCCAGTGGCAGGCAGGCCCAGACGTGCTGGTGCTGGACAGTTTGTGGCAGAGTGATGGCGTCCAGATAACCTTGCGGCCTCAACTGTAAAGGAGCAGCGCCGGGTGCATCATGCGTCTGGTTTGTATAACAGTTGGACACGCGGGTACTAACTCTCTGGGTGTAAGTGTAAAGTATGACTTATTGCCTCCCAATTCCTCATCGGAACACACCAGGGCCCGTATGCATGGGGCGGTGGTAGCGCTCTACCCCTGGGGGTAGAGGGGATATCCGGGGTAGCGGCGAAAAGTCGCTATGCATGTGACCGGGGTATGCAAACCCTGGGGGATAAAAGTAGGGTAAGCTACCCCCACTCAGTAGCAGGTATAATGGCTGGGGTAGGGACCGACTCAGGCCAAATCTATTGAATGCGATCATATTTAACAGAATTACATACGCAATAAATGAAATTTTATCAATTTAACCCTAAATTCGAACCGTTATTAAGGCTACCGCCGCATTGGCGGCGATATTAATAGTGTCGAATCGACGAATGTAAAGTAAACAAATCGCCGCCGCCGCATCGACGTCGCTGGGGTAGGGACCGACTCGGGCCAAATCTATTGAATGCGATCATATTTAACAGAATTACATACGCAATAAGTGAAATTTGATCAATTTACCCCTAAATTCGAACCGTTATTAAGGCTACCGCCGCATTGGCGGCGATATTAATAGTGTCAAATCGACGAATGTAAAGTAAACAAATCGCCGCCACGGCATCGATGTTGCTTTCCATACTGGCGGCTGGGGCTGTTGCTTGCATTCGTCGATTAGAAAATATTAATATCGCCGTCGTTGCGGCGGCAGCATTAATAGTCCTTCGAATTTAGGGTTAATTTCATGAAATATCACTTATTGCGTATGTAATTCTGTTAAATATGATAGCATTTAATAGATTTGAGCCTAATATATGGCTACAAACGCAGAGGGAATCTATAAATAACTACAAGGGTAGCTACCTCCTCACCGATTTGGCTCCACGCATACCCCGTGACCCATTATACCTACCCCCGGCGATAGCTACCCCAAACTCGGTCCTTACCACCGGGGGCGATAAATAATTCTTCATGCATACGGGCCCTGGGCCCGTATGCAAGAGTCAGTATTAGCGGCGTTTGGTGTTACAGCCTGTTACCGTTTAGCTATCACCGACGTTGGGAACTGTGTCAAGTGGTATGCAGGAGCGCGTAACACTTACATTATAGCTAAACATGCAGTTATTTATAGATTTGGGAAATCCCTCCATTCGACAATATGAATAACGCCGCCAATGTGGCGGCGGCGGCGTTAATATTGGTTCTAATTTAGGGTTAATTTGATTAAATTTCACTGTTTGTTGTTTGTTGTTTGTTTGTTGTTGTTTTACATCCTAGCAACATCTAAGGTCATAAATTTCACTTATGGCATATGTAATTACGTTAAAAATGACAGCATTTAATAGATTTGGCCCAAATATATTACCGCCGATGCGACGGCGGTGGCCATGTTTAGTTGACGCTGGACAGTATGGATATCGACGTCGCTGGGGCGGCGGCGATTTGTTTACTTTATGTTCGTCGTTTCGAAAATATTAATATTAATATCGCCGCCATTGCGGTGGCAGCGTTAATCTCGCTTCGATTTTAGGGTTAATTTAATCAAATTTCACTATTTGATTATGTAACTTTGTTAAATATGACACGATTGAATAGATTTGATACCTTACACCGCTGTAAACTACCTAAATTTCTGGTTTACCTTAACCTAGTTTAAGCTTCTGGTGTTAGGCCTATCACTGACTCGTGCATACCATTTTTTCCCGCTATACGGGAATTCCAGCCAAACACCGTTTTGCCTTGCTATCACCGACTCCTTCATACGGCCCCAGTTCTACAGCTCCAGAGAGAGAGTTAGTCTCCACACAAAAATGGACGGCTTCAGCACAAACACAAAGGACCATTTCCACTTGGTTCATTATAATTTATATGGCTTTGTGTCATGTTATGTCAATCTTCCCCATCACATACTTTAATTAAATAATTATTGTCCTATATTATCCTATATTTTAAGTAAAACCTCTCTAACTGACCACCTCCACAGATTGCCCACTCCCCTATATCGGTCGCTTTATTTGTGTCCCAAATGATTGCGCATACAATACGGTTGTAACGCTTAAAAACCTCCCTAAACCATCCACCTCCTTTTTTCGTTTTGCTGATGTACACTTTATTAAATATTTACTGTTACGCAATTGTCTTTAACAAAAATTAAAGATGTATGAAGCCTATAGAGGATCCAACATTTCGGTGTGCATGCCCAAAAAGAAAATCAATTTTGCATAAATTCACAACAAATATCTCCAATGTTAACACTTTAAAATATAAGTTACAAACTTCAAGTAAAGTAGATTACAGGTATTAACCTAATATGTTTATTTTGTTGCTGCAGAGAAGGGGGTACCAAATTTTTATTTTTGTTTTTTTTGTTTTTGGTAAATATGTTTATTCTGCTGAATAAATCTTTTGTCAGTGCCGAAGCACTGGTCTTCCAGCCATTTTTCAATTCAGGGTTATTTACACAAAAGGTATATAGAATAAGGTGTACAATACCTGTTGAATAGACAATTTGCACCATGTAACACAATGAAATTCTGAAACCCAAAAGTTCCATAACAATATTGTACAGTAGTGTCATATAACCAGATCAATATTAGTCAGATCAATGCAAGTATTTACATAGTATTTAGAATGTAAGCAGAAGTTATCTTCTGTATTCAGTTGGTAAATTTGTACTAAGTTTGAATGTTCAGTTGCAGTTAGGAATTAATATAATAGAACATGCTAGTATTGTTACTTACTGAAGCCTATGGCTATAGTGTCAGCATTGCACTGTGTCAAAGCAGGGCTGCCAAAGAACCCGAAGGAAAAGTGTCAATAGGCTGGGGTTTTAACATATCCACATGCATTTGCAATCTAATATGCTAAGTATATTGTTAAACTATTTAGCTAACATATTATGCTGATACTTTTGGAGTGAAGGATTTGTGAAATCATGTTGGATGGGTGATTGGCGATGGTTTAACAGTAACATCGTGTTGATAGCAATGGTTATATCCACATAAAAAAAAACTAGAGGTATGTATTCTATTCGTCTTGTCAACCACATTCTCATTGAAATTGAGACAAAGTTCCAAAATGGTCTGAGCCATGACAAATAATAGAATAAAACACCTCTGATGCAATTTTGAAGACTCAGAACAAATAGCCAAAATTACAGGAGGCGATACAGCCCAGTCTTTTTCTTAGGAATTCTAAGAATTAAAGTTGCATCACTGAGTATATTTCGATGATTGAGAGTTGTTGTCATTTTTTTTAGATAAATATATCAGGTTTGTTTGTTTGTTGTTGTTTTACGTCCTAGCAACATCTAAGGTCATATCAGGATGGGTACCGACTTGTGACAGTATGCACTCATGGCGATTTTATAGTGCTGCCCCACTGGGAAATCAGGCCGCTGGCACCATGACCCAATATCTCACTCAGTCACATTATCCTGACACCGAGCTAACCAGCCCTTGCCCTATCCTAATAATTCCGAGCATCAGGCTAGGAAGTGACAAGTATAAATTTTTAAGTCATTGGTTTGACTCGACCGGGAACTGAACTCGCAAACTCCCGATCTTCCGCACGTGAGTTGATCATTATACTCTACTTTACTTTTGTTTGAAGTAACTTTTAATTTAAATGGCTACTTTTGATATATTTGAAGTGCAAACATACCAAATTAATTTTGGCAAGCATCCCAAACCTCTTGACACCATAGGTTTCCGCAGTAATACTAACAGGTTCTATTAAATTGGCTCGGTATTCCATCCTATGTCGTAACAAATGTTTGATAAGTGCACCAGTATCTAAGTTACATATGTAGAATCAAATCTAGATCCCTGTTTTGGTTTTGAAAACCCTCTTGATATGACCTTAGATGTTGTTGTTGTTTTATGTCCTAGCAACATCTAAGGTCATATCAGGATGGGTACCGACTTGTGACTGCTCATGCGCGCTCATGGCGACTTTATAGTGCTGTCCCACTGGGAAACCAGGCCACTGGCACCATGACCCGATATCTCACTCAGTCACATTATCCTGACACTGAGCAAACCAGTCCTTGTCCTATCCTAATAATGCTGAGTGCTAGGCTAGGAAGCGACAAGTATAAATGTTTATGTCATTGGTTTGACTCGACCAGGGTTAGAACCCACGACCCCAGGATCTACCAGCACGGGAGACGGATGCTCTAACTCATTCGGCCATTCCGTCTGGTCTATGACCTTAGATGTTGCCAGCACGTAAAACACCAAGACAATCCTTTTACACACACCCACACACACATACAAACACACCCTCCTTCAAGTCCACATCACTGCAGGGTTCATCGCCCAGCCTCATTCACACAGGGCAGTGCCACCCCGCTCCGCTGGTTCCGCGCGCTCCCACCAGCGGGCGCTCGCGTCGTGTGGAGACCAAGTCACGTGTGGCATTCCGCGCTAATGCGAGCCGGAGTGACCCGAGCGGCTCACTAACAAAGTCAACATTGGTTCTACTGTGGCGCCACCTTCTTCTACTGATACACACCGCAAGGGGGCGTAGGTGTGTGTGTGTGGGGGGGGGGGGGGGGTCACACGCCTGCCCTGGAGAATGTTGTTGTTGTTGTTGGAGTTTCTTTTTTTTCAAATTGTTTATGCCCTGGCAACGTCTATAGCCCCGTTTACACGGGCGATTTAAAACGTTTCAGATGAACCCACTTGCCTAGATCGACTCACATTTGGCGTGTAGACGCAGTTCTGTGGCGTTTTAGGGCTGAATCACTTCATATGAAACGTTTCATCTAGACCACCTCGCGAGGTAGTATAGATGAAGCGTTTCAGCTGGTTCCCGGCAGTGTTAGGGCCCGATTAGGCCGAAATCTACTGAATGCGATCATATTTAACAGAATTTCATACTCAAATAATTAAATTTAATTAAATTAACCTTAAATTCCAAGCGATATTATCGTAGCAGCTACATCTGAGTCGAATCGACGAGTGTAAACTAAACACATAGCAGTGCTCACAGGCTACAGGCGCACCACAGGCTGCTGGTTCCCGGCGCCAAAACACTTTTTAAACTCTGTCCGTGTAAACGCACCTCAAAAACGCATCATATAAATCGCCTTGTCTAGAACGTTTCACAATCCCCCGTGTAAACACGGCTTAAGGTCATATCAGGATGGGTATCGACTTGTGACAGTGCACACTCATGGCAACTTTATAGTGCTGCCCCACTGGGAAATCAGGCCACTGGCACCATGACCTGATATCCCACTCAGTCACATTATCCAGACACTGAGCTAACCAGTCCTTGTCTTATCCTATTAATGCCAAGTGCCAGGCTAGGAAGTGATGAATATCAATTTTATAAGTCATTGGTTTGATTAGACTGGGAACCAAACTCCTGATTTCCCACACGCGAGACCTGTGCTCTACAGATTCCGCCACCGCGCTCGGTGGATTCATAATGGTCAATGGAATAAGTATATATATATATATAAATTATATTATATTTATATATACGAAAACCCCCAAAAGCTAATGTCCACTTTTTGTGCTGGGTGGGGGGTCGTTAAACAAAAATATATATAGGAAAATATGTATATGTACATAAAATACACCGTCCTGATATGCCCTTAGATGTTGCCAGGACGCAAAAACAATATATATATATATATATGGATATATATGGCAGAAATTCAAAACCTTTGGATCGTGCAAATTTACCCCACCCCATGACTACCCACCAAAAATGCACACACATCTTTGTAGATACCATCAGCAACATGGCACCCAGTTCTTGGGGAATTCTCGGCATTCCGGTAGTATAAAATTCAGACAACCCGACACGAGCGCCACCTGCGTCTACCTCCCCCCCCCCCCCCCAACCCCCACTCTCACATCCACCAAAAGGTATTTGATTACTCCTCCCGACCTGTTTGTGTCGGTGTGTGTGTGTGTGTGTGTTGGTGGGTGGGTGAGGCGCTTTTAATGCAGGCAGACACGTGACCCTGCGAGAGTGTTGTAAACTGAGACCAATTTCCGGAGAATTCTTCACGGGCTGTGGTTACAATAAAGATTTTCTCCTTCAACTTGCGCGAGAATTACCGAGAATTGCCGCGCACTGCGCATATTGTCGATGATATTGTGGTCACAAAAAGTATATCTTGTTTTATTTAACTATGCCTCTAGAGCACATTGATTTTCATATCATCGGCTATTGGATGTCAGTCAAGGATATGGCCATTCTGACATTGATTTGGTGGAAACCCGCTGCCGCCACATAGGCTACTCTTTCCGATAAGCAGCAAGGGGTCTTTTATATGCACTTTCCCACAGACACGACATCACATACCGCAGCCTTTGATGAACCAGTTGTGGACCACTGGCTGGAATGGAAAATAACCCAAACTGCAAATGGGTCCACTGAGCAGGATCGATATGATGACCGACACGTTCACAGGTGGACACACTACTGCCTGAGCTACATCCCGCTCCCTGCCGCCCCCCCCCCCTTTATTGCGGTAACAAGATGGATTTGATTTATTATTGTGTATTACTTGAGAATTATCCAGCATTGCGTGCATTATTTATCACTTTTATCAGATTGAGGTCACAATAAACATTTTAGTTTTTAATTGTATTACTTGAGAATTACCTCGCACTGTCCGTAATATCTTTCATACTAATGTCACAATAAAGATTTAATTTTAATTGGATGACTTGAAAATTAACTAGCAGTATACATATTGTCAAAAATAGGAAGGCTACAATGAATATCCTTACCTGATTTGACCTTAGATGTTGCCAGGATGTAAAACTCCAACAACCAATAAATTACTATTTATTGTTATTGCATTACTTGAGAATTACCTAACACTATCTATGCAAACTGTTTATCATAATGAGACTACAATAAAGACAATTTTAATTGAATTATATGACCAAAAAAGGACCTAGCACCATGCAGCCTGTCATATTGAGGTCACAATAAAGATCTTGTTTTCCCCCTTTTATCAAAGCTGCATAGTCCGATGGTTTTAAATTTCTGTATTTTTTCTGAGATAAATATATTAGATTGATCACTAGTATCTACTTTACATTAGTTTAAAGTTGCTTTTATTTTAAATGGTAAACCTTTGAGATATTTTGAGTGCAAACATGAAAAATTAGTTTTGGCAAGCTTGCCAAAACTCTGACACCATAGACTTCTGCAGTAACAGGTTCTGTTAAATTGACTCAGTATTGCCTTCTATGCAGAAACAAATGCTTAATAAGTGCATCAGTATCTAAGTTAGATATCTAAAATAAAAACTGATAATTGGTTTGGTTTTGACAATTTTATATTTCCTCGGACTATGCAGCTTTAATTGAGAATTAGGTAGCCCTATGGATGTTGCGCATCACACTGATGTGACAATAACAATTAAAAAAAAAAAATGTATTACTTGAGAATTACCTAGCAGTATCCTTTTGGCATTTTCTTCTTTTATTAATTGAGAATGTCCTAAATAACTGCTATTTTAAGTCCTATATTTGTATCGGACTATGCAGCTTTAATTCCTGCAACTACTGGACCACCGGGCAGGAGTTTGCTAATGGGAGTGAGATTATTATTTGGCTGCAGAAAACTTTGGGGATATGAGAATTGTAATGGATATGGTTCAAGGATGCTCAGTTGTCTTTTTTGTGTCTTTTTTTGTGTCTTTTTTGTGTCTTTTTTGTGTCTTTTTTGTGTCGTTTTGTGTCTTTTTTGTGTCTTTTTTGTGTCTTTTTTTTTTAATACAAAAAAGGGTTTGGGATTTTAGTTGGGCGGGCCTCCCCCCCCCCCCCGGTGTGTGTGTGTTTAGGCGATGATACCCCCCCCCCAACACACACACACAAGTTATGCTGAGTCATCCTGGTCTTGGATCACTTGTTGTTAATGAGGGTCAATGGTAGGTATGCATCGCTTATGCATTACTATATTGAAGAGCAATTTTCATGGGAATTTATTTGTTATGCTTAAATTAATATCTATAATCTTCCTGAATATTAAGTAGTATATATCACATTATATTATATATAATAAATAAGACATTTTTTTTTTTCCCTTGAGGATTTATACTGCCTCTCATGGATAAGTCTGAATAGACTTGTTTTCACCATTAGACAGTTTGTCGATAGAAAGCCTGAGTCTACACTTTTACCGACCCAAGGGATATTTAAGCTCCCACACCACATAGACTTGGTATGAGAGCAACTAGCCTTTGATGACGCTGTAAGTTATACACAGCGGTGGAAATCCAAATTGGCACAAGGGGGGTGGGGAATCGAACCACCAACCTTCAAATTAGGAGTCCGACCTAGAAAAAAGTCAGACACTCTAACCACTCTGCCACAGAGAACACCACAACATAGTATATATAATTTATTATAATATACACTAGGCTAGGCTAGAAACAGAAGAAAGGAGAGCGAGACGAGGAGTGGTGGGAAGCCTCATTTATTTAGTCTGGGATATTGAAATTTAACTGAATCTCTTGCTCTTCTCCTTTAGTCAACGACATTTAGTCACAGGCAGCTGACAACATGAAAGTCTTGGCCCCCCCCCCCCCCCTGAACCTCTCAACACGCCCCGCCCACACATACACGCTCCCTGAGTGTTGAGTCTGGTGGGTGGTCTGAAGGTGGGCGATTTCATATTGTCGTCTGCTCGACGAAATCAAACACCGCTGGTTCCTCCGTTGTCGATGACGTACTGGAGGCACCAGCAGTTCAGCTGTGGGTGTGGGTGTGGTGTGGGTGTGAGTGTGGGTGTGGGTGTGTGGATGTGTGTGTGTGTGAGTGTGAGTGTGGGTGTGTAGATGGATAAGGCAGATAAGTGTGAATGGAGTTGTGGTGGGTGATGGATGCCTGTGGGTGAGCTGATGAGGGTGGGGGTTGGGGAGGAGGGGGAGCGGGGAGGGAAGGGAGAGGAGAGAGAGAGTGGGTGGCTGAGGGAGAGGGAGGGGAGAGGGGAGGGAGGGGGTGTAGATAGTAGATAGAGATGATCAGAGGCCACACTTGCTATCCAAGTCCACACCTCTCTCTATCTCCTCTCCGCTGGTGTTGCTCCTCCTTGATATGTCTGAAAAGAGTTCCAGGAGGGGGAGCCAGCCAGCATTTCACTTTCTACTCTTACTCTGTCCGTGTCTTTGGCTCGCCAGTTGGTCACCATAGAGCAAATAGACATGGTCCTTTGGCTCAGATCTCCTCATTTCTCTTTCCTAGACTCTACCCTTTTTTTTCTTCTCCCAGGCATACTCCTCACCCTGACCAGGGGAGTTGTGTGCTTGGGTGGGGCCCTGTACCTTTACGTTTGTCTCACTTTGTTCTCTTTGCTGGAACCACCGCTGCACCCATCTTTACCTGCCCTTCCTCGAAACCCTTGCCACTGTCTGCTGGATACAAGTGCTCAACTACCACGGACCGAAGAGATTCGGGGCCGCCCCAACGCTTCACCGTTTCAACATTGTAAAGATGTCCCCAACTTCTACAACGGTCCCTACTGAAGTTACACTTGTGTGTAACTAATCTGGTGTTGCTTGTGTGTGAGTGGTAGTATCATATTTCTTGTGTGTATGTGGTAGTCTGGACTTACTTATGCTGTGTGTGGTAGTCTGGACTTACTTATGCTGTGTGTGGTAGTCTGGACTTACTTATGCTGTGTGTGGTAGTCTGGTCTTACTTATGTTGTGTGTGGTAGTCTGCACTTACTTATGTTTTGTTTTTGGTAGTCTGGTCTTACTTATGTTGTGTGTGGTAGTCTAGCCTTACTTATGTTGTGTGTGGTAGTCTGGACTTACTTATGTTGTGTGTGGTAGTCTGGACTTACTTATGTTGTGTGTGGTAGTCTGGTCTTACTTATGTTGTGTGTGGTTGTCTGGTCTTACTTATGTTGTGTGTGGTAGTCTGGACTTACTTATGGTGAGAGGTAGTCTGGACTTACTTATGTTGTTTGTGGTAGTCTGGTCTTACTTATGTTGTGTATGGTTGTCTGGTCTTACTTATGGTGTGTGTGGTAGTTTGGACTTACTTATGCTGTGTGTGCTAGTCTGGTCTTACTTCTGTTATGTGTGGTAGTCTGGACTTACTTATGGTGTGTGTGGTAGTCTGGTCTTACTTATGCTGTGTGTGGTTGTCTGGTCTTACTTATGTTGTGTGTGGTAGTCTGGACTTACTTATGGTGAGAGGTAGTCTGGACTTACTTATGTTGTGTGTGGTAGTCTGGTCTTACTTATGTTGTGTATGGTTGTCTGGTCTTACTTATTGTGTGTGTGGTAGTTTGGACTTACTTATGCTGTGTGTGGTAGTCTGGTCTTACTTCTGTTATGTGTGGTAGTCTGGACTTACTTATGGTGTGTGTGGTAGTCTGGTCATACTTATGTTGTGTGTGGTAGTCTGGTCTTAATTATGTGGTGTGTGGTTGTCTGGTCTTACTTATATTGTGTGTGGTAGTCTGGACTTACTTATGTTGTGTGTGGTACTCTGGACTTACTTTGTTGTGTGTGTTAGTCTGGTCTTACTTATGTTGTGTGTGGTAGTCTGGACTTACTTATGTTGTGTGTGGTAGTCTGGGCTTACTTGTCTTGTGCGTGGTAGTCTGGTCTTCCTTATGCTGCGTGTGGCAGTCTAGCCTTCGTTGTGGTGTGTATGTGTGTGGAGGGGGCGAGGATAGTCTGGGTTTACTTGTACCAGACCCCTGTGCACTGTAGCTTATTTAGACTGTAACTGTATTATTTAGACCGCACAGACAACACTCGCCCGGCTGCCAGTGGGCGTGTGTGTGGTGTATGGTGGGGGTGGGGGCGGCAGCGCTGTCTGGGGTGGGGGAGGATGGCGATGACAGTGAAGTGGGCAGAAGGGACTGGGTGAGGGGAAAGCGGAGAGGAGAGGGGGGACAGGGGTGAGGGGAGAGGGGGAGGGAAAGGGGAACAGGGGAGAGGGGAGAGGGAAGAAGGGAGAGTGGAGAGGGGAGAGGGGGTGGAGAAATGCGAAGGAGGGAGGGGGAATGGGCAGGGAGGAGAGGGCAGGGAGCAGGAGGAGGAGAGACAGAAAGTGGGGAGTTGAGAGAGGGAGTGAAGGGATGGGACAATGTGGGAGACGGGGAAGGGGGAGGGGAAGAGGGAAGGGGGAAGGGGCAGGGGGGAAGGGGAAGGGGAAAGGGGCAGGGGGGGGAGGGGAAGCGGATGGCGGAGAGTGGCAGAAGAGAGGGAAAGAGGGGGGCTAAGGGGAAGCGGAGGAGGAATGGGGGGAGGAGGGGAGTTTAAGGAGGTGAGGATGGGAGGAGGATTGGGAGGAGGGGGGAGAGGAGGTAGTAGAATGGGGTGAGAAGGGGGAAGAGGGGGAGGAGGGGGAGGATGGAGAGGAGGGGGGAAAGGGGGAATGGAGATGAGGGGAGGAGGGGGAGTAGGGAGAGTAGGGAGAGGAGGGGGAGGAAGGCGAGGAGGGGGAGGAGGGGGGGAGGGGAGGAGAGGGGAGAGGGGGGGAGAGGTGGGGGAGAGGAGAGGGAAGTGTAAACTGATGTCAGCATCCGGTGTCCTTTACGTCAGCCCTGTTAGCCGGGCTGGGCAGACACGCCCCCACCCCCCCCACCACCACCACCTCCCCTTTCACCCCCCACACCCTCACCATAAACCACCAACCATCCCCACCGCCTACACTTTCCCGCGCCCCGTGAAGCTAATCACAAGCACGACGCAAGGGCAGTAAATTAAATCAATAAATATTAACCGGATTTAAACTGAGGAAATTAACTTTTTTTTGTCTTCACTTTTTAAATTCACTTTTTATCATGCCCCTCTGAAAGCAGGTCCGAGTTCCCACGCATTAGCAAGCGTACGTAGCCAGCGTGCGTTGTTGTTGTTGTGGTGGTGGTGGTGGGGGGGGGGGGAGGGTTGTGTTGTGGTGTGCTTTTTTGTGTGTTTTGTTGTTGTTTTTGGGGAGTTTTCAGTCGCAATCGCATTGGTGCGCTGAAGGCTGCAAATCTGCAGCACTGAATGGGCACCGCTGAAAGCAGTCCCATGTGGTCGGGAGTTGGCATCCGATGGGTAGCCTTTTTGTGTGTGTGTGCAGGGTTCGGAAGGAGGGCGTGTGGTCTTTGTTTTTGAGGGAGTAGACGCCCGGTGTCGCAGTTTCCGCCATCCGCCAGTTTCCGCGGTATGCATCACTTCTGCTCATGCGTCAAAATCCAACAGTATCGTCACTAACCTTATAAATTTAATATAATGTTTTTGGTAAAGATGTTCTCTATATGTGTACAAAACGATTTGTTTCTAGGTGGTGTGGTTTTAGAGATATTTCACTTTTTCTGTATTTTCTGTATGTAGATTGCTCACGACCATTGACAATGCCTTGAGTTTGACAGTACGCGCAGTGCAAAACATCAGTTTTATTCAAAATTAATAGAAATCAAGAACTCTCCTAACCTTATAAATTTAATATAATCTGTTTGTTGAATATGTTTTTTTGCATGTGAGCCAAGCGGTTTGTTTCTAGGTGGTGTAATTAGAGAGATATTGACTTTATCTGTATGAAGATTTGCTCACGGCCATTGACAATGCATTTGAATGTATGTGTCCCTCGCAAACTGGCATACCGCGGAAACTGCAAATTTATAAGGTTAGGGTTCTTGATTTCTATTTATTTTGAATAAAACTAATGTTTTGCACTGCGCGTACCATCAAACTCAAGGCATTGTCAATGGTCGTGAGCAATCTTCATACAGAAAACACAGGAAAAGTTAAATATCTCTAAAAGCACACCACCTAGAAACAAATCGCTTGGTACACATATAGAAAACATTTTGACCAAAAACATTATATTAAATTCATAAGGTTAATGATGATGCTGTTAGATTTTTATGCATGCGCATGAAACTGACAGTCAGCTGAAACTGGCAGGGCGCTCAAAGTGCGACACCGGCACTCCCCCCCCCCCCCACCATCCCCCACCATCCCCCACCCCGCCTAGCAGTAACACACTGAGTGGCCCTCTCCCTGGTTGTTATTCACTGCGATAGGCTCCCTCATAGTCCGATGGTTTTGAGCATTTTCTGAGATAAATATATAAGGTTGATTATTATAATCTACCTTGCTTTAGTCTGAAGCAACTTTTATTTTAAACGGCTACCTTTGGAGATATTTGAAGTGCAAACATGCAACATTAATTTTGGCAAGCACACCAAAGCTCTCACGCAATAGGCTTCAACAGTAACAGGTTCTATTAAATTGACTCAGTATTCACTTCAATGTGGCAACAAATGCTTAATAAGTGCTTCAGTATCTAAGCTAGATATATGGGATCAAATCTAGATAATTGTTTTGGTTTTTGACAATTTGATGCTTTTATCGGACTATGCAGCTTTAAGGGATCGCGGTGTGACTTGTGGTAAAACAAATTAGGGGAACATGGCCTTTCACTTGTCTGTCCGATAGGTAATTGTTGGGTGTGTTTGGGTGGAAGGGTGGTGGGGGGGGGGGGGTGAATGGTGGAGGGAGGATAGCCTAAGGTATCACCAAAGGAAATTTGTTTTATTTAATGACGCCTCAAGAGCACATTGATTTTTATCATCGGCTATTGCATGTCAAACATATATATGCTCAATCTGACATATTTCTTTAGAGGAAAGCCGCCGCCACATAGGCTACTCTTTTCGATAGCAAGGGGACTTTTATATGCACCTTCCCACAGACAGGACAGCACATAACACAGCCTTTGATGAACTAGTTGTGGACCACCGGTTGGAAGGGAAAATAGCCCAAACTGCAAATGCGTCCATTGAACAGGATCGATCACATGACCCACACCTTAACAGGTGAACACTCTACTGCCTGAGCTACTTCCCGTTCACCCAAGGTATCACAATGCAGGATTTTCATGGCGGCTAGTGACGCAGTGGACGCCAGGCGTCGCTGGTCGCGGGGTGTCCAACTGAAGCATCCTGGGAATGCTGGCAGGAAATGGGGAATGTGATCGGCTTGTCGGCTTTAAGGGTGTCTCCACCCCCACCCCCGCCCCACCCCAGCCTTAGCTGTAGGATCTAGGTTGGATCCTACATGTTCAATTTAGACAGCCCAGTCACACAACGCTTGCGACCACTTGCGATCACCAAAGAGGACTGGTCGCAACGTGGTCATAGGCGATCACCGACCAGTCGGCGACCTCTAGGCAACCATTTTAGTGGCAAGGAGGTTGCAGATGTTGCACAAAAAACCTCCTTACAACCAAAACGGTCGCCAGGAGGTCGCCGAACATTTCAGCGCTTGTCGCCGATCAGGGACGAGTCGCCGACCCTCCCCACCAAAATAATTGTTTGGGCCCTGATAGCCTACCGGTCACTGATCACTCGGCGATCGGTCAGTGACCATTCGCCAAGCACTTAGTGACTAATGGCCGACCATCGTTTTTCCCGCCTTTTTTCTACTTTGGTCACAAGCAGGTCGATGGCTTTTGGTTGCAAAGTGGTCGCAAGGAGGTCGATGGCTTTTGGTCTCAAAGTGGTCGCAAGCCATAGTGTTATTGAGGCCTTATTAAGCATTTGCTGCTGCTTGAAGATTAAGTCAATTTAATAGAACTTGTTACTGCTAGAAACTGTGGCATCAGAATTTGTATATATGTATGCCAAAATAAACTTGCCCGATTTCTACTTCAAATATCTCTAAAGTTAGTCATTAAAAATAAGTGTTACTTCAAAATTAAGTCACGTTAATAATACCGATCAATCTAATGTATTTATTTCAGAATATGGCAGAAATTTAAAATCCTCGGACTGTGCAGCATTAATTCTTTCTTCCAGTTCCGCCTCCGTTTTAATCTTCTTTTTTGTTGTCTTTTGGGGGGGGGGGTGATGATGCATTTATGCTGCCCATAATGGCCCTGTCACACTACGATGTAACGTGCCAGCATAGGGAAAATGTGAAAATAAATTTAACACGTCGAAAATCCCGGATAATATGCAAATTCAGGACGTCAATGCCTCGTAGTTGATGTGAGCATAACGTCGGTATAGCGTCGTTCCAATGCGAGAGGTCAAAGGAATTATTTTTTATGTAAATGTGAGGCTTGCGAAACCCCAGCATGCGACGTCAGCCTAGCGTGACAGTAGCGGCCGCTTAGCGTCGCTTAACGTTGTCAGATCTGACACAATCATTTTCTCCGACGTGAGTCGATGTCGATCAACCGAGAGGCTGGCGTCAGTCCAACGTCACCAGCGTGAGTAGGCCGCAAAGTCCTCCTCCCTGTGCGTCACTATGACGTAACGCACCATTGATCTAACGTAGCCAACGCATCCCTCCCACACATCTAACATCGGCGTAACATGAGTGTGACGTCACCCAAACATCAGAGCATCACGTCGAGCTATGTCGAAAGTTTTCAACATGTCCATAACCGTGACATAACTCTATGTAACCTGATCTAACTCAACGTAAATTGACGTCAGTCTAACGTAAGCATGACGTAACTCGACGTACCTCAACGTAATGATGAAACGTCACCTACATCGGCTTACATTACCTCCTTACGTCATAGTGTGACAGGGGTATAACGGTTAAGTCTAGTGACTTGTTTTCGCCACTAGTCAGTAATATTGTATGGGCTTCAGTAGTAACAGCTTCTATTAAATTGGTTTTGTTTCCACATTCTATGCAGCAACGGATGCATAATATTAATAAGTGCATCGGTGTCTAATTTCGATATGGAGGATCCAAAATAGGTGTGTCTTGGAATGTTTGAGCAAAATAAACAACAAATTTCGACACTTCGGACCTTTAAGAATCCCCGTGGGTGGAGGTATATATATATATATGTATGTATATATATATATATATATATATATGTATATGTATATATGCATATATATGTGTGTATGTATATATGTATATATATATATATATATATGTATATATATGTATATATATGTATATATATATGTATATATATGTATATATGTGTGTATATATGTATCCATATATATATATATATATATATATACAGTAAAACCTCTCTAACCGACAACCTCCACCTCCACTCCCCTATATCGATCGCTTTATTTGGGTCCAAAGGATCGCCCATACAATACCATCATAATGATGAAAGAAATCTCCGTGAACTGACCACCTCCCTAAATGGACTATTTAAAGTCGGTCCCATGGGTGGTCGATTTAGAGAGGTTTTAGTTTTACTCTGTGTGTGCATATATATATATATATATATATATATATATATATATATATATATATATTGAGGGTGCTGGAGGTGCTATAAATATAGAGCAGGCTGTAAATAGCTGCTAACAGAGTTATTTGCACTCACACTAGTCACAGGCAGCTCACCTGTGCGGGTGTGTGGGTGTGGGGTGCGGGGAGGAGGGAGAGAGGAGGGAGAGAGGAGGGGAGATGGGCGAGGAGTGAGGGGTGTGGGGAGCAGTTGTGAGCGACTTGATAGCATATCTTCGCCCAGATTCCACCAATATTATCCAACACAGAAACAGTAAGTGAAAAGAATGTAGATTCTGGTAACACCCGCACAATGGAAATACCTAGTAATAGTAATACTGAGTAGTAATATCATATAAACTGACGTGAAATACCTAGTGATATTACATACATTAAAGTGAAAATGCATTGTTTTAAGGAAAAGAATCTAAGTGCACATTGTGATATCTAGACATAATGATATACAGTAAAACCTCTCTAAATCGACCGACCATGAGACCGGCTTTAAGTGGTCGATTTAGGGAGGTGGTTGGTTTAGAGAGTTAGAATATCCTTACAATCGTATTGATGGGACACAAATAAGGCAACCGATATAGGGGAGTGGTCGATCTGTGGAGAGGTCGATATATATAGAGAGGTTTTACTGTATACCGATATACATGAAAATGGCATACTAAAATTAGTAACAATAGTATCTAGTAATAAATACATTATGTATATTTTTTCATCCATTCTTATTTGCTGTGAGCTATTATTTAAACGTTGGATATAGGTGGAATACTTGCATGTAGGTATATATATATAGATACATGTGTATTTTTCACTCCATCTCATCCACCACCGCTCACCCCCCCCCCCCCCCCCGCCACTACTGCACCAGCACCAACCCTCCCTCCCCAGAGGAATCTGGTCAGAATCCAATTTAGTTTCAGACAAACTGTTCGGTGAACAACCATCCCAAACGCACAACATTCTATGTTGGCATGCTTGAAATATTATTCCTGACTGAAAGCCATGCAATTATTCAACCTATATCCAACCGTTTAAGTAATTGCTCACAGTATAGAAGAATGGATGAAAAATATATATATATGTGTATATATTGTTGTATTTATTATTAAATACCATTGTTAGTAGGACATTTACATGTTTATCAGTACCACTACGTATATATATATCACAATGTACACTTAAGCCGTGTTTACACGGGCTAGTTAAAACGGCTCATATAATGCGCCTTGCCTAGTTTGCCTCACATTCGCCGTGTAAACAGGACTCTGAGGCGGATTAGGGCTGATTCGCTTCATATGATTCACTTTATGCAAACCACCTTGCCAAGTGGTTTATATGAAGCGATTCCGCTGGTTCCCGGGCGGGGATAGGTAAATAGTGCTTGCCGGCTACATGCGCAGCTGTAACTATCGCTGGTGCCCAGGCAGTGTTAGGGACCGATTAGGCCGAAATCTATTGAATGCGATCATATTTAACAGAATTACATACTCAAAATAATATGAAATTTAATTAAATTAACCCTAAATTCAAAGCGATATTAACGTAGCAGCTGCATCGGCGATCGAATCGACGAGTTGTAAACTAAACAAATATAGCAGTGCTTGCCGGCTACAGGCGGAACTAAGGCTGCTGGTTCCGGGCGCCGAAACACTTTCAAACTCGCTTCGTGTAAACGCGCCGCTACTTCGCTTCATATGAATCACTTTGTCTAATTCGCTTCACAATTGCCCGTGTAAACACGGCTTTAGATTTTTCCTTTCGGTCCATCATTAAAACATATCTACAATAAAACCTATCTAACTGACCACCTCCACAGATGGACCAGACCACTCCCCTCCACAGATGGACCAGACCACTCCCCTTAAATCGATCGCTTTATTTGGGTACCAAACGATCGTCCACACCATACCATTGTAATCACAACAAAACCTCCCTAATGGTGCTGTCACATTACGACGCTTCTCGCCGGCGCGCAGCCAATGCGCAAAATCACTTTTAATCGTGGAGATTGGTCAAACTTTTTGGCATCAGCGCAACGTATTGGTAGCGTGCGGCTGACATTGTGGTAAAAGTTTGGTGCGCCGTCCTGATATGACCTTAGATGTTGCTAGGACGTAAAACAACAAAAAGCAACAGTTTGGCGCAATGTGTGGGAACGACCCTCACGCGTGTGCGGCATCTGCCTAGCATTTGCATAACGTTATTCCTGCGACTCTAACGTATCTCGACGCGCCCCTAACATAGCCATAACGTTGGTACCCGCACGTCGGCGCACGTTGAAAGTTTTGTGCAAGCGCAAAACTTTTGACATGCGATGATGCGTGCCGCCGACCCTCGTCGACCATCACCATCCATCAACGAATACCAACACGCGCCTAACGCTTCCTGACGTATCCCGACGTTGCACCAAAAAAATCACATACGTCGACGCGCATTGGCCAGAAGTGTTGTAATGTGACAGCACCATTAGCCGACAACCTCCCTAAATGGACCATTTAAAGTTGGTCCCATGGTCGGTCGATTTAGAGAGGTTTTACTGAATATACATTTCCTCCAGCTGTATTGATTTGCGGGGAGGGGTTGGTAATAAAACCAAGTCGCCAGAAGAGTTGCTTACATTCACTCATCATGAGAGCCGTTTTGTGACGGCTATAATTGTGTTTACAAAAAGATGTCTGCAAACACCACTTGTGTAAACAGTGTCGGTAAGAGAGGGAAACGAGAAGCTGGGAACATTCGTTGCTTCGGACATGTGTAGTTTCCATGTCTACCATATGAAACTACACCCATGCAACCGAACCAGACGGGGTGGCCGAATGAGTTGAGCGTCCATCTGCCGTTATGGTAGATCGTGCGATTCGGAATCACCCGTTAGAAACCCGGTCGAGTTAGACCAACGAATTAAATATTCATACTTATCACTTCCTAGCCAGGCGCTTGGCATTATTAGCATAGGGCAAGGACTGGTTGGTTCAGCATCAGAATAATCTGACTGAGTGGGATATCAGGTCATGGTGCTGATGGCCTGGTTTCCCAGTGGGACAGTGCTATAAAGTCACAATGAGTGTGCACTGTCACAAGTCGGTACCCGTCCTGATATGACCTGGGAGTTCGGGTCCCACTCGAGTCAAACCAATGACTTATATAAAATTGATGCTTCCTAGCCTGGCACTCAGCATTAATAGGATAGGGAAAGGACTGGTTAGCTCAGTGTCAGGATAATGTGACTAAGTGTGATATCAGGTCATTGTGCCGGGAGTATAATTTCCCAGTAGGGCAGCACTATGAACTTAATTATTTAAGTTAATAAAGTCACCAGGAGTGCACACTGTCACAAGTCGGTACCCATCCGGATATTACCTTTGATGTTGCCAGGACTTGAAATTCCAACAACCAGCATTCGCTTCAGATGGGTAAAGTACATATATCTATGTCACGATATGATGTCATTGCCTAGTGCACATACCATTATAAGGAACCCTTGAGTGAGAATCGATACCCGAGGCACAGTACAAGCGCTGTCCAGAAGTGCTGGACAGACAGTCTACTGGGCCGTGGGCAGGTATAGATAAAACTGCATAGGTCGATGAAGCATCACATTTTCAAAATCAAAACAATTATCTAGATTTGATTCTACATATCTAACTTAGATACAGGTGCCCTTATTAAACATTTGTTGCCGCATAGAATTAGAAGGGAATACTGAGGCAATTTAATAGAATCTGTTACTGCAGAAGCCTATGGCGTCAGACTTTTGGTGTGCTTGCCAAAATTAATTTGACATGTTTACACTTAAAATATCTCAAAAGTTAGCCACTTAAAATAAAAGTTACTTCAAACTAAAGTAAGGTATATAATAACAATCAATCTGATATATTTATCTCAGAAAAATGACAGAAACTCAAAACCATCGGACTATGCAGCTTTAAGCATTGCTATAAATAGCGCAGAGCAGAAGGTTTTCAGGCAGGGTGCAGATTTCTTACATTTTTGGCGGGAACTTGGAATTCGGGGATCACGTGTTTGTGAGGGGGCGCCCGTGGAACCCAAAGGTCACAGCCCGCACGTGGTGGCAATTCGTCACAGAGAGCAACGAATTACCGTATAAAAATACACCAGGAATTCCCCCACCCCACCTCCCCTCCCCCACCCCCACCGACTCCCCACATTCCAGACATGTGCACTACAGTAGAATAATAGTTGGGTTTTGTCTGCGAGTTGTTTAAAGCTGCATAGTCCGATGAAATATCATATTTTCAAAACCAAACAAATTATCTAGATTTTTTTGGGGGATTTTTCTTCTTGAAGATTTATACTGCCTATCATGGATAAGTCAGAATAGACTTGTTTTCACCATTAGACAGTTTGTCAAGAGAAAGCCTGAGCCTACACTTTTACCGACCCAAGGGATTTTTAACCTCCCACACCACATAGACATGGTATGAGAGCAACTGGCCTTTGATGACGCTGTAAGTTATACACAGTGGAAATTCAAATTGGCAGAGGGGGTGGGGGGGGGGGGGGGGGGCATGGGGGAATTGAACCACTGCCCTTCAGATTAGGAGTCCGACCTAGAAAAATGTCAGACACTCTAACCACTATGCCACAGAGAACACCACAGATTTGATTTTGCATATCTAACTTAGATACTGATGCACTTATTAAGCATTTGTTTCTGCGTAGAAGGCAATACTAGTCAATTTAACAGAACCTGTTACTGCAGAGGTCTACGGTGTCAGAGTTTTGGCAAGCTTGGCAAAACTAATTTTCCATGTTTGCAATCAAATATCTCAAAGATTTACTATTTAAAATAAAAGTAACTTTGAACTAATGTCAAGTAGATACTAGTGATCCGTCTAATATATTTATCTCAGAAAAAATACAGAAATTCAAAAACATTGGACTATGCAACTTTAAAGCTGCATAGTCCAATGAAACATCACATTTTCAAAACCGAAGCAATTATTTACAATTGATTATTCATATTTAAGTTAAAGAGTGATGCATTTATTATTAAGGTTTTGTTGCCGCACAGCAGGGAATATGCCTACTGAGGCAGTTTAATAGAGGGTGTTACTGCTGAAGCCTATGGTGTCAGAGTTTAGGAATGCTTGCCAAAACTAATTTGACATGTTTGCACTTCAAATATCTCAAAACCTAGCCATTTAAAATAAGTTCCTTCAAAGCAAAGTAAGGTATATTATAACAATCAACTTAAAGTTGCATAGTCAGATGGTTTTGAGTTTCTGACATTTTCTGAGATAAATATGTTAGGTTGGTGGTTATAATCTACCTTACTCTAGTTAGAAGTAACTTTTACTTTAAATGGTTAACTTTTGAGATATTTAAAGTGCAAATGTGCAAAATTAATTTTGGCAAGCTTGCCAAAACTCTACCACCATGGGCCTCTGCAGTAACAGGTTTTTATTAAATTTACTCAGTATTCCCTTCTATGTGGCGACAAATGTTTAAGTGCAGCAGTATCTAAGTTAGATATGTAGAATCAAATCTAGATAATTGTTTTGGTTTTGAAAATTTGATGTTTTCGATGGACTATGCAGCTTTAATATATTTATCTAAAAAAAATGACAAACTCAAAATCTAGATGCAATGGCTATCTAGCATAATCACATTCACATTGGCCATGCTGCCTAATTATATTACCCAACATTCCATTTCTCAGCTGCGAGAGGTGAGGGGGGGGGGGGGGCTACACTGAGCAACGACCAAGTCCATTGGCCAAAGTTGAATAGTCTGATGGTTTTGAGTTTCTCTCATTTTCTGAGATAAATATATTAAGTTGGTGGTTATAATCTACCTGACTTTAGTTTGACATAACTTTTACTTTAAATTGCTAACCATGGAGATATTTGAAGTGCAAACACGTCAAATTATTTTTGGCAAGCACACCAAAACTCACCGTATATGCTTCAGCTGTAACAGATTCTATTAAATCGACTCAGCATTCCCGTCTATGTAGCAACAAATGCTTATGAAGTGCATTAGTATCTAAGTTGATATGTAGGATCAAATCTAGATAATTTTTTTTTTTTTTTTAATTTGATGCTTTTATTGGACTATGTAGCTTTAAGAAGAATATGTTGCTTTTGTAAGTACAATCTGCCGATGATTTAGATGCAATGACCATCCGGGATAATCACATTGGTTATGCCGCATAATTATATTACCCAACACTCCATTTCTCAGCTGCGAGAGGTGAGGGGGAGGGAGCTACACTGAGCAACGACCATGTCCATTGATTAAGCATGTAATTATATCAAGTAAATAAAAGTGCAGGTTAAGATCTATGAGTCTGGCGAAAGTCTTTATATACAGCTTTTATGGTTACCAAGTTAACCTCCACACACAATTGTTAAGGCCCGGTCACATACAAGTTAGTAGACGTAGTTGAAAGTAGTGGAGGCTAAAGTAGTTGAACGTAGTTGAACGTAGTTGAACGTAGTTGAACGTAGTTGAACGTAGTTGAACGTAGTTGAACGTAGTTGGACTTATTTGAACGTAGTTGGACATATTTGAATGTAGTTGAATGTAGTTGAACATAGTTGAACGTACCGGCATCCATACTTCTCCGGTATGTTCAACTGCGTTCAACTGCATTCAACCACGTCCAACTATGTCCAACTATGTCCAACTATGTCCTACTACGTTCAACTACGTTCAACTACGTTAGCCTCCACTACGTTCAACTACGTTCAACTACGTTCAACTACTTTAAACTACGTTCAACTATGTTAGCCTCTACTACATTCAACTACGTCCACTAACATGTATGTGACCTGGCCTTGAGTCTTTTATTGTTATCTTTTGCAAGGAATTTGCCTGGTTAGCTTAAGAGGTCCCTTAATATTAGTATTGGGGTTAGTGTTGAAGTCGGGGCAAGGGTCGGGAGTAGGGTTGTGGTTAGGGCCAGGGTTGGGTTCGGTATAGGGCAAGGTTAAAGCTGGGGTTGAGGTAAGGGTTGAGGTTACAGTTAGGTTTGGGTTAGGGCTGGGAATAGGGTCAGGGCTGGGAATAGGGTCAGGGCTGAGAATAGGGTCAAGGCTGGGAATAGGGTCAAGGCTGGGAATAGGGTCAAGGCTGGGAATAGGGTCAAGGCTGGGAATAGGGTCAAGGCTGGGAATAGGGTCAAGGCTGAGAATAGGGTCAAGGCTGGGAATAGGGTCAAGGCTGGGAATAGGGTCAGGGCTGTGGATGGGGTTCGAGTTGGGGTTGGGGTTGGAGTTAGGATTGGGGTTAAAGCTAAGGCTAGGTTTGGGGTTAGCATTAGGGCTAAGGTTGGGGGTTTAGGTTAGAGATATCAACATAGTTTGATCATGAGGAGATTGCTATGCGACAACTCATTTAGGAAAATGTAGCCTTTAACGTAATAATGTGCTTTAATAATGCATAGAATATGGCTTTAAAAAATGTCATGGAACCTCACTGCAAAACAGAATTTCAAAAATAGAGTAAGTTGTACACACACCACATTCCTCTCTGACATAGCTTGGTAGAATTACAAATGTTTGGAGGTGGGAGTGGGGTGGGGGTGGTGTGGGGGTGGGAGAAAGGAATTGCGGGGTTCCTGCAGCTGATGTTAGCTAATAAATCATGGTACCTAGGGGGTGGACGTTGGGGGGGGGGGGTACTGGAGGAATGAGGGTGGGCACAGGGTGGGATGGATGGCAGTTTCCCTTTTGGTCCCGTCCACACCCATTTCACTCACCCTGGAGTAGACTCGGTAATCAGACTTCCACTCACACCCCACCTGGCGCCAAATTCCTCACGTCTGCAAGGGTAAACGGATCTGAATGGTCGATACGGACTGCCATCTATGAAATGCATTTTCTCTCTCTCTCTCTCTCTCTCTCATTTTGGTCAGCATTAAAAAAGGGCCTTCAACGCAAATCCATGCCGACAGAAGCCTGCTCCCCCATATATATGTATATATATATATATATATATATAAGTTTGTTTTATTTAACGACGCCTCTAGAGCACATTGATTTTCTTCATCGGCTATTGGACAGCATGTATATATATATATATATATATATATATATGTAGTAGTCCAGACATGAGCTCCACTACCATATGGTGGCAGCAAGGACTGCTCCGTCACCGTCGCAGTTTACTGCGTTAGGTGGCGGTATGGTAGCCGCCGGGCAGCACCGCAACAGGGCTGCCATCTACTGCATGTGGCTAGCGTAACCCCCCTCCCCCCAAGGAAGTTGACATGGGACCTGTCAGGGCAGAGGTGGGTCACTTGATCATGGATGCCGCAGTGAGTGCAGGACAAATAATGATGTGTAAGAAGCAAGCGTACTCGTTCTCTTGCTTGCTTGGGGGGTCTACCATGTGAGGGTGAAGTTCTGGGTGGCCAACAAAGGGGCCCCATCACATATATATATATATATATATATATATATATATATATAAATATATATATATATTTGATGGGGGCCCCTTTGTTGGACACCCAATAATACTAATAGCTAGACTATATATTATGTGAACGTATTCTCCCTCAGTGAGCCTTTTTTTAATGACGGCTGATTGGTTGGTTGGTTGGTTTGTTGGGGTTTTATATCCTGGCAACATCTAAGGCCATATCAGGATGGGTACCGACTTGAGGCAGTGCACTCATCATGGCGACTTTATAGACCTGCCCCACTGGGAGACAAGGTCCCCAACATCATGACCTGATATCCCACTCAGTCACATTATCCTGACACTGAGCCAACCAGTCCTTGTCCTATCCTAATAATGTCGAGCGCCTGGCTAAAAAGTGACAAGTATCAATTATTAAGTCATTGGTTTGACTCGACCAGGGTTCAAACCCACCGGTTCTAATCCAACGATCTACCAAAACGTTAAACTTATTTGGTCATCCTATCTGGTCGATATATAGGAGAGAGAGAGAGAGAGCGAGAGAGAGAGAGAGAGAGAGAGAGAGAGAGAGAGAGAGAGAGACAAGGGGCAGGGATGTATGAAGGTTCGAAACCCAACGGAGTCATTGCCTTCTTTGCCCTGTTCCTCTACCCCAACCTCTACCACACACCACTGTTGAGTCTTGAATCGGATTCGATTTGAACACGGTCTACGCTAGGCATTGCATCGCTCTCCGTTCTCTATCCACACATACACTCCTACTGCCCCACACTCCCAACTTGCACACCAACCTCCACCACACAACTGTTGAGTCTTGAATCGACGTCGATTTGAGCACGGTCTACGCTAGGCATTTTATCTTTCTCTGTTCTTGAACCACATACACTCCTACTGCCCCACACCCCAACTTGTGTGGGGTGTGGGGCACACCAACCTTATAGGGCACACCAACCTTATATTATATTAATGTCGCCTCACAGGTATGATCATCAAATCACTGATATAGTCTAAAGGTAAATGGCTATTCTCCAGTCTACATGTGCAAAATAAGATCCCCACTATATTTGTAATGCCTCATTTTAACCTACTACTGTCTATATTGTTCATACCATCGCATCATATCATCCATAAATAGTTCATATGCACTATAATTGCTAAGGCCGGAAGACCAGCACCTCGGTGCTGAAAAAAGATGTTATTCAACTGGAATAAAAATTTGAACAAAAAAAGCCCCAAAAAAAACAAACCTCCACCACACAACTGTTGAGTCTTGAATCGGCCAACCATTTGAACACGGTCTCCGCTAGGCATTGCATCGCTCTCCGCTCTCTGTCCACATACACGCCTACTCACCCCACCCCACGCCCTCCATCCTCCCATTCCTCCAACTTGCACAAGCTCTGAACAATTTGCCTCTAGGGGCTGTCCGGCGGGCGCTGCTACCAACAACCACTCCACACTGGTCCATGTCCCACAACAGGTGAACAAGCCCCTTGAGGGGTGGGCCGAGGGCGGGGGGCTGCGTGGGGGGTGGGGGGCGGGAGTAGTGGCGAGGTGGTCGGTGCTCCAGGAGGCCCGGATGCAAATCCACTTGGCAAGTTGCTATTTTACCTGCGGAGGCATTCCTAGAATACCAGGCTAACGCTGCTCCAGTACTCTGACCTCCCTGAACCCAGTGGAGGAGTATCGGCATGCCCTTCCCCCTCCTCCCACTCCACCCCACCCCCGCCGCCTCCATCCCCCTAACCCCCCGGGAGGCGTATACATGTATACTCCAACAAGTTGCCTTCACTCCAAATCCAATGCCACCTCTCCATGTGTAATAAGAGCGTTGTGTAAAAATAAGCCTACGCATGCGCATACCGGCACATCGACTCCACCATGTTGGTCATCAGACGAGTGTAAGCAGTCTTATGAGTTATAAGTTATAAGTTATATCCGTCAAAATTTACATAACTCCCGAGTATTTTCGCTACAAGAAAATCTATTTGGTGATTGTTAAAAATTACATGAAAATAGAATGCAAACTTTGGTTATAATGATTTATAACGTAATTTGTTATTCAGGGATGAAAGTGATCTCCGGGGAAAAAAGCGGAAATGCAGATATTCTCCCATAGGTTTAACACTGTCACTTTGTGTGTCAGAGAATCGCGGAAAATTTCCAGAAGTCGGGTTTCATATATATTGGTATACGCTGATAGTGCTGCACTGTTTGAAGCATGTATGGTAGTATATGCTGATAGTGCTGTGGCGTTTGGAGCATTTATTAGTGGCATACGCGGATAGAGCTGCGGCATCTGCACCATGCATTAGTATAGATATACGCTGATGGTGCTGTGGGATTGAAAAATCCCGGAAATCCTCGGAATCGCGGAGATCTTTCATCCCTGGTTATTAAGTAAAAATGCATGCTTACTTCGTCAATTCTTCAACCCATGTGTATATCCAGGTTGTGAGCAACGCTCAAGTGAACTGAATTAAAGAGGTATGGTTGTGTTGCTATTATACCTAAAAAGGGGTCGATAGAGTCAAATCAATATTTGTCATAAATATTTTAATATGTGTAAAATATTTAATTTCGATTAATTTAACATATTTTGACAACTTTTTTTATTTATATTTGGCACCTTCCACCCCACCCCCGCTTCTCTATGTCCGCGCCCAAACACGTCACTCGGCAATAACGGCAAAGGACCCAGAATGCACCGTAATCAGTGAATGGGTCACGTGGGCGGGGGTGAGGGTTACTGGTCTTATCTCCACCTTCCAAGGCTGCCTTGTTCGCTTTGTGAAACTGAAATCTCCATCCTGATATGACCTTCGATGTTGTCAGGACGTAAGACTCCAACAACCAACCAAAATTGAAATGTCAGACTGCGTAATTTAGTGAGAAGCTTCTAATTCCATGAACATTGATTATTATCAATATCAATGAGGTTCCATGAATGAAACAATAAATCAATTAACGAATGAATACATTCGTACCGAATTATACTGCCTCAGGAATGTGTGTCCTATAAAGCAATGGCAGATGATAACATGTTGACACTTTCTTGTGGGGTATGGTAGGGCAAGGACTGGTCAGCTCCCAACACTATAAAGTCGCAATGAGTGTGCACTGTCACAAGTCGGTACCCATCCTTATATGACCTTAGATGTTGCAAGGATGTAAAACTCCAACAACCAACTAACCAACGTACAGGGACGATGCCGCGCTGAATAGACGAGATCACGGTTCCGAGTGCGCATGCGCTGAAAACGGCGGTGGGAGCAAAGCAAAGGAGTACAGCCATTGAGTTTGGCGATACACGTAGGGCAAAACTTCCATTTTATTCAAAATTAATAGAAATACATAACAATTTGGCACAAACATGGATGGAAGGATGCAATATAATAATATAATGAATATGTTTAAGACACAACTCTCCATAATTAAGCATTTTGAGCTAAGAAACATACATTTCCGTCACTTTACAGGCTGATGTTTATATCACCAGTGATTAGGCATAAGTAATTCTTGTTCTAAATATTAAAATGTCAAATGTGTCAACAAAACTTGTTTCAAAGAAATATATAACCAATATCGGATTAACCCTACTAATTTTCTATTTTGACATATGCTATTAACCATAGGATATAAATAAAAACATGAATAAAATAAGTAAAACTGACTCTGGCTATGGCTCTAACACTAGTCTGAGTGCCCATATTTGTCTAAATCTAAATGCACATGGCATAAGATGTGCTGATTATATTGATGTAAATGCAATGCTGGATAAAAGATTAATATCTTAATTTATTATATATATTTTTTTAGTTAGTATTCTATGTTTCAAACAAGAGCTGAGATGAGCTGAAACTAGCACATTTCATAGCTGCACCCATTGTATTAGCATGTCCCATGTGCTTCTCGCGGGTTTGTTTTGCTCTGACACATCCCACAATGCACCGCG